>BSBK01004813.1:2882500-3472526 GCA_027943335.1 Chamaecyparis obtusa
TTGTTATATGTAGAAATTGTTATGACATTATTATACGATTGGTTTACGACATAGAGAAATGAATGTCGTTCATAGATGAATGTTGTATTGCCTAAATTTTTCTTTCTTGGAAGAGAATATTTGTATGTATTGCAATAAAATAGGGTTAAAATTATGTTACTAGTAAGTATGTTTGAGATCAAAGTGTTTTTTAGTGGTGAATATTTTCCTTTTGGCGAATTCTGGGAATTATTGTTGCCAAAATTGGTGAATCCTGTCTGCTACACAGTGGCCCAAATTGCCCAATTTTAACATGGTAACGGGTGAATAATCTTTCAAATCGCCATTAAGATTTTTCCATATGGCGTGGTTTACCGGTATATTCGCCTTTAACCAGTGTGGCCTGGTTCTTGTAACGCCCTCTTAATTCGCCAACTGTTATCAATTATGAATTGAATGAGTCAACCCATTTCACCCCAAAAAATTTACATTGCTTGGTGGATGACCGTTATATTCGTCGGGATTATTATATTGCCTAGGACCTATTTCACTAATCATTTCTTAATTCCTACAATGTGCATTGAACAGGTCAGAACATTTTTTGCCACACTTAAATCAAGATGTTAATGTATTTTGAAAAGCCCGCGAATTCACAAAAAATGGAAATTGGAATCATGGATTGATATAAATTCAAATCAGTTATTCAAAAGTTTGAAAACTTGAACACAATTTTAGATTTGTTACAGTCTTTTTGTGTCCCATTACAAAATTTTGGAGGGCCAGATTTACAAATTACAATCTTGCAACAGTAAACAGAGGATTCAACATTTCAGAGAAAGCGTAAAGGACCAAGGTAAGCAATTATTTGTTTAGGCTTCATAGTATTTCTATTAATTTTAATTCCTAGAATCCCAGTGACTAGTGAGAGGTCAAGATGTCGGGCAAGGGTGACTATCCTGAGTATCCTCAGGCTGGTGAAGGGATTGAGATGGTAGGAGAGGTTGAGACTCAGACTTCTCATTGTGGTGATAGCACTGAAGGGATTTCCATGTCAGACATGGGCAAGACTGATACTCCTTAGGGAAGTGAAGGGATTGCAAATGAAAGGCCAAGCCTAGAAGTTGACATGTCTAAGACTCCTTAGGGCATTGAAGGGATTGGAAGGGTAGACAAGGGTAAGACTCCTCAGGGAAGTGAAGGGATTGGAATGGTAGACAAGGGTAAGACTCTTGAGGGAAGTGAAGGGATTGGGAGGCCATCATAATGCCCAAAACTTATAGATACAACCATAAAGGCTTTCTTTGGAATTGGCAATATTTCTACACCATCGAATTACAAGTGCAAAATTCATTCACAGTAGCTCACCAGTATCACCAACACAAGCTGGGTTGTCATTGAGTTAAATCAAAATGCATCAAACGAGGATAACAATGGTGGCACAACAAAAGATGTTATAAGTGATACATAGAACCAGTTGGATGAAAATGCTAGCAATGAAGGTAATATTGATGTTGGTAGGAAGAAAAGAAAAAGGAAAGTAAAAATGAGGCGGGAGTGGGAAATGAAAAGAAATTTTATGGTTGATTAGGTAGCAAAGTATTGGTTCATTGAACTAGTCCAAAATAATGATGAACAACCAAAAAAATACTGGTGTAAGATTTGTACCTGGAAAACTAAAACAAAGAAGAAGTTGCAGCTAAAGCTTGACACTATAGAAAAGCATATTGGTAAGGTTTATGAAAAATAGACCATAGACGGACAAGAAATATCAGTAGTGAGATGGAGATAAAAGGAAGAATGTCTTCATGTTAAGTACAACATAGAATATGAAGATAATAACAAGAGAATGACAATAATTGTTAGTAGTGGAAATCCAATTAAGGTTGGGTTTAAACATGCAACCAATGAAGCAAACCTAGCAAAGACCGTTCAGATGAGTTTTGTTTTTCATATTCTATCCAGAGGGCATCCTATGAGAGACTTCTCAGAATATGGTAATTTATTATCTTTTTTGAGAGTTCCTCACTATCCTATGTCACATTGGTCAACACTGGATGGGAAATGACAAACTATCTTTCTGAGGTGGAAAAGAAATTTTTACAGGAGAAAGTAAAACAGTGTAGATTCATTTCATTATCCATAGATGAAGTTACTGCAATAGATAACACTGCTTGGGTCTGTATGCATGTGTATATAGTAAAAGAATATGTCCGCCAAGCTCATCTACTCTATGTTCGTAAAATGAGGGGTAGTTCAACAACAAAAAACTTATATTATCAATTCAAGAAAGATTTGAATGAAGTTGCTAGTATGGGTGATTTGACAATTGACAAGAAGTTAGTGTGTGTTGGAGGTGATGGAGCTGCAGTAATGCAAGGCCAAAGGAATATTCTTTGTGCAAGATTACAAACTAGTATTGCACCTTACATGCTTAGTGCAGGAAACAGTTCAAGGATGAGTGTTGGTTGTTAATGGGGGACTTTAATACTCCCTTAAATGAGGATAAGAAATTTGGGGGAATTAATTCTTAGATGGAAGGTAGGGTGGACACCTTATGGATTTTATTAATGATCAAGATCTTTTAGATTTGGACCTTCATGGTATAAATTATACTTGGTCTAAGAGGAGAGTTGGCAAAGATACCATTCAAGTTAGATTAGACAGAGCTCTAATATTCGATGGGTGGCTATCTACTTATTATTTCTCTATATCTTCCTTCTCTAGAATCAGATCTGACCACTTCCCAATCTCTTTGGTTGTGGACCCTATCTTTGGTCATAAGAATTATCCTTTCGGTTTGAGAATATGTGGACTTTGCACCTTGACTTGGAAGATATAATCTACTCATGGTGAAACATAAAAGTTGAAGGTACTACCTTGTTTAAGGCTGCCAAGAAACTTAGAAGCATTAAAGAGAACATTAAGGTTTGGAATAAAGAAATGTTTGGGGATATTTTCTAGCAAAATAATGTAGCTAAAAATGACCTTATGGATATCTAGGATTATATCCAGAAGATGGGGATGATGGAGGGCCTAAGGATCAAGAGCATATTGCTTTAGTTAAGTATCATGATACTATTGCCAAAGAAGAAACCTTTTGGAGGGAAAGGTCGAGGGTCATGTGGCTTAAACATGGTGATAAAAACACAAAAAAATTCCACCTAACTACTCTTAAGCATAGAGCTTCGAGAAGATTATCTCAAATTTCTAAAGATGACAATAAAACTAGTAAGGAGGATAAAATAAAAAAGGAAGCTATCCAATTCTTCTCTTCTCTCTTGGCGAATGATGCAAATTTGAATAAGGGAGATCATAATAAGATTTTACATGTTATCCCTAAGATCCTATCAGATAAGCAAAACAAAGATATTTTTGTTATCCCTTCCCTAGGGGAGATTAAGGTTGTTGTCTTCTCTTTTGAAGGAGACAAGGCTTCTGGTTCGGATGGGTTCCCTATATTCTTTTTCCAAAAAAATTGGCACATTCTAGAAAAGGACATTTCTAATGTTGTTAACGACTTCTTTGGAAGAAGAAGGATGCTAAAGGAAATTAATGGTACCTTCCCAGTGTTGATCCCTAAAGTTTTGGGAGTGGATTATTTTGATTAGTTTAGGTCCATTAATCTCTGCAATTTTATTTACAAAATTATTTCAAAGGTGCTTACTACATGATTGCTTTCTATTCTCCCCTTGCTGATTGCTCCTAAATAAAATGGTTTTGTCCCTAGCAGACAAATTCTTGATTCCAACATTATTGTTCATGAAAACATCCACTCCTTGGTTTCTGCTGGAAAACAAGGGTTCCTCCTCCAATTGGACCTATCCAAAGCCTATGATAGAGTCGATTGGAATTTCTTGTGCAATTTATTAAAGAAATTTGGTTTTGGGGATAGAGTTATCCAGCTAATTTTCTAGCTGATTTCTATTGCCTCTTTTGCTTTCATCATTAATGGATCTACTTCCAATTTTTTCAAAAATACCAAAGGATTAAGGCAGGGAGACCCAATTTATCTGATTCTTTTTACAATTATGGCTAAATGTTTGGGTAGATATATGGATAAGTTGGTTGTGGAGGGTGTTATCTAGGGCTTGAAGCCTTCTTCGCATAATTTGATTTTCTTGCATGCTCAATTTTTGAATAATAATGTTAGTATGGGGTCTTTTACTTTGAAGGACGTGATATATATGAAAGAAGCTCTCAATACTTATATTAGAGCCACATGCAATTAATTAATTAGAATAAGAGTTCTCTAAATTTATTAATACCATTGAGGTTAGACAAAGAATAATGGCTCTTATTATGGGTTGTAATGTCAATAGCTTCCCCTCTACCTATTTGGGCTTCCCTCTTGGTCTGAAAGTGCCTGATTCTTTTTGGAACTTTGTAATTGATAAATTTAACAAAAAGTTGGCTGGATAGAAAGGGGTGTTCCTATCTCAAGATGGTAAAGTTACTTTGCTCAAGTCTTCTCTCCAAAGTTTAGTCATCTACACTCTTAGCCTCTTCAAGATTCTTGCAAAATATGTAGAGAAAATTAAAAAGTATCCAGAAGAGGTTTATTTGGTCTAGATTTGAGGAGTGGAATCAAATCACTTTGGTGGCTTGGGATAAGATGTGCAAACCTAAAAACATGGGGGATCTAGGATTGAGACCTATTAGGGTGATCAATAAATCCCTCTTGGCTAAGTATTTTTGGAGACTTTATGGAATTGATAAAGAATGAAATCTGATGTGTAAAAATAATTACATGTATGATCCTCCTTTCTTAGATCAATACCTTAATAGTGAGGATAATGTTTCTGGCTCTGAGATTTGGAACATCATAAACAAATCTAGAGAGTTAGATGCTAAAGGGAAAAGATGGAAATTAGGGAATGGAAAGAAGATTAATTTATGGGAAGATGTTTGGCTTATGGAAAAACGTCTTTCTACTCTCCCTGACATTAACAACATCATGGATATTTGTAAAGATCAATTTGGCCAAAAGGTGTAAGATTACTGGGTGAGTAGAGGCTGGGTAGACCTACATTTTGTTAGTAATTCTTTGATTAAGATAAGCAAAGCTCTTTTAACCCAATAAATCTGTGATGATAGGGAAGATTCCATTATGTGGGGGGTTAATCCTTCTCGTCAGTTCTCAGTTTCTTCTGCTTATACTCTACAATTTAATAATCTTTCCATCAAGCCTTTCTGGTAAAAATCCTAGAATAAATCCTAACCCCTAAAATTTAAAATCTTTTTCTAGATTTTCATTCAACATAAGGTTCTTACTGTGGATAATCTTAAAAAGGGGGTTTTTTTCCTTCCTAACAATGTTGTTTGTGTTGTTCTAATGAAGAGGATGTGAGTCACCTCCTCTTGCATTTTCCTTTTTCTCAACAAGTCTAGTCATTCCTCCAACAGAAATGCAATATCAAATGGACTATCTCCAAGAGTTCTTCCAACAGTGGATTTGTCCGAGCTCTAATGAGAAAGTTTTTTGTGCTTGAAATTTGTCAGCTCCTCATCTGGCATGGAATTTGTGGAAAGAGAGAAACAATATAATTTTTAGAGAGAAGCAATCCCATCCCTCAACACTGGTAGAAAAAAATGTTAGGGGTATTTATGAAAATATGGCAACCAAATTCATCTCGAATGGGGATGGACATAAGCATTTGATGGATTGTTGGAACTTAAATGATACTAGATCAAGAGATGAAAAGAGGGATAATTGTGTAAGGACTTCCCCTCTTGATGGATGGATCAAAATTAATTTTGATGGTGTGGCTAAAGGAAATCACAGTCTTGTGGGGACCGATAGGGTCATAAGAGATTGCAGAGGAAATCTTTTGGCTGCTATATAAGTCCCTTTGGGTTATCAAACCAACCATGATGATGAAGGTCTGGGAGCTCTCTATTATTTAACCCTTTCCAAAAAAATTGATTGAAAAAACATTTGGATTGAAGGTGACTCTATGAACATTGTCAAATGTCTTAGAGGTGAATTTTCCCCCTCATGGACTATAGAGAACTCGATTGTAAAGGCCAAAAATATTATTAATTCCTTCTCTAAAGCCCATATATCACATGCTTACAGGGAATATAACAACATGGTAGACAAATTGGTTAACCATGGGGTTATGTCTAATGACATCACTATCTAGAAGGATTACAACGATCAAGTAATGATGATAATAAAGCTAGTATTAATTATGATAAGATCACTTGTAAAGAAGGCAACTTACCTATTAATGATGGTTAATAGATCGAGGACTACAACTCATGTAGGCGGTGATTGGAAAAGATGGACTTATGGAAGCAGAAAAAATAACTATTTCTTTTCACATGTTTTATGGGAAGTTTTTTGTGTCCTCGACCATTCTACTAATGGTGTTTTTTTGGGAATTTCTTGTGTTGTGATTTTGAAGAGTGTCGTTAGACTAAAAGCTAAAAGGATGGGAGAAGATTTGAGAAGGGAAGAGCCTGATAACTGCCTGAAGGTGAATGAGATGACTATGGTGTGGAAGAAACTAAGGAAAGGAGGTTTAACTCCTTATCTGGAGCGGGTCCATGGATATGATAAGGCTGCGATGCAAAAATTTGTTGATGGGTGGCAGAATGACTCTGTTATGATTGATGGGAAGAAGGTTGACCTCATTGCCAATATCATTGGCATTCCCAACAAAGGTCTGGATTTCTATAGAAATCGTAAGGTTTCAAACATGGAAGCTAAAAAAATCTAAAATATTAGAAAGATAAAGGTAAATTTAGTGATGCCAAAGTGAATGGTTTCTTTGATGTTAACAAAATTAAGGAGGTCTGGCACAAATTTTTAATTGTGATTATGAAATATGTAACTATGGATGGTCATTTTACTAGGGCTCAATCACACCATTTGGTGCTCCTAAACTATTTTAGATACAAAGACCTGGTTAATATTCTGTATTACTTGCATAGCTCTTTGACCAAGAGTCTTATGGCGAATAGGAAGAAGGCTAAAAATTCTCTGTTGCATGAGGGAATTATCTTATTAATATTTGACCATATAAGGGATAAAGTTCTTGAGCCTTTAAACAAGACCCTGAATATGGGAAATAGGAAAACAGAGGGTTACATTGAGGGGAGGTTGAAGAAAGGTGGGTCAACTGCTAGTAAGAAGGAGCCTATCTCCAATGACAACAACAAGGAGGATGATTCTGAGATGGAGTATTCTTCTGATGAGGATAATTTTTCTGCGGCCATGGCTTCTAGCTTAGATGGGGATGAAGAAGAGACTTAGGATTCTAGGGAGGAGAATGAAGCCCGGGAGGAGTTTGAAGATCAGGATTTGGTTAATGAGAAAAATGAAAAGCAGTCTTTGGCAAAAGATGACAATGTTATTCTCGAGCCCATGAATGAGGTTTCACCTAATACTGAAGGTATTTCTGATGAGAATCTTTCCCTTGATTCTTAGAATTTGAAAGGTTTAGTTCAAAAGGTGGTTCAAATGGATGGAAAAGATAATTCTGATGGTGTTAGGGATTAGAATAATGGTAAAGTGCCCACCTTTGATGATTTTATGGAGGGTACCATACATGATGTCCCTATTTCCCATGATTTAGAAAAAAGGGGGGATGATATGGAAGATGTTAGTATTCAGTGGGTGAGGGAATCCTCTATTAAGTTGTTATTTGAAGATTTTAATGACAAAGAAGAAGTTACTTTGAGGGTTTTGCAAACTACTAAAGTGGAGGCCCTCTACTCCTTCAGATTTAATAAATGGTGCTTTCAAGAAATTAAGATGTTGAATCTGAGGTATCATAAGCTATAAGTAAGATATGATGGGATGCAGGAGAAAATGGAGGAGTGAAGTGGTGAGATTGGGCTTATTCAGCTTTAGGATAAAGGGAAAGCTTTGGATGTCCTTACTGGAAGAGCGGATAAGTTGGAAGATACTATTTACAATATCCTCCAACACGGTCATGAAAGCATGAGGGCTTCTAGTACTAATCTCAGAGCTTTGGTCAATGTGTTGGAAAAGGGCATGGATGAAGGTGGCGAAAAAGAGTTTGTTTCTCAAGGGGAAAGAGGTGGACTAGGAATGAGGACTAGGGAAAGTGTCAAGATGAAATCCCCCATAGCAAGCAAGTGTGTCAATGATATCAATACCATCATTGGAAGAATGGACAAAATTGAAGAAAAAATGGAGGAGACCCTTAAGGGTCAACTTTGCGAGACTTCTTTTAGGGTCTGATTTGGTTGTTCCTCTAGGTGATTTCTAGTTTGCTGGTGTTTTCTATCTTTTTCACTGTTAGAATGGTTTCCTCTTTATAGGCCTATTTTTTGGTTGGTTCCCATTTTTTGCCAGTGGTCTTTAATTCTTATTCCTCTATTTTGTTTCTTTGTAAAGAGTTTTGGGTCCCTTCAAAACATATTTTTTTCTTATTAATCAAAATATTCGCAAAACTATCCAAAACATTTGTGTCATGGTATGCACATAAAATCAAGAGTGAACTATCTCTCCTACATATTTGCAACTCCAAACAAAAGGGAGGAAAAAGATAGAAGAATACGTTCAAAGATGGTAATGCCTTACCACAAGCCTATCATATCAACCCCCTAAAAATAATTTGATGAAGATATGCATTGAAAACTTGCATCCCAAATTATCCCATTACATGTGCATGAATTGTATTTGGACCAACCAAGACATTCAAGGAAAAGGAATGGACATCGAGAAAGGCCTCTTGTACAATGGTACCATAAAAAATTATAAGGAAACACATCATGTAAGGTCTAATAATGATTGTCCATGTTATTGGAATAAGAAAAAAAATGCAATAACTAATTAGGCTACAAACACTAAACATGTTCAAGTTGTAATCATCGGCCAAAAGTTGCCACTACTTGTCTATCAGCCAATGAAAAATAAAATGAACACCATCTCAATCTCCCAGAGACAACCTAAACCATGAGTCCATAATACTAAAAAGTTCACATTCAATCCTCTAGGTGAACCCGTGGATGTTATCTTCCATAGAATGGATAAGGCCAACTTGATTGTATACCCAAAGAATCAACCATTTGATGAACCTACTCCCAAATGTGCATGGTATAAAGAGAATGAGTATTATGATTATCACTGTGTTAAGAGACATTCCACAATGAAATACATCCAGGATCTCATAGATTGAAAGGAAATCATATTCGACCCTCCAACACAGGCTTTGCCTAGCATAAACCTCCAGATATATCAACATGTATTTCTTCAACATAAAACTAGAAAAGTTTTGGCTAACACCAACCTGTAGTCCCAAAACCAAGGAAAAAGAAAAAAAGGTGACTATGGCGACGACAAATATTAAACCACAGCGTATATCAATCATGAATTTTTTTTTGATTGCATCACCCATGTTGAGCCCTCTGTTAATGTAATCAATGTGAAAGGTATAGGTAGTTAGTACACAATTACCACACAACAAGGGAATATATCTGTTGTAGGTACCGCTAATGCTTCATCCTTTAGTGCACAATATAACCTCTTGGAACACCTTGGTAATACACCCACACAAATCTCCATCCTAGATCTCCTTTGTACATCACCTATCCATCAGGAGATCCTTAATAAATACTTACAAGAGTCATGTGTACCCAATGATATTGACCCAACTCAATTCTAGGAACTTGTGGACCACCTATCAACATCTTGTGGTCTCTCAATAAAACCCTTTGACATGCCATCCATTGATCCAGATCATAACCTTCCACTCTATATCGTTGTCATGGTCAATGAATTTTCTGTCAAATGGGTCATGATAGATAATGGTTTGGCCCTAAATCTACGCACTTTGAAATTCATAAACCAAGTGGGGTACATTGAAGAATATATAACACATGATGTTATAACTATCAAGGCCTATGAAAATCTAGAACGTACCTCTGATGGTACTATCTCATTGCTCATCTAGTTGGTCCCAACAATACATGACACAATATGCCATGTTTTTTTATCTTGACCTCCCATACAACATCCTCCTTGCTTGCTCGTGGATCCATTCCATGAGAGTCATTCCCTTCACCTTCTACCAGTGCATCAAGTTTCCACATAATGGAACTAAAATCACCTCCACAGTGATCCCCATCTCTTCACATACTAACATGTGTTGGAGGCCTCATTTCTACACTCAACTCACTACCTAGGAATTAACATTGGTACCTCTATTGCCAGTTCCTCTAGATCCCATACTGATCCAGGAACCATTCTCACCTCCACACTTTCTATCATCAAGATAAAAAATAGGGGCTATGGATAATATAGCATATAAAACACATTTGAAGTTGGAGTGTTACCTCTTGATCCACACACTCAAGGGTGTCCATCCCATCAAGGCCCACCAAAGAAAAATGAATGAAAACCTTTAAAGAAGATTGGATCCTCTATGTTCCTATCCAATGGAATTCTGAACAACCAAGAAATGGAACCAGACGTTAACAAATGGTTGTACCAATATGATCAAACCCATGAGGACAAGCTCCTTGATTATTTTAAGGAGAAATATCCCAAATATCATAGAATGGATACAGAGCAATATAACTACTAAGGTGGTGGTTTAGGCCATGAAGAGAGTGGTATGAAGGCCCCACTTGAAGCCTCACTATGACCAAGGAACTAAGGTCTTGGATTTATCCTAGACACCACTGGGGACACCAATGAAACTAGCTATACTTAATGTAATACCCTTGTCAAAATTGTTGAGCTTGAAGAAATCCCTAAAGAGGAAGTTAAGAGATTCTATGATGATATATTTGACAATGAAACCTTCCTTGGAAACTCTGTCCATTTCCAACTTTCCATAAACCTTATCGACCTTCCACTCATCCATCCCAAACTCATAGACTGGGATCAACCAAGCGTTGCACATATCGATGAGTTCCAAAGAGAGGATACGCTCCTAAGATTCATGGGATAAAAAAAAAAAACAAGATTAGGGGCATGATTTGACACATGTCTATAAATTAGACCCAAAGGAATATTTTGGGGAAGAGGAGGTCCTTAGTCGCCAAAATGAAAATAAAAAGAAAAAAGAAAAATATGGATCCCTTAGTGAAAATCCCTCTGGGGCACTTTCAGACTCTTAAAAAGTAAAAACAAAGGGTGTATCCCTTGGTAAAAACATCTCTGAGGTGCCTAAGGATGAAGACTCTCCTCTTTCTCTCATTCATGATTATAGGCCAAAATAGTCATCTATTTTAATTGAAGTTACCAAACCTATCAATCTAGGAATAGAATTATGTTTGTGAATAACCTACATAGCGACATCATTGTTAGGATTTGAAGAAATCATTTTCACAACGCTACTAAATGAGGCCACTATTAAATTTGCATGGTCCTACTCTCACATGCTTGTATTGGAACCTAACCTAGTCATTCATCATCTTGTAGTGGACTCAAATGTCAAGCTAGTCAAGAAAAAGCTTTGAAAGATGCATCCCAAAGTGGCTTTATTACTCAAAGAAGAATTGGGAAATTTCCTACAAGATAAGATCATCCGTGTCATTGACTATTCAGAGTGTATTTCCAACATGGTGCCAGTTTCTAAACCAACCGGAGAAATCATATTATGAACAGACTTATGAGACCTCAACAAGGCATGTCCTAAGGACAAATTCCCCTTTCCTAGCATTGATATGATAGTAGATCTCTCAGCCAGACATGATATGTTGTCACTCATGGATGGTTTCTCTGACTAGAATTAGATATGAAACATAGAAAAAATTAGCATAAGAAAGCGTTCACAACTCCATGGGGTACCTTATGTTACAATATTATGCCTTTTGGTTTGAACAATGAAAGAACCACATATCAGAGAGCCATGAATTTCATATTCCATGACATGATTCATAAGATCCTTGAGGACTATGTAGATGATATCCTCGCTAAGTCAAAAAATAGATAGATATCCTCAATGTTCTTGAATGTGTATTTGATCGACTCCATCACTATGGTTTAAAGCTCAATCCAAAGAAATGCATCTTGGGGGTTGCATTCAGAAAACTCCTAGGATTCATAGTATCATGATGAGGCATAGAGATTGACCCCAAGAATGTCAAGGCTATAATGGAAATACCTCCCTTGAGAACTCTCAAGCAATTATGTATCTTACTGGGAAAGATACAATTAGTCTGTAGATTCATCTCCTAGCTTGCTGATAAATGCCAACCATTCACCCATATGCTACACAAAGATACAAGCTTCAATGGGACTTGAACTATCAAAAATATTTTGAGAAGATCAATCAATACCTAGAGATTCCACCCATTCTTGTACCACCTACTCTTCGAAGGCCTCTTATCTTGTACATATCAACTGCTACCATAGCACTGAGGGTACTTTTTGTTCAACTTGATGACAATGGAAAAGAGAGGGTCATCTACTACATCAGTCGTATGCTTGTTGGATATGAGCTAAATTATTCTCCCATGGAAAAGGCATGCTAAGCAGTGGTTTTTACCACTCAAAAGCTACAACATTTGTATGCTCATTCATATGGTCAAGCTTATCTCCAAAGTGGAACCTCTCAAATATATACTCTCTCATACTACTCTCATTGGTTGTATGGCTAAGTGGGTCATGCTTCTCAGTGAGTTTGGTATCTAGTATGTGGAAATAAAGGAAATCAAGGGACAAGTCATCACAGATTCGTTGGCCAAGGCACCACTAGTAGATGCATACCCTCTAGTCATCGAATTTCAAGATGAACATATATGTATGATTGAAGAAAAACTTGTCTAGAAGTTATATTTTTGATGGTTCATACACAGCTCTTGGATCATGCATAGGGATCCTTTTTGTCACTCCTCAAGGTGACTACATCCCTAAATCATTAAATTTATGTTTCCCCTATACAAATAAAATTGCAAAATATGAAGCACTAATCTTGAGACTAAAAACAATGATTCAATTGAACATAACCAAGATAACAATGTTTGGTGATTCATAACTCACCATCAAGAAAGTCCTAGATGAATTCCAAATAAAGGATGATAAGATACTACTGTATAAGGAAGTGGTCGACAAAATGAAGCAAAATTTCCAAGTTATATAGTTCATGCAAGTACCTAGGATATAAAACAAAGAAGATGCAATGGCTACCATCAGTTCACTCCTCTAGATACAACAAGACACAATACAATATGAATTCTTCACTGAGAAGCTCCATACACCTTCTTATGAGAATTTCTATTGTGAAATGGTGTGTGTCTTGGTTGGTCCCCAATCCCCGTGTTACCATAATATCCACGCTTATCTAAAAAAATGTATCATATCCCCCCCACCTCACAAACACCCAATTCTAGAACCTTATTTGCAAATCTTCCTACTACACTCTTGTAGCTAATACCCTATATCATTGAGGTTATCAAAATGTCCTCTCTAGATGTTTAGACTCAAATGAGGCTGCCCTGGCACTACAGGAGGTCCACGCTATAATTTTTATTTCCCACATGAGTGGCACGGTCTTAGCCAAGAAAATTATCAGAGCAAGATACTATTGGCCTACAATGGAGCATGATGCATGTTAATTTTTAAAGAAGTTCCTACCATATCAACAACATGAAAACCTCATTCATTCTTCATCACAAGATTCATATCCAATTATACCTCCATGGCTCTTCTCATGTTGGGACTTTGACCTCATTGGTAAGATAAATCCACTATTCTCAAATGAGACACAAGTACATCATCACTACTATTGATTAATTCACAAAATCGGTAGAAAAAATCCCGCTCATCCTCACAATAGGAGTCCAAATCTACAAGTTCTTCTTGTACCACATCATCTATTATTTTGGCATCTCTTGCACCATTTTTAAAGATCATGGTACACCATTTCAAAACCAACACATGAAATATCGGTGTGACCAATTCTATATCCACCACTGCTTTTCCAATCCATACTTCCCACAAAGAGATGACCAAGTTGAGGAAAACAACAAAACCATTATGAAGATCATCAAAAAGGTTTTCAATGATTCTGGTATTGACTGGCACCTCCAAATCAACCCTTCCCTCTGGACCTATCATACTTCATACCATAACCCCATAAGAACCACCCCATACTCCCTTGTATATGGTGTATAATTCATCTTACCAAATGAGGTTGAGTTACCATTGTTGCACATCTCACTCAGGAACCTAGTCATAGATGAAGATGCGTAGAAAACCTCACACAAATGGTTTTTCTCAACAAGAAGATACAGTAAGAATATGATCACCTAGTTGTATACTAGAACAAGATTAAGAGAAGCTATAACAAGAAAATATTCCCATGAAAATTCCAAGTGGGGGATTTATTCCTCAAAGAGAACCAAAAGGTACAAGCATATAGAGAAAAGAAAGGCAAATTTAAGGTTACTTGGCTAGGCCCTTATGTTTTCACAACATATTTTGGCTTAGGATCGTATCAGCTATCCATGCCAGAAGGAGAACTCTAGAATGATTCCATCAACATCATTCATCTCAAAAGGTTCTATGTCTAAGTCATAGAGTGTACCCCACTTATTTGAGAATACTAATAAAAAATATAAAAAATTCCTAAAAAAACTTATTATCCTAGTGAAAACTTGGCAAACAAGTGCCTTGATAATACCAAAAAAATTAATAAATATAAAAAAAGTAAAGAGAAATAAGCATCCAATGGTGAAAACTTGGCAATCAAGCACCTTGGATAAGTATGCATGGTGAAAACTTGGAAAAATGCATCACACATAATAGACCATACTATTATCTATCAAAATACCACATCCACCACTCACATCGACTTATCCAAAAATTTCCACCAAAATCCCCCATCACGGACCCATATTCCCTATGTCTTCTATTGTCGCTCATGCACATTTGTACTACTATCCCAATGTTTGAGCTTGGTATGTCCTAATTTCTATATATTCACCTCTCAGTTGTATATATTAGCCCCTCACCTTGTATAAATAGACCTTCCAACTTGTACATATTGGTCCTTCAGTTGTATATATAGATCCCCATGTTGTATTATAGTGTCAGTTAAAAACTCACTTTGATTCCATAGTCCCATATCCATGTGAGACTCTTGCATCATACCTTTTCACTCCACACCATTAGTGAGACTTTTCTCATGATCGCAATCAGGACCCACCATCAGTTTCTACCATCCATCATCATTTCCCATCATCTAGTATTAGTTTTGCACCACCTAATTTATAAGTTTCACATCACCCTCTCGTAGTGCACCATCGTCCTAACACACTACAATTTACTTTGTTACACTAAGATTCTCATAGACACAGTGACAAAAAGAGCTTCAACAAATCAATATTGAGATCAAGTTTCTAAGCTATTATTCCTTTCACATCTATTACCAATGAATGACCATTTGACTTCAATCAATCTTGGACCATTAGGATGCATCATTCCTATGTCATCTTATAAAATCCTCCATCAACGAATCCCATTCATGGAAATAACTACGGACCAAATGACTACTTGGTCAGGAGGCCTTTTTATTGATTTTATCTTTTTGTTTTTGTGGAACCTACTCACGATTGCCTCGATGTTCAATATCTTGGTATATTTTGAATAGTATCATTGAAATACGTGTCATTTGTGGTATGATCTATGTTTTGGTACTTTAGTACATTTGTATTTGTTATGGTTATGCATGCCTCGCTAGGGGTAGGGTCCTATACTGCACTTCCACCAAGTCTCTCAAAAGGCTTGGGTGTACTAGGTCTCCCTATGAGTGTCACTACATTAGTTCCATCATGGTTATTAATATACATCTATGTTCTTAAATCTACATCTTTTGTCTGAGAGTCTAGTCCATGAAAAGGAACCATGTCATCTATATTTTGTAACACATGGTGCATGACTCCTCTTGCAAAAGAAAACTAGGGTGTTCTCTCCAACATTAGTACAATATAATTCCCACATCTGTTACTTAGGATGCATTTGTTAGATTCATTCTTTTTTTGTGTTGTGCATTTTTCTTTTGGAAAGGCTTTTGTTTATTCACTATCCCCCCATCCTAGCTAGCTAATTGTCCCTCCTAGTTATGTTGATACATAGAAAATAGGTCTCATTTAGACGTCCTCCCACAGGTGCATGGTTAATTTCATTTAGTGGTCCCTTTGTTTCATTAGTTGCATATCCATTATGTTCATTTCTTAATTGCATTAAGTTGCATTGTTAATTGCATTAGTTGCATTTCCATTAGGTTCATTTCTTAATTGCATTAGGTTGCATTGTTAATTTTATTAGCTTCATATCCATTAGGTTCATTTCTTAATTGCATTAGGTTGCAATGTTAAATGAATTATTTTTATATCCATTAGGTTCATTTGTTAATTAATTTTAGTTGCATTCATTTGCATTAGTTCATTACTTAATTTGCATTCATTTAGTTTAGTTTCATTAATCCCTTTCATTATCTCGTATCGTTTAGGTTCATTTTACCATTATCCATTATATTGCATCTATCCCATTTTCATTTATCATTGTCTATCTGCCTAAGTAGTTTACATCATTCATTATTTTTAAGATCATTAGATCCATTTTTATCTACCAAACTAAATCTATTTTATTATATATCACATTCATTCATTATTCATTAAACCATTAAATTCACTTATCCATTAAATAATTCATATTAATCAGTAAATATTGTTAAATCATCTATACATCATCCATGTATCAAATCAACATAAGTATAGTACATCTACACCTCATAAAAATCCATATGCATTTCACATAAGTATCCATCAAACATCAATACATCACTACCATCCCGCATACATATCTATAGTATATACATCATAGATAAATCATGTATACATCACATGTCCATCACATAACATCATACATAAATCACATGCATGGATAACTTTAAGAAACCCCCCCTCCTGAAAAGTATAAAATTGTGGCCAATCACATGTTTTTTGGAGGGAAATTTTTTAATATTGATGGCAAATTGTGTTTCAAAATATGGATATTTGGTGGTGAATTTTTTAATAATGTATACCATTTTTATAAAAATATGGTGACTACAATTTTTTTTATAGGAAAATTATTAATTTAATTGGCGAATCAGACTTCCTTATACTAATAAATTATGGTGAAACTATTTTCCAAATATTTTAATTTATTTATTTGTCATGGTGAATGTTTTTCAAAAATACATATAAACTTGGCGATTTAATACAATAGTTGTATAGTTGGTATGGCGATTTAATAGTGGGAAATAATTATTAAATTTAACATTCCAAGCGATTTAAGTTTTTAACTTAAATTTAATAAGTTTGGTCCTGAGTTTTCATTTTCGAAGAATGACATGTGTGACGATTTCGGAGAGAGTTTTCAGTAAGGAGTTATCCCACCACATTCTGTCCAAAATGCAGCTTCCACCGTTCATCTCTCTTAATCCAATGGTTCTGATTTGATGTTGAATTTGCACTAGCGGGTGTAGTGGGTCCCATCACTATGATCCTCATCCAATAAGCCCATGATCAATCATACCACGTGTCATGATTTCACTGAAAGTTTGTCGTAAAGGTTATGAAGACCAACAATAGGCCTGAAATTCACCTTTGGCCGTTGATACGTTGTAATCCAATGGATGTGTGAGTCCATGACCTCATAAAATTAGGGTTGTCAACTTGTCTATAGACTCAACATGTTGGTATCGATAAGCACGACTAGTCACATCGACACGTAACCTAACATCCATTAATTTCTAATATTAAATCTATAATTTGAGACCGTGTGATGATCCAAGATCAATGGATGAAGTTTGATTTCAGACCCAATTTCTTGAAGGAAACAAAGTTCTCCAGGAAGTCACCTGAATGTTGACACTTATCAAATTAGTCTGCACTATAACCACGATCTAATTAATGCAACATCACGTCGAGAGAATAATGCCTTAATTAGTGCACATATAACTACGATCTAATTAATGCATGTATCAATTCTTACAACTAGTTAGTACTGGTAGGTTGTGTGGATGGTTGATAATGTATCATAGTTGCAGTTAATAAAATAAATGTCATATCACTGACATTAAATTGGGTAATGTTACCTATCATGACACTTTTTCCAATTTCACACTCATGAATTTAATATGAAATATTTACAAAATTTTGAAGGACAAAGGAATTAATAAGGTTAGAGAAAGAATTGAGGGCTATTTAGAATCCACACATGCCTAATATCGATCATTCCACCAATTTAAATGTTTTACACGTATCAAGTCTTACAAGTGGACGGTTGATAATGTACCGAATGTTGTAGTTAATAAAAGAAATGTCTTATCACTGACATTAAATTTGGGTAATGTTACCTGTCATGATGTTTTTCCAATTTCACACACTCATGCATTTAATATGAAAGATTTACAGATTTTTGAAGGACAAATGAATTAATAAGGTTAGAGAAAGAATTGAGGGGAAAGGATATTTATAGACGATCTATACTTCTTTCTTCTTCAATTCTGCCTCTACTAAGTGCTTGAAAGTATGCCTTTGAGTCTGGTTTAGGTCTTTAGGCTGTATAATGTTATCACATTCTAATTTCTGATATTTTATTAGTGGTTTTCTAAAGATGGACACTCCTATCCATTTGATAAGCACATCTGAGGAGGATCAAAAGGCCTTTATGGGCTTGGTCTCAGACCAAACACTGCAATCAGTTTGCATTGAGAATGGTTCCTTTATAAGTGAGGTTGTGAGGATGGTGCTGGGTCGTGAATTTCTTGATAATATTGATAGATACCAAGTTAACACAAACATTACTTCTCAGTTTTTGGCATCTCTTCTGGACCTAGAAGGAGAGAATGTGGATATGCTCCTTCTGTTAAGGAGGGTATTCAAACAAGAATTCTTGGGTGACGATGTTCAGGTTGCCATTCTTGCACAAATAGGGGTTGGGATCCCTTGGGTAAGTGATTTACCCAAAATTCTCTAGCTAGGCCAAAATGTGGCCGGGCAACCTTTTCTTTTGAACCTGAATGTTGAGCAGTTGACACACCATAGGAAATGGGCGTAGATTGGTAGGGATTTTCTTTGAAAGTGGTTTCTCTTGGATGAATCCATGGACTACAGATGGTTTCATGAATTCTCAGATCTTATCATCTCTGAAGAGTTCTACTTAGACTAAGGGGAAAATCCTTAGTTTTTTTCTACCCAGGACCCTATGGCCTTCAATTTTGAAATCAAATGATTTTTTATTTTTTTTTGGACTATAGATATGGGCATCACTGAATTGTAATGAAATTTTGCATAATATAATATAAATTTTTTGTGTTGCACTTTTGTTTAATGTAATAATTAAATGTTTCCAAACTTTATTATGTAATGGTGACTGGTTTAAACTTCATGGATAAGGTATTGTCAAATGAATTCTAAGTGAATATAGTTAATGATTATATTCATTAGTGTGTATTAATATTTTAAAATTGTGACAACCTCATTCCGAAAACTCGTTAAATTCATACCAAAAATGTGACACATGTAAGTCGTAAAAAAAATTACGTATCATGTGAAGATAAAACATAAACGTATTCCAGAATTTTGGTTTAAATGATACATTAGCGTGTATTAATATTTTAAAATTGTGACAACCGTTTGATTGTGAGAGATGAACGGTTGAAGTTGTATTTTAGAAGTACTGTGGGTTTCAAAAATCTTTTCTGCAAACTCATTCCGGAAACATGACACGTGTAATTCATCAAAAAGATTACGTACCATGTGAAGATAAAACATAAACATATTCCATAATTTTGGTTTAAATGATACATTAGTGTGTATTAATATTTTAAAATCGTGACAACCGTTTGATTGTGAGAGATGAACGGTTGAAGTTGTATTTCAAATGTATTGTGGGTTTCAAAAACCTTTTTTGCAAACTCGTTCCGGAAACATGACACATGTAATTCGTCAAAAATATTACGTATCATGTGAAGATAAAACATAAATTCATTTTTGAATTTTGGTTTAAATGATACATTTATCGAAAATTTGTTAACATTTCTTTTTAAAAAACCTATCAACTCGTAGCAGCAGAAAGCTAAAAACAATTATTGAACTGTCACCGAAGATTTCGAGACTGTAACTTGTGAGAGCCTCAACCATTCTAACTTCTATCTATCCTAATTTCAAAATTTAATTTCCAGTAAGATATCTAGCTTGATGGCATCACGATTTTGTAATGTAAAAAATTTAGTTTAACTTGATTTTGAAATTTTAATTCTTGCAAGTACAATTGGGATTTTCTTAAATTGGGGTTTTCTTAATTAGTTACTTATTATCTGTGATTTTGTTAGTAAATATCTATGATTATGTATTTTTTAATTCTTCTGAAGAACAATGGGGAAAGTGAAAACTAAAGGCCAAGGCCAAGCAGATGGGAAAACTTTAATAGATTGGAGAAAACTAGTAGAAATCCATGGTTTCACTGATGAGTATCACGATGTTTATGATCCTATTGTATCATCTTAAAATGGAAGCACTTCCATGTTAAGAGTGTTTATCCCTCTTAGTAAGTGGTTTGGGGTCATGTCGAATGCCTTGAATTGGTCTTTGCTTGGATCTGGCTCTTTCCCCATTTTCCACTTCTTTTCTGCATAATTCTAGCATCGTGAACTGAAATTTCGAGATTCTTGACTTTTGGGTCAAGGGTGACATTTTTGGGTCAAGGACTACCTCCTCCCTGATCTAGGGCGGGGAGTACCTCATCCCTGACCCCAGGTCCAAATTTCAAGTTTCCATGATTTTCGGATGTCGGGTTTCAGAAAGAATTATTTTCCCACTTTCGGGTCGGCTGTTTTGGTCTTTCAAATGGTAAAATCTTAATTATATTTAATCTAGGTCCATTTCTAAAGGGTTAAGGCCTAATTGGAATTTAATTCTCCAAGGTGGCCCCTCTAGAGGATTGTGTCCTAGATCACTATAAAAGGAAGCCTTCCTCTCTCATTTTCACATCCATAATCAAGCAATTGCATCCATTATTCACCAAGAAACTTCATGATCAAGAGCTCTCAAGGAGATATTCACAAGCCATCAAATTCTCTCTCAAGCAAGCATTGAAGCAATCATCCATTCAAGCATTCAAGTTCTCCATTGAAGATCAAGGATTCAAGCATCGAAGCTTTTGAAGGGATTTGGTTCGAGCATTCAAGATTCATCATTCAAAACCCTAGATCCAGCCATCATGGTGGCATGATCTTCGTTCAAGATCCTTTGTTCATCTTCAAGATCCATTCATTCTTCCTTCAAGGTGGATTCCAAGCATACAATCATGGAGGTTTAGATTTACATTTGTTAATGTTATGTCCAAGCTTTCATATCAACATACTTGTTTACATTTCAAATACAATTGCATATCTATTGCATATCTTATCTTCATTGTTAGATCTACTTCTACTACTTGCTAGCATTTTTTATTTTAATTCCATTATTAAGGTTGATTCCAAACTAGGGTTTGACTAAGGTAAACCCCTCATCCAAAAAAAACCATTTTTCTTGTAGGTACAAGTGTGGGACAGTGATTAAAGTGCAGATCTGGATACCCTTTTCGCTGAACTTTCAGGATCCGTGAACAAAATTTCTGTCAGAGCTGTGGGGGGTAGGATCCTGCCCCAAGGTAAGACCTTGTACCGCTATCTAGGTCAAGGTCAACCTACCCTCAGATCAGAAAAATATTTTTGGGTTTTGTAGATCTCGCAGTTTCGGTTTAGTATTTTAGAAATCAACAGTTTTTGAGATTGTTTGACAGGATTTTCAATAGGTTCTTTTTCGGAGGTAAGTACTTTTATCTCTACATTTCAATATTAGTCTTGTATATTTACTTTCCATATCAATACAATTTCATGGAAGTATAAAATATTGGTTTTGGGGTCTCTTTTATGTGCAAACCATTGTTCTAGAACCCCCTCCCTATTTTATCCTATAGATTTTGGTGAACCCATTTTACGACAACTCCTCCTTTTGTGGAATTAGATGCCCTATTGTGTTTGTGGTGTTCAATTTCCTTTTCATACTTATAAATTTCATTTGAATGCATTTGGATATATCTAGATCTATTTTCTATGCATTTCTTTATTTGTTATCATGTTGCACAAGTTGTTTCAAGTATTTTCCAAAAATTCTTTTATAACTTTTGGGATTACACAACATCCTCCTCTTACCTTAACATTGCATGGTGTTACACCTAGAAATACTTTATCTAGTGCATGTGATGTTGCTTTTTCCTCTTTTGTATTACCTTGTAAGCATGTATTAGAGCTAGAAGATGACTTTAATCTATCTCTCCATCATATTTCTCTTTATGGAGATGAGTTGGGGATTGATGTTAATTCTTCTCCTAATACATGTCTTTTCTATGAGCCTAATTTAGAATATAATTTACCTTCTTCCCCCTCTAGGGATCAACCTTTAGTGAATTATGGAATCCCTACAATGTCCTTTATTGATAGGGATGATAATCTTCCTCTTTGTGATGAACCTTTGGATTTGGATGTTGATTACTCTTTCCCTCATGAAACCATTGTGAATGATCCCTTGGATAAAGACATTGATTTATCCCCTCCTCATGAAGAAGCTTTAATACAAGAGGGTGATTTATGAATGGATGACATATTCATACATGATGATAACTCTTTTTCTAAAACACATGTAGAAATTTTAGTGAAAGAAGATGATATTATAGATGCTTTACCTCCATTTGGGATTCCTTCTAGTGATGAGGCATTAGCGAAGAATGATATGAATTCCCTTAATACTCTCTCTTTTAGTGATGATCTTGTGGAGAATCAAGATCTTACCTCATTTCCTCCTAGGATGTCTTCTTTGCTTCCTTCTTGTGAATCTATTTGTAGTGTTGAGACAACTAATATGGTTTTTCCGAAATCCTTGTTGACTGTCAAAGGTTGTCCTCGCATTAATATGAAAGGTAAACCTATAGAGTCTTTAGAGTCTTTCAATGACCAAGATTCGATAGCTCACACATATCATACAAGGAATAACCCTCAAGCTAATTCGATGGTTTCTACTTCTTTGCCACCTTCTCAACCCATTCTTGCTCCTCCACCCCGTCTTCCTAGCAAGGAGTATGATTTGATAAACCAATTGCAAAATACTCTTGCCAAGATTTCTTTATGGGAGCTTCTTCAAACTTCACCTACCTACTATGAAGCCTTGCAAAAAGAAACTATTCCCACTCCACCTCCTAATCAAGAGAATATCAATAACTTCTTACAATGCATGCATGCTACCTCGGGTCCTCCTGACATTGTATTTACTCAAAAGGATTTACCTTCTAAAGAAGTTCAAAATCAATATGATGATCTTATGGTTCCTGTTACTATCCATAAAAGTATCATTCATAGGACCTTGATTGATAATGGATCTAGGCTTAATGTTTGTAGCATGGACATGCTCAAAGCGATTAAAGCCAATCTTTCAACTATTCAACCTGACAATGTTCCTATACGTGGCTTTGATAACATTACTAGGAACACTTTAGGCATCATTACCTTATCAAAGTAGGTCTGGTCATCCTAAATACACCTATTCATGTTATGCATGGACCTCTCAATTATAACCTTCTTTTAGGTAGACCTTGGTTGCATGAGATGCATGCTATTCCTTCCACCCTTCATCGTAAAGTCAAGTTTATACATAACAACAAGATGTATACACTTCATGCGGATGATGCACCGAATCCTTGTTTAAATATTCAAACCCACACTACTCCTATTCCTAATAGTAATCCTTCTTCCTCTAATGTTCTTCCTGATGATGATTGGGGAACTTTGGATTTTAATCCTACCTTTATTGGAGAGTATAAGGTTAATGATCTTGATTATATGAAGCAACAAAGAGAATTTGAACAACGAGTTTTTACTTCTACTTCTAAAGAGCTTCGTAATAACTTTGTCGCTGCTTCTACCCACAATAAATCTGTCAAACCTACTAATGATGACATAGTGACTACTGAAGTTTCATTGACTTCTTCTGATATGGCTTCTTGTTATGGTCCTGTTTATCATTTCCTAGTTAAACAAGGATTTAATGGTCAAGGATGTGGTAAACGTAAACAAGGAATTCAAATGCCCTTATAGAATGGGGGGCGTAAGCATTCTTATGGATTAGGATTTAATCCTCAACAACAAATAAATGTTAACAACATCTCAAATAACACTTCAAAAAATGATGAAACTATGAAGGAATTTGACCACAAAGTTCTTTTGTCTAAACTCCTTCATGCTAAGATGATTACTAGACCTAAACGCAAAAAGAAACGTAGTTCACACTTGCAAACTCTTCCTTTTTGTTTATATCATAGATTTCATGATCACTCTACTAATGAATGTCAAGATTTACATTATAAGATTAGGCAGCTCATTGATAGTAATGTTATTTATATATCATGTGATAATGAGTTGTATTTCAATCCTATTTTCTCTAAATAACATTTATGTTCCTATTATAGAGCTCCACACTATGTAAACAATGTTAGCCTAATCCTTGGGGGCTCATTGTCTTGTATAGTGTTGTGAGTGATATAATAGGTCCCCTTCCATCCTTTATCCTATGCTTGGGGGGCTAGGATATCATCTCCTTTCTGGGATTCATCTCTTTCCTTGGTTAAGCAGTATCTATCTATTATGCGTTATCCAATCATACATGAAAATTTTGGTTTGCATTAAGGATCTTTGTCCTTGATCACAACCTCTTTAGTTGTTTTACATTGGGTTTTCCATGGTGGATAAATCTCTCACCTTGGAAACTGAATAGTGTGCTATTCCTCACAAGGATTACTTTTTCACTTCTTGCATGATATCTCTTTGCATTCATCCCTTCCATGGCCTCATAGGAGCTGTGACCTTCTTGGATTGGACTGGGTGTTGTCTATGGATATTGTCTTGATGTTGAAAAAGGCTTTATCCTTGTTCTTTTCTTTCCTTAACATGTCAAAATAGTATGTTTTTTTCCATCTTAAGGAGGGTGGCATATGTACAGCCTCCCCTGTTCTATATTATGCATTTTTGTTTTAAAATTTTGTTTTGCAGCATGCTAAATCTCAGAAGATAATGCACATAAGTTGCTAAATCCTGAAAAGATGCACATTTCCAATGTCAAATATGCTAAATCTTGGAAGGTAACACACATAAGTTGCTAAATCCTGAAGGGACACACATTTCTAATATGCTAAATCTTCTGATGGTAACACCCATAAATTGCTAAATCCTGAGGAGACACACATTTCATATTCATAGTGATATAAGAAGGTGGACCTATGGGTATTCCAAAAGCCGTCAGAAGACACATTGCAATTTCAAGGCATAGTTTTTGGGTGAACTATCGATTCTTGCCACCTGTTGGTGATGCAGAGCTTGATGACCGAAGCTTGAATGAGCCCAACCAAATACCACAATCTGATACCAAACCAAAATAATAATGTTGATTCAAACCATGGATCAATGATATCATCCAAGTCTATCAATATAGAGGCTCAACTTGCGGTTCAAGAGAATTCCACCATCTTCAAATCACCAACATCTGATTAGATTCACTATTTCTTAGGTACCTTGCGGGACTGTCAAAACATCATCTTGTAGATTCAACACAAGCATGCATTTAACATAACACACTGCTACCTTTCATCATTCTCTCAATGCTGAATACACAAAAAAAGGTCTCGATTATCATTTAAATCATTCTTTACTGTATCCACAATGCTCTCGGTCTACCTTACAATCACAATATCTTGCACTTATTTCAAACTCTTTATTCAAACCCTTGGTGCGGGTTGCTTACTATGCATTTCCATAAAAATACAAGCCCGATTCACATTTTCATTACAGAGTGGGCAAATCAAAACATATTTGAAGTTAAAAATACCGATCATCGACTACATGAATTAAGAGGAATGAAATACAGAACATTAGAATAAACCAGAATTTCCTCTACCGGTTTCCACCATTCCATTCACGGTTGTCACAAAACCGATTTCATTAAACTAATAAACTTCTTCAATATAACTTGACAATAAGAAGTAACTTATGTTCAAACGAAATAGGGAACATTATGATAAACAATCATTCTCCTCTATTCCAAATATCACCACAACCTTTTGCACATTAGAGACGTGCTTGATCTTGAAGAAAACACAGATAATAGTCTGGAATATCAGACGAGCCAAACTAAACAAACTGAATTGTAAATAAGACAGCGAAACACTTGAGAAGACCGAACAGTCACATAGATAATCGTATGTAAATATGAAATTTTATTTCATTCATCTACTTTCGTATTAAATCGATCATCCTTCTTTCCCATCGATTTCTCTCTTCCTTTTCACCCCGATTGGGTTACATAATAAAAGATTTCCCAAAACCCAATAACTCCCTATAACTGATTTTATAACAACCTAACTTCTCTAATGGTTTTTCATGACCGATTAGAGGAAGTTCTAAATACATTAAAGACACTAGAAAAGTATTGTGGAGTTGACAATGAAGTCGTCAACTTCACGATGATACAAAACATTTATTATTTCAAAGTACTAACGTCTACCCGATTCATAACAAATACTTAAGATTCTACCCAACCGATTACATCCATATTGACATTAAATAGCTTACAAAGCCATAGGATAATGTAAAAGTAAACATTTATAATGCATGTAGAGTCTTGGTTCTTTGAAATATTTTTAGTCTCGTGATGCACCTGCATCAGTTGGGCTCTCCCTCCTTTGTGATTCACAGTAAGGTGGGCATCTTACTGGGTAGGGTAATCACTCTTTTCCCTTTCTCTCTTTTCACTTTCATGCTAGTAGGATTGGATCATGAAGCTATGTTTTTATAGTGTTTCTCTTGTCTTTCTTATGTAATCATTTATGCTTTTATGATAGCCTTCCAAATATGATATTAGTATAGGAAATATTTCTTAGCAAGGTTTCCTCTACTAGTTGATTTGGGTTTGTACTAACCCCTATTCTTTTGGTTTTCTCTTTTCGCACCCTCGTGCGTGTATGTTGAGTTAGAATCCTTAGCTTGGGGGCTTGTGTCCTTAGCTAAGTGTTATTTTATCTCATTGTGAATCCACTTGGATCTCCTCTTTCTTCTCCTTTACCAAAAGTTTGCATCGAGTCCATACTCTAGCTAAAGTGGGGGCTTAATGTATCATCTTAAAATGGAAGCACTTCCATGTTAAGAGCATTTAGCCCTCTGAGTAAGTGGTTTGGGGTCATGTCAAATGCCTTTAATTGGTCTTTGCTTGGATCTGGCTCTTTCCCCATTTTCCACTTCTTTTCTGCATAATTTTGGTATCTTGAACTGAAATTCTGAGATTCTTGACTTTTGGGTCAAGGGTGAAATTTTTGGGTCAAGAAATACCTCATCCTTGACCTAGGGCGGGGACTTACCTCATCCCTGACCTAGGGTTGGGACTACCTTGTCCCTAACCCCTTTTCCAAATTTCAAGTTTCCATGATTTTCAGATGTCAGGTTTCAGAAAGAATTATTTCCTTACTTCCGAGTAGACTATTTTGGTCTCCGAAATGGTAAAATCTTAATTATATTTAATCTAGGTCCATTTCTAAAGGGTTAAGGCCTAATTGCAATTTAATTCCCCAAGGTGGCCCCTCTAGAGGATTGTGCCCTATATCACTATAAAAGGAAGCCTTCCCCTCTCATTTTCACATCCACAATCAAGCAATTGCATCCATTATTCACCAAGAAACTTTATGATCAAGAGCTCTCAAGGAGATATTCACAAGCCATCAAGTCCTCTCTCAAGAAAGCATTCAAGCAATCATCTATTCAAGCATTCAAGTTCTCCATTGAAGATCAAGGATTCAAGCATTCAAGCCTTTGAAAGGATTTGGTTCAAGCATTCAAGATTCATCATTCAAAACCCTAGATCTAGCCATCATGGTGATGTGATCTTCCTTCAAGATCCTTTGTTCATCTTCAAGATCCATTCATTCTTCCTTCAAGGTGGATTCCAAGCATACAATCATGGAGGTTTAGATTTACATTTGTTAATGTTATGTCCAAGCTTTCATATCAACATACTTGTTTACATTTCAAATACAATTGCATATCTATTGAATATCTTAGCTTCATTGTTAGATCTACTTCTACTACTTGCTAGCATTCTCTATTTCAATTCCATTATTAAGGTTGATTCTAAACTAGGGTTTGACTAAGGCAAACCCCTCATCCAAACAAAAAAACCATTTTTCTTGTAGGTATAGGTGTGGGACAATGAATTAAAGTGCAGATCCAGATACCCTTTTCACCAAACTTTCAGGATCTGCGAAGAGAATTTCCGTTGGAGCTGTGGGGGGTAGGATCCTACCTCAGGGTAAGACCTTGCCCCGCTATCTAGGTCAAGGTCGACCTACCCTTAGATCAGAAAAATATTTCTTGGTTTTGTAGATCTCGTAGTTTTAGTTGAGGTATGTAAAAATCAACAGTTTCTAAGACTGTTTGACAGGGTTTTCAGCGGGTTCTTTTTCGGAGGTAAGTACTTTTATCTCTTCATTTCAATATTAGTCTTCTATATTTACTTTCCATATCAATACTATTTCATGTAAGTATAAAATATTGGTTTTGGGGTCTCTTTTATGTGCAAACCATTGTTCTAGAACCCCGTCCATATTTTATCCTATACATTTTGGTGAACCCGTTTTACGACAACTCCTCCTTTTGTGGAATTAGATGCCCTATTATGTTTGTGGTGTTCAATTTCCTTTTCATACTTATACATTTCATTTGAATGTATTTGGATATATCTAGATCTATTTTCTATGCATTTCTTTATTTGTTATCATGTTGCACAAGTTGTTTCAAGTATTTTCCAAAAATACTTCTATAACTTTTGGGATTACATAACATCCTTCTCTTACCTTACCATTTCATGGTGTTACACCTAGAAAGACTTTATCTAGTGCATGTGATGTTGCTTTTTCCTCTTTTGTATTACCTTGTAAGCATGTATTAGAGCAAGTAGATGACTTTAATCTATCTCTCCATCATATTTCTCTTTATGGAGATGAGTTGGGGATTGATGTTAATTCTTCTCCTAATACATGTCTTTTCTGTGAGCCTACTTTAGAATATAATTTACCTTCTTCCCCCTCTAGGGATCAAGCTTTAGTGAATTATGGCAACCCTACAATGTGCTTTATTGATAGGGATGATAATCCTCCTATTTGGGATTTGGGATGAACATTTGGATTTGGATGTTGATTAATCTTTTCCTCATGAAACCATTGTGAATGATCCCTTGGATAAAGACATTGATTTATCCCCTCCTCATGAAGAAGATTTGATACAAGAGGGTGATTTATTAATGGATGACATATTCATACATGATGATAACTCTTTTTCTAAAACACATGTAGACATTTTAGTGAAAGATGATATTATAGATGCTTTACCTCCATTTGGGATTCCTTCTAGTGATGAGGCATTGGCGGAGAATGATATGAATTCCCTTAATACTCTCTCTTTTAGTGATGATCTTATGGAGAATCAAGATCTTACCTCATTTCCTCCTAGGATGTCTTCTTTGCTTCCTTCTAGTGAATCTATTTGTAGTGTTGAGACAACTAATATGGTTTTTTCAAAACCCTTGTTGACTATGAAAGGTTGTCCTCACATTACTATGAAAGGTAAACCTATAGAGTCTTTAGAGTCTTTCAATTACCAAGATTCGATAGCTCACACATATCATACAAGGAATAACCCTCAACCTAATCCGGCGGTTTCTACTTATTTTCCACCTTCTCAACCCATTCTTTCTCCTCCACCTTGTCTTCCTAGCAAGGGGTATGATTTGATAAACCAATTGAAAAATACTCCTACCAAGATTTCTTTATGGGAGCTTCTTCAAACTTCACCTACCTACTATGAAGCCTTGTAAAAAGAAACTCTTCCCACTCTACCTCCTAATCAAGAGAATATCAATAACTTATTACAATGCATGCATGCTACCCTGGGTCCTCCTGACATTGTATTTACTCAAAAGGAATTACCTTCTAAAGAAGTTCAGAATCAATATGACGCTTTTATGGTTGTTGCTACTATCAATAAAAGTATCATTCATAGGACCTTGATTGATAATGGATATGGGCTTAGTGTTTGTAGCAAGGATATGCTCAAAGTGATTAAAGCCGATCTTTCAACTATTCAACCTGACAATGTTCCTATACGTGGCTTTGATAACATTTCTAAGAACACTTTAGGCATTATTGCCTTACCTATCAAAGTAGGTCCGGTCATCCTGAATACAACTATTCATGTTATGCCTAGACCTCTCAATTATAACCTTCTTTTAGGTAGACCTTGGTTGCATGAGATGAATGCTATTCCTTCCACCCTACACCGCAAAGTCAAGTTTATATATAACAACAAGATGTATACACTTCATCTGGATGATGCACTGAATCCTTGTTTGAATATTCAAACCTACACTACTCCTATTCCTAATAGTAATCCTTCTTCCTCTAATGCTCTTCCTAACGATGATTGGGGAACCTTGGATTTTAATGCTACCTTTATTGGAGAGTATAAGGTTAATGATCTTGATTTTATGAAGCAACAAAGAGAATTTGAACAACGAGTTTTTACTTCTACTTCTAAAGACCTTCGTAATAACTTTGTCGCTACTTCTACCCACAATAAATCTGTCAAACCTACTAATGATGACATAGTGACTATTGAAGTTTCATTGACTTCTTCTGATATGGCTTCTTGTTATGGTCCTGGTTATCATTTCCTAGTTAAGCAAGGATTTAATGGTCAAGGATGTGGTAAGCATAAATAGGGAGTTAAAATGCCCTTACAGAATGGGGGCATGAGCATTCTTATGGATTAGGATTTAATCCTCAACAACAAATAAATGTTAACAACATCTCAAATAACACTTCAAAACATGATGAAACCATGAAGGAATTTGACCACGAAGTTCTTTTGTCTAAACTCCTTCTTGCCAAGATGATTACTAGACCTAAACACAAAAAGAAACGTAGTTCACACTTGAAGACTCTTCCTTTTTGTTTATATCATAGATTTCATGATCACTCTACTAATGAATGTCAAGATTTACATTATAAGATTAGGCAGCTCATTGATAGTAATGTTATTTATATATCATGTGATAACGAGTTGTATTTCAATCCCGTTTTCTCTAAATAACATTTATGTTCCTATTATAGAGCTCCACATTATGTAAACAATGTTAGCCTAATCCTTGGGGGCTCATTGTCTTGTATAGTGTTGTGAGAAATATAATAGGTCCCCTTCCATCCTTGATCCTATGCTTGGGGGGCAAGGATATCATCTCCTTTCTTTTTTGTCTTTGTGAGATTCACCTCTTTCCTTGGTTAAGAAATATCTATCTATTATGTGATATCCAATTATACATGGCATTAAGGATCTTTGTCCTTGATCACAACCTCTTTCATTGTTTGACATTGGGTTTTCCATGGTTGATAAATCTCTCACCTTGGAAACTGAATAGTGTGCTATCCCTCACAAGGATTACTTTTTCACTTCTTGCATGATATCTCTTTGCATTCTTCCCTTCCATGGCCTCATAGGAGTTGTGACCTTCTTGGCTTGGACTGTGTGTTGTCTATGGATATTGTCTTGATGTTGAAGAAGGCTTTATCCTTGTTCTTTTCTTTCCTTAACATGTCAAAATAGTATGTTTTTTCCATCTTAAGGAGGGGGGCATATATACGGTCTCCCTTGTTCTATATTATGCATTTTTGTTCTAACATTTTGTTTTGCAGCATGCTAAATCTCCGAAGGTAATGCACATAAGTTGCTAAATCCTGGAGAGACACACATTTCCAATGTCAAATATGTGAAATCTTGGAAGGTAACGCACATAAGTTGCTAAATCCTGAAGGGACACACATTTCTAATATGCTAAATCTTTCGATGGTAATGCACATAAGTTGCTAAATCATGAGGAGACACGCATTTCATATTTATGGTGATACAAGAAGGTGGATCTATGGGTATTCTAGAAGCCGTCAAAAGACACATTACAATTTCAAGGCATAGTTTTTGGGTGAACTCTCAGGTCTTGCCACTTGTTGGGCTCTCCCTCCTTGGTGATTCATGGTTAGGTGGGCATCTTACTGGGCGAGGTAATCACTCTTTTCCCTTTCTCTCTTTTCTCTTTCATGCTAGTAGGACTGGATCACGAAGCTATGTTATTTATAGTGTTGCTCTTGTCTTTCTTATGTAATCATTTATGCTTTTATGATAGCTTTCCAAATATGATATTAGTATAGGAAATATTTCTTAGCAAGGTTTCATCTACTAGTTGATTTGGGTTTGTACTAACCCCTATTCTTTTGGTTTTCTCTTTTCGCACCCTTGTGCATGTATATTGAGTTAGACTCCTTAGCCTAGGGGCTTATGTCCTTAGCTAAGTGTTATTTTATCTCATTGTGAATCCACTTGGATCTCCTCTTTCTTCTCCTTTACCAAGAGTTTTCATTGAGTCCATACTCTTGCTAAAGTGGGGGCTTAATGTATTATCTTAAAATGGAAGAACTTCCTTGTTAAAAGCATTTAGCCCTTTGAGAAGTGGTTTGGGGTTATGTCAAACACCTTGAATTGGTCTTTGCTTGGATTTGGCTCTTTCCCTAGTTTCCACTTCTTTTCTGCATAATTCTTGCATCCTGAATTGAAATTCTGAGATTCTTGACTTTTGGGTGAAGGGTGGCATTTTTGGGTCAAGGACTACCTTGTCCCTGACCTAGGGTGGGTACTACCTCATCCCTAACCTAGGGAAGGGACTACATCGTCCTTGACCCCAGGTCCAAATTTCAAGTTTCCATGATTTTTAGATGTTGAGTTTCAGAAAGAATTGTTTTCCCGTTTCCAGGTCAGTTGTTTTGGTTTTCAAAGTGGTAAAATCTTAATTATATTTAATCTAGGTCCATTTCTAAAGGTTTAAGGCCTAATTGGAATTTAATTCCCCAAGGTGGCCCCTCTAGAGGATTGTGCCCTAGATCACTATAAAAGGAAACCTTCCTCTCTCATTTTCACATCCACAATCAAGCAATTGCATCCATTATTCACCAAGCAACTTCTCGATCAAGAGCCCTCAAGGAGATATTCACAAGCCATTAAGTTCTCTATCAAGAAAGCATTCAAGCAATCATCCATTCAAGCATTCAAGTTCTTCATTGAAGATCAAGGATTCAAGCATTCGAGCCTTTGAAGGGATTTGGTTCAAGCATTCAAGATTCATCATTCAAAACCCTAAATCTAGCCATCATGGTGGTGTGATCTTCCTTCAAGATCCTTTGTTCATCTTCAAGATCCATTCATTCTTCCTTCAAGGTGGATTCCAAGCATACAACCATGGAGGTTTAGATTTACATTTGTTAATGTTATGTCCAAGCTTTCATATCAACATACTTGTTTACATTTCAAATACAATTGCATATCTATTGAATATCTTAGCTTCATTGTTAGATCTACTTCTACTACTTGCTAGCATTCTCTATATCAATTCCATTATTAAGGTTGATTCCAAACCGGGGTTTGACTAAGGCAAAACCCTTATCTAAACAAAAAAACCATTTTTCTTGTAGGTACAAGTGCGGGACAACGAATTAAAGTGCAGATATGGATACCCTTTTCTCTGAGCTTTCAGGATCTGCGAACAAAATTTCCATTGGCGCTATGGGGGGTAGGATCCTACCCCAAGGTAAGACCTTGGTCCGCTATTTGGGTCAAGGTCAACCTACCCTCAGATGAGAAAGATATTTCTAGGTTTTGTAGATCTCACAATTTTGATTCAGGATTGTGGAAATCAACAGTTTCTGAGACTGTTTGACAGAGTTTTTACCAGGTTCTTTTTCAGAGGTAAGTTCTTTAATCTCTTCATTTCAATATTAATCATCTACATTTACATTCCATCCCCTTACAATTCAAATGTATGTGTATAATATTAGTTTTGGGGTCTCTTTTATGTGCAAACCATTGTTCTAGGACCCCATCCACATTTTACCATATACTACTGCTATCGGTGGTGTAAGGAGAGTTATAGAAATTAAACATACATTGTGCAGTAAGGCAATTGGGCCAAAGAGGTCTGAATTTATAAAATTTAATCTAGTGATAGGTGCAAAAATGAATAAAGTTGCTTCGTGGAATGTTCTTTTGGGTCACATTTTGTTACCCAAAGTTTTCCCTTGCCTAGAAATTGTCTTGATTTGTGCATAAAATTATGATGAAGAAAGAAAAGAAATTGTGAATAAAAATAATCAAGAAGAAATTTTATCAATAACCCAGGAAGAATTTATCAATTTGCTAGACCCAGGGTTTGACCGACAAAAGCTGATATGCTACTACAATGGGCATGGATAAGTTACTTTAGTACTTGCCTACATTGATATAATCTATTACTTCTAGTTTTATATCTCTAACTATTGGAGACCTCCTAGGTACTATCTTAGTAATATGAAATTTGCGACATCAACAATTTGTAAAATGGGATTGTTGTCTGAAAACTTAAACATTAATAGCAGATCATCCTGGTGGATGTTAGTTTCCTGGTTGGCTTGTCAATTTCCTCCAATACAACTTATGAGTCTCTCATTTACTTGTTCTCATTTGATACCATGCTTGTCAAAATCTAAAATCTGTGGGAACATGCAAATAGTTTTTCGTATGTTATAATGGTTTTGTTGATAGGTTTGATTTCTAAGAGTCCTATGAACAAGATAGCAAGAATTAAACTAGAGTTCATTCATTGAATAATCAGAAATTACTCTTGGGATTGTTTGGTTTGTTTTTAAAGAGAGTCACATTATGAGCTCTTTGTGGCCATGATTTGTTACAGCAAGCTTGGGGGTTTTTTGGTTCATGGGACTATCCTTATGGAGATTGTTTCGAGTTTTTTGCAGTCCTACTTCCTTTTTTATTTGAACCCATGATCCCTAATTTAGAGTACCCATGCCTTTTCTATTAGGGAATTCAACTTCTATAAAGATAAAATGCTCACTGTTAACTGCTGCTACAACCATGCAAGGAGGATGATTGCTAAAGCAAAATGTATTGACCAAGCTAACCTACACTAATGTTTGCAATGTTTGGTTCTCCAAATTTTAATCCAATATTGAAAAAACTTTTAGAGTCACTGTAGTTCGGTTTGTCTTTGATGTGAAAGAATGAGAATGCATACGAACATGTATTAACTAAAAATACCAAATTTTTGTGCATTAAACACCATATCACTATTTCTCGGCTCAGTGATAAGTATGAGAAAATAACATTAGTCTCCACACACTAAAGAGGCTTACTCTTCCACAAAGTAAAGGCGTGATATACTTGGCCTATTTCCTGCATTTCGACGAGCAATTACTCTACTTCATTTAGCCTTCCTTCTTTTCTGATATATCACACATTGCTGATTATATACATCGCTGATATACCACACATTGTTGATTATATACATCGAACTTATTTTCCAAGTCTACTTGCATCATGAGCTCGCACTAAATCTACTCATTGATCTCCATGGCTGATGTGGATCAATTACTTAGCCATCCTCACCAACACAACTAAGCAATCCCAAATCTATGTTGGTAATTGTTGACATTAGGAGTATATTAATTTTACTTAAATTAAGCTCCAACCAGCATTTTACCAGTGTCTTCATTTAATGTTCACACTTGTTTAATGAATGGAATGGAATGTTCTTGCATCCAAGATCTGAACCTCATTTTTGTCAACAACTATAAAGATTAAAAAAAAGTAATGTCAGTCGTTGTTTCTGGTACTTGCATGGATAAAGACAATAGTTGTATTTCCTTTCCTATTTTATCCAGAATGTCAATAGATCCTTTCCTACTTGAGAATTTTGTGAATTATATTTGTACACTAGTGACTAAATTTCTCATCACTGCAGTTTTAGAGCATAACAAGATGTTTTATGTTTGGAATTAAGGACACTAACCAAATTAATTTAACCATTATAATGACTATGCATTTATTATTTATTTCATTGTTTATATCTGCTAGTCAAAATTTCTACTTCTCTTCAAGTTTCAGATATAACAAACATTATTTCTATTTATTATGCAATAAGAAATTAAAGCATCTCTTATTTGGATGATCTATACTATTTTAGTATTTAGATGAACTATAAATGCTTCTTTGTTTTTTGCAATTGTAAAGTTGTGTCACCTTTAGTCCTGAATATAAAAAAGAGAAGTGCAATAGGAATGAACAATAATTTTGGTCTTTCTTATTTAGAGTCTTATGATTATATTATATTTGTGACCTTTCATTACCTGTGTAATATAATGTGTTATTTTTGTTCTTTTTGAAAAAATGTGTTGATAAACTCAAAGAAGGGGATAAAGTTAAGGTGTTGGATCCATATGATGGTGATGTTGTGGGCATTGGGTGGATTCACTCCTTATCTATTGTACATGGAATCAACTTGAAAGGAATAGGAGATGCAAATGTAAACATTTTAAAGGTTACAAGTAATGTACCCCTTGCTTATGAAGACAAAATAGATGGAGTTGTTCGTCTGAAAGAGAAAGAGGGAACCTTCACATGGTGGCCATTAAAATATTTTCAAAAAATGACATAGTTGATCAACATGTTTATCATATACTAGTTGTTAGACATCTTGGCTCAATGTTTAATATTTGAGACAACTTTGATATTTTTTATTATATTTACATATATACTATTTAGATAACTTCAACATCTTACGTATATATTTTGGCACTCTGCATACTTTGAATATGATGTTTTTTGGCATTATAAAATTTAATATGATATTTTTTTGGCATTATAAAATTTAATATTATATTTTTTTGGCATTAGTTCAAGTTTAATATAATGTTTTTTTGGCATTATAAAATTTATGGTATTTAAAATACTTTTCATTTTATGACTAAATAAATGACTAAATATACGACTAAATTAATGACTACATCAATGACTAAATATATGACTAAATATACAAATAAATAAATGACTAAATAAATGACCAAATATATGACCAAATATACGACCAAATAAATGACTAAATAAATGATTAGATTAACCAAATATATGACTAAATAAATGACTAAATTAACTACTAAATTAATGATTAAATTAACCAAATATACGACCAAATATATGACCAAATATACAACTAAATTAATGACTAGATATACGACTTAATATATGACTAAATAAATGACTAAATAACTAAATAAATGACTAAATTAACGACTAAATTAATGACCAAATCAATGAATAAATTAATGACCAAATCAATGACCAAATTAATGACCAAATAAACAAGCAAATAAATGACTAAATATATGACCAAATCAATGACCAAATAAATGACTAAAATAGTTTAGTCATAAATTTGGTCGCGAGATAAATGACCGGCAATAAACTACCACTAGTCACGTGACCAAATTTAGTCATTTATCTACAATTTTTGGTAGTTTATTTGGTCATATATTGTTGTTTTTGTACTAGTGTAGGCTCACTAGCTCAACCATATCTTGGAGGAAACCATCAAACCTGAACAAACACTATTTGGATGAAAGTTGTGTTAGGCTACAATCAGAAACCTTTTTGTTTATTTAGTTTTATGATCAAATAGGATCATATGGTTGGTTCATAATGATTAGTATTATACAATACCTAAAAATTGTCATAAAAATATGACACAATAGTTTGTTATAGCATCACTTCTTTATCTCTATCTAGACCCTCTACAGTCCTTATTATCCAATTAGGATGGCATTTGTAGAATTCCACCCACCATGATATGCCTAGTATTCCATTCTTGAATTTATTTGGCCTTCTTTTGCAGATGTGAGCCACATGTGAAGGAAAATCCAAACCAAATATTTACATCACTAAACAACTTCCAAGACTTCCTCCAAAGAGAGGATTGTTGGTGGACCCTTTCTTTTTGTTGTTGCAAGTCTTGCAAGCCAATATGATAAAATACTAGCAAGGATTCCCCACTTTATTGTTGTTGCTCTTATGGAATAGGAATTATCTTCGACATCTTAAAAGGCATGATTCATAACCTCTTTTGTTATTGCTATGATGTTGAGAAGATTTTAGAGCAACATGTGTTATTTCTACATTGTTAGTAGAAGGATTGCAATTTGTGTTATTAGGAGTTGAGTTGGTTGAATGGTCATCATTATCAAAGTCAGCCACATGCAACTTAATGCCTTGTAGATAATGGGTCCTCAATTTTCAAGTCATCCTTTTGCTTCTTCTCTTTCTTACTATCATAATGCCTAAACAAAAACATATATCAAAACATTAACCTACATAAAATCAACCATGGGAAATGTGACAATAGATGATCATCAGAATATTTGGCTTAAACATAGATTTTGAGGACTTTTACACACAATGTATATTTATCTTATTACTCTCAATTTTTTATATGACCTAAATGACATTTCAAATATTGAAAAATATTGCACCAAAAATCTCCTCTACCCTCTTTCTTCTTGAAAATGCATATCAAAATTTCACAAAAATTATAAGAAGGAAATTACAAAATTACTAAAACAAAAATACAAATCTTTAAAATAAATATAAAATTGTTAGATAGTAAGTGAGGCTCGATTTCCTCTCCAACTTAAATCATTTCTTTAAATTATTCTTCTAATCACAAAATTCTCTAAGATCTTCTAGATCACTGCAATGGTGTTATCTATGCAAAGGTTGTCATTGCCTTCTATACCGTCCTAAAAAGTTAGCACCCATAACTGGATGCCCTATTAGGCTCCATTTTGGTGATTTTGAGATCTGATGTTCATTATGCTTGATCCTAGCAACATGGTTATTATTTTCTTGCATCTACCATATCATCTCAGCACCCAGTTTAAATTTAGGTTGATTTTCCTAGGTACATAATGTTTTAGACATTATATTCCCACTTTTTTTGGCTCAAATTTTGTTCAGAGCCCTAGGGGTTTTAGTGGGAGATTAGATCGCATGGTTGACCTAGCATATTTTTTAATCTTGAAATGTAGGGTGAGGTATATAAACACCTTATATATCCTCATTTTGGCATCCATTATTATGCAACCATAATCAAGATCTGTTACTATTATGAAGCATTCAAGCAATCAATCAAATAGGTGAATTCAAGATTTTAAGGCAAGCATCCACGATCTAGTTTTTTTTTCAAGCATCCAAGACAAATTGAAGGAAATATTCTCCAATGTAGCAAGCTTCTATCCCATGAAGTCCAAGTAGAGGATTTCACAATCAAGAAAAGGATATTCTTCCTTCCATCCACAAACATTCTTCATTCACTGCAAGTGACTATCAAACAATCTACATTGAAGATCTAGGAGTGGTATTCATATATCCATGCATTTGTGAAGGCATCCTTGATTCCTTTCTACATTCCAAGGACAACAACTTCAATTCAAGAAATATTCAAGCATATTCATGAATATGGGTTATTTTAACATCCATTCATGAGGGTTTATGCAAGGTGAACCAAACATTTACCTTTTTACATATATTTTTTAATGTAATTTCCTTTCATTTCAAGATGGATTCCTAAACAGGGTGTTAGAAATATATGTTTTTTGTCATTGATGTCAAACATAGTGTTTCATAGTATTCCAAAGGAGTTTTAGTTTGTGTTCCCTCAATATTTGTGGTCCATAAGTTAATCTTGGTGTGTGGGTTTGTGTGTTGAACCTATAATATAATGGAAGACAAGTACATTTTTAGTGCTAAACTATTGTGTAGTGGAAGAAAGGTATAATCTTGTATGGTTCTAGAATAGTGGAAGACAAGTATGTATCCTATATGGTTTCAAAATAGTGGAAGATAGGTATGTATCTAATGATCATGTAAAGATGGTGTTTTATAGTGCCTCTATGTTATACTCTCATAACTGGAAGTCTGTTCGGTCTAGATTTTTTATTTTATTTTTCTATTGTAGTGGTATTGTGTTGCTGAGAAGTTAGTATTTTTATAGTTGTAGTTATGTTTCTTTATAGAGTGCTTTCTACTCTAAAATTTAGGATTTAAGATGTGTTTCTACTCATACAAATGTATTCAAATTTTGGTCTTGGTTGTAGCGTTCTCTCTGGTGATTAGGAATGTGTTCTTGGTGTTCCGAAGACTATGTCATCCAATGTTATAGTTCTTTTCAGTTATTATTTTGATCCAAAAATATATTGTGAAAACTTCTAATATGACATGTTGACATAGCTTCTGACGTGGTGTGTTGACATGGCTTCTCATTGGCATGTCAGTCTCTCCATAGAGTGTAGAGGTTTGGTTATAGCTGGAAAGTTGGAATTTTGCTTCTACATGTTTGAATTATCTTTGGTAGTTGTTTCTCTTATTGTAGATCTAGCTTTGAGAAATGTGTATCATGTTCTTGGTTTGTATTTCTCCTGGGATGGATCACTTTTTCAAATTTAGGTCTATGTGCTATATTTAAATATCAAATTTAAGTCTGGGTCTTATACTTAATGCTTATATATTATTTGGATGGGTTCATACTATATGGGACCTATGTATTCAATGATTATCTCTTATTCATTTGGGTCCTCATCTTGGATGCTTTTTGACATAGGACTTATTTTCATTTTCCTATTGCCTTGGCCGACATGGAGCCTATTTGTAATATCTTTTGGTTTCATCAACCTTGTTGTAATCTCTAATGATCTATCCTATATATAAGGACTATATGTGATTTTGAAAAATATAAGAGTAAGGTGTAATAAAGTGAAGTGTGTGAACCAGTTCAACAATCAACAGAGCAGAGTGTGATGACAGTGACATAGAAGATAAGGTAGTAATAGTTTGTTGCTAGTGTGGACAGTGTTATGCATATCAATTGCACTATCAAGAGAATATATTTTTATCTACTTTGAAGAGTTTCAAGTACTTTAGGATTGTAATTATTGTTTACTTGATTTTTTTTGTATCTTGCTACTTTAGTAGGGCTCTATATGTAAGTCTGGAGTAGTGAGATCCTATTTTTACTATAATGTAGTGAGCCTTCTTATCTAGATTCATTATTGTATTGGAAATGAGCCTCTGATTGGTATTCCAGAGCAGTGATATCCTAATATTTTGTAATTATATTGTATACTTCAGTGAGTTATCTTTTTGGACAAGTGTTCACTATGATTTTTCTCAATTTGGGTTTTCCACATATAAATTTTGGTGTTCTTGTGCTATTGGTTCTTTTCTTTACTTGTAGAATGTTACTTGTGGTGGTTACTAAAGATAGTTGTTGAAGTTTTTTTTCATGTTGATTCACCCCCCCTCTCTCTCAACAACCAAAGTGTGTTTATCAATTGGTATCAGACCAAGGTCCCTCTAGAATAAGCTTAACCTCTTGAGGTAGATCCGGGATGGCATATAATTTACACTTTTAGGCACTGGTATTTGATGGCATCAATTTTCCATATTAGAAGGACAAGATTGAAGCATATCTTGAAACATTACAAAAGGGTATTTGGGAGGTAATTCATATTGGATTTTATCCTCTTTTTGGAAGGCCTTTGACTACTAAAGAATAAAGACAAAAGGAAGCAAATGTGAAAGCAAGGGAAATCATTTTTAGTAGTTTATGTGACACAACTTTTGGAAAAGTGAAAGGTTTGAAAGATAATAAAAAATAGGACATGGGATAAGATAGTACTATTGTATGAAGGATATTTGAAGATAAAAAAAGCAATACTAATGAATCTTAAACAAAAGTATGAAGTTATAAGAAAAAACAAAAGATGAGAGTGTTGAGAGATACATCTAAAGGGTTATTGATGTTGTTGATGGAACGAAAGCTATCGGTGGGCATACAAAAGATATTGATGTCATTCCCAAGTCTTATTAACCCTAACAAATGATTTCATACCTATGGCATGTTCAATAAGGGAGCACAATGGAATCTAATTCAATATTCCATTAATCTACTAATTGGGTCACTTTCTGCATTTGAGCTTGTAGAAGTTGAGAGAGAGAGAGAGAGAGCTATGACATATATATTTACTAAATATGTTGAACTAGAGACATGCAAGATGCCAAAGAATGTTGAAGCATATCTTTCAAGAAGATCAAGCAGGGTACTAGTAGATATGAAGGTAAGGTACCTCTTAAATTTTTCAAATGTGGAAGGATGGGACATTTTGCTAATGATTGCAAGTATAAGGATTATCATAGTGATTTATAAGATGAAGATAAAAAAATACAATTAAAAGAAAGGAGATTTCATAAAGAAGTTTAATTTCAAAGGCAGAGGTAAAAAGAGCTTATGTTCCATGGAAGAATATTTCCTAAAAATGAAGATACTAATGAAACAATTAAGGAATATTTGTTTTTAATCCATTTTTCAAAGAAGGGAATAGATTGCTTTACATGCTAAAGTTGTTGCAGATGCATGGATCATAGATTCTAGATGTTTAAATCATATGATAGGAGATAAAAAAGGATTTATCAAGTTTTAAGATTATGATGGTGGAGCAATCAGATTTTTTGGAGAACGAAGTTCTCAAATTAAAGGCATACAAACCATTTCAATTGATGGTAAGCATAGAATTGATGATGTTTACTATGTTGAAGGTTTGGAACATAATTTTTTGAGTGTTAATCAAATGTGAAAGAAGGGTCATGAAGTTATGTTCACAAGTGATGGTTTTACTATTAGAAAGAAACAGACTGGAAAAAGGGTTGTAGAAGGTTCCATGACTACTAGTAATATCTATTATATTGAAGAAAAGTTTGATAATTTATATTTTCTAAACAAATACAATGGTAGATGGGGAGATGATGTAGAAATGAAACTTGATCTAGACAAAGTGGGATATGCTCTATGAAAGGATAGTGATGAAATAAAGGTTGAATCATAAGATCCAATGAAGGATGAATGGATTATGGTAGAAATGAATCAAGAAGAAATAAAAAAGGACATGTAGACCAGAAGGCAATAATGGATCAAAATCAAAAAGAAGAAAAAAAAGAAGTTGACTAGTTTATAGTAGACCAGAAGCATGAAGAGGACAATAAGGACATGGCTAGCCAAAAGAAAGAGGAAGATGAAAAGGACATGGTAAATCAAAAGCATATGGTAAAAGATAAGAAGAATATAGGAGATCAAAATTAGGTTGAAAATAAACAAAACATGGTCAACTAGAGGCAAATGGAAGATAAGAAATCATTAGATCTAGAGTAGAACAAGAGCATGAAAAATTTAGCGCAGTCAAAGAATGGAAAGAGGATAAAGAACTAGAGATCTCCTTTAATTCTTTCCAAGTACTCTTCCTTTGATGGTATCTATTTTTATTGGAAAAGTGTAGGACACAAAGTTAATGATTGTAGAAGCTTGAGAAGGAATTTAGTTTTCAATGGAAGATGCTATCATTGCAATAAGTTAGGGCATAAGGTAGTTTAGTGTAGAAGTAAAGTGAATTATAGTAGAATGAATGAAGATCAAGGTGTCAATAAATCCAATGGAAAATGCTATGGTTGCAATGGATATAGATACAAAAAAATGGAATGTATCATAAATATCAATGTCAAAAATAATGAAACTACAAAAATAAAAGAGAATGGATTGATTTTCTAAAAATATAACAAAATGGAAAATATTGCAAGGTTTTATAAGGATGTTCTGGTTTGCTACAGATGCAACGTGACATGACATATTGCTGAATTTTACAAGTATGTTGAAGATCAAAGTGATTATTTGTCAGTTTCAGAAGACTCAAAAGAAATAAATAGGATATATTTTCTATGGGATACAAAGGGTTTTTCTAATGGAGGTCTGGCATCCATTCCAAATTTTTTTTCCTTCTTGTTAAATGACTTAGATTGCATGTTCTGAGAAGGGTTCCTCATCTATTTCCCCCTTGAGACTGGATGTTGGGTATCTTCTCAGCATGCCAATAAGGTATGAATACCTCTTTGAAGATAATATTTTTGTTTTCTACTCTGAAAAGTTGTTTGTTTGGTCGACGATGTTATAATTTGTTCTATCTAAGAAATATTCAAGAATGGTTTTGAAATATGATGTATCTATTGGATCAAAAATTAAGGTTCATTTAAATTACAATTCTATGTATTTATCCCTAAGAGGATCATGCCTAAATAAGGGAAGTTGGGAAGCTTCATAGGAGTGGGAAAAATTACACCCTGTGAAGAAACCTCCAGGATTTTAGAAGTTGTCTCTTTGTACTGGTGTTTTTGAGAAAGGGGAAGAAAGATTAAACACAAAAACCAAGGTGATGTACCAAATATTTTGAAACCCTTTAAATTTCCCTTCAAAAATAACAAGACCATAAGATCTAAAGAACAAGCATAGAATGCCACAAACTCTTCATTATTTGAAAGATAACATAGTGCTAGAGTCAAACAGACATGGTGAAAAATATTTAGATCTTCCCATGAGAATCACCCACTAAGGCTTGTAGGGAATGTTCCTATTAGCCCACTAAAATAGCTATTCTATGAGAATTTCATTCACCAAAATGGTATAGTATAACATTAGATTAAGAAACACTAAGAAGGGGAGGTGAATCAGTGTTCTACTATTTTTAACTTTATTAAGTTGATTCTTTAACCATAAACCAAAAATAATAGTAAGTAAAAAACTAAAACATAAAGATAACATCCATAGCATCATAACACCATGATTTTTTTTGTAGAAACCCTGTTAGGGGAAAAACCATGGTGGCAATGGAACCCACAAGATTTACTCTACATAATAAATAACCCTGTTAAAGGTTTAGTACAAAAAGAGAATGCACATGCATTCAGGTGCACTACCTAGAGCTCATTGCTCAATTAAAAAAGAGGGATACAACCTTTAGAAAATCTCATTGCTTTACACAATATATTGGACTAAAATCCAAGTGATGAATTGAAAGATAGCATCACATATGCTAATATAGTTCCATGTAGGTGCAATATAAAAAATTTGCTCAATTTTCAACTTAACTTTTGATTTCTGATCCTTCACATGTACAACATGTAATCATAACATATCTAATCATTACAATGTCAAATCAACATAAAAACTTGATCTCATATCTCCATTTATAAAAATAATATCTTCACTGGTTGACCTCAAGAACAAAATAGATAATATGTGAAGTGTCAACTAGATCTTCATGTAAAATATTATCCTAACCTCGAAAAATAGCATAGATCTCTTATACCATGTTGGTTCTACCATATCAAGCTCAAGAACTAATTAATTAATTGATCTATTAGGATTGCTTAATGATCCATAAATTATATCGATGTTCTCCACTAACAATCAGAAAACCATTGATCATATCCTCATAACTTGATCAAATGATGACATCAAGTGTTGAACACCAAGAGTGTGATAGAAGATACATCTAATAATCTTATCCTAATATTTTAACTCAAAATTTGATAGTACCTTTATGTACTAAATCATTCACTGAACTTTGTATATTGTCCCTTCTATGCCATACTTATACATACTTAGCCAAAACTATCACCTAACCTTCGATATGATCACAATGTGTGTAGAAAACATCTGAAATACATGAAGTGTCCATCAATGAAAATATATGAATCCTCAAGAGCACTATCTCTTTCCAATAATATCCCCATTTTTTATTGATGACAACACTTAGTAAAAAAATGCCTTAAGTGTCAAAATAAAAATGCCAAGCATTCTAACTGCTCTCTCAAAACACAAAATCTTATATTCTCCTAAGCTCCTCCTAAGCTGGACATACATTTTTCACTCCAATTTCTCCACCTTTGATATCAATGGAAAAGGTAGAAGTGCCATCAACCAAAAAATTCTACCAAAATCCTAAGTATAAGTTGCATATGCACAAGTATAGAGTATATACTTACAAAAATTTGAAAATGTATGAGAAAGTATCTCTTAGAGCTGCAAGATCTTTATCTCAACATTTCTTTAGGTTTTCTATTATCTTAATCTATCCACAAATTCCATAAGCAAGTTTCTCCTCTACAATAAGGTCTTGAGCATTAGGACTGTTAATTTCTATCTCAGCTTCTCTCAAACCATCAACCAAAATGTCCATTTTACAAGCAAATAGACTTCTAAACTCTCTTATCCTACCAATAAATCTCTCCTTCTCAATGATCAATGTTTTTATCTTATCTAGGAGAGAAATGAGCTGCCTCTCATGGTCTGATATTGAATTCGTCAAGGGATCAAAAGATGTTGGTATTTTAGTCAATTTTTTCTCAATATCTCTTATGATCTTCTCCACATCAATAACACATCCAGGATATGTGATACATGCTTTATAGATATTTCCTCCTTCAACCAAGGCATATTTTAATCTTTGGATCCTAGCACCCAATGATATCTTGTCATGTGCAATCATGGTAATCAATTGATTATATCTTCTTTCATCAAATTCACTCTGAACTTTTATCAAGGCATATTTTTCCAAGGAATCAAAATAAGAACTTACAACATTAAGTAGACCTTAAAGCTGACCTGATGATGAATCATTCTGATATCTATCATAGGTTACCATGATTTTATCTATCACATCAGATGCATGTGTCAATAGCTCATTAGCCACCAAATCAAGTCCCATCAATTACACTAGACTTATTATATCTAATTGATTTGGACATTGAATGATTTGCATGTCCTCTAGGTCAGTATTTTCTACATCAAGAAATTCTTTCACTTCCTTTATAGTGTCTCTTGCCTCTAATATATCAACTTTTTCATCAAGAACTTTCTCCTCAACCACCTTATGAGTCAAATCTACATGTTTATCTTCATCCTTTCCTTCTTCATCACCCTTTTTCTATTTTCAACATCTATCTTATGTTCATTAGCTAGAACATTGTTGATTGAGAAGGAGGTTGCACAAAAATTCTAGAGAGAATCCACTAGTACTATTATTTATACCCTCAACTGAGTACAATGGAAGAAAGGTACAAATAAAACCCCTTATGAACTCTAGTATGGGCATACACCAAATGTTAGCTATTTTAATTTTTTTGGAAGTAGGTGTTACATATTGAAAGATGCTAGGAATGGAAAGTTTGATTCTAAAGGAGATGAAGGTATATTCCTAGAATACCCCACAGAGAGAAAAGCTTATAAATGTTTGAATAAGGGTACTAACAAAATTGTGGAAAGTACAAATGTGAGGATTGATGAATTTGCAGAAAGAATTGAAGAAGATATCAAAGGAGAATGAAAAGATTATCAAAGATTTGTATATGTATAGGAAGGGATTTCAGGTACAATATCTGAGTTGTAAGAAGAAATCAAGGAGCTAGTTGAGCCTCCACCGAGAGATGAAAATGCTAGAGAACAGTCTATCGAGCCTGTTTTAGCAAAATATGTGAGAAGAAACCACTCACCGAGAAAAATCATTGGATACAAGAATGTAGGAGTCATGACAAGAAGTAAGTTGAAGGATAATACAGGTTTGATTTCTAAATTTGAGCCAAGAGTAGTTAAGGATGCACTTGAAAATGAAGATTGGGTTAATGTAATGAAAGAAGAGATTGATCATATTGAAAAGAACAATACTTGGTCACTGGTACCGAGACCCAAGGATAAAAATGTTATTGGTACAAAGTGGATTTTTAGGAATAAACTAAATGAGAATGGAGATGTGATAACAAATAAAGTAAGATTGGTCTGCAAAGGGTATGCACAAGAAGAAGGTATTGACTATGGTGAGACATTTGCCCCGGTTGCTAGATTAGAACATGTAATAATCTTACTTGCATGTGCTTCCTATGAAGGATTCAAAGTTTATCAAATGGATGTTAAGTCTACATTTTTTAATGGAATTCTTGAAGAAGTTTGCATTGAACAACCTAAAGGATTTGTTGAGAATTCTAAAAAGGACATGGTATGCAAACTATACAAGGAACTATATGGTTTGAATCAAGCATCCCAAGCATGGTATGAAAAATTACAATGATATTTAATCAAGATTGGATTTCAAAGCACAAGTCACAATAGTAAGTTGTATTTGAAATGTGATTGTACTGATAAGATTTTGATTGCCAAATTTTTTGTTGATGATATTATATTTGTAGGAAATGAATCAATGAGTAAATCATTTACTAAAGAGATGAGAAAGTAATTTAAGATTTCCATGATAGGAGAGATAAAATTCTTTATTGGACTACGAATTCAACAAGTGAGAGATGGGATCTACATAACACAATCAAAGTATATCAAGGAGATCCTAAAGACATTCGATATGGAAGAGTCAAAACCGGTTGGTACACTGATGGATATTGGTTGCAAATTGTCAAAGGAAGATGAAACAAATGAAGTAAATCAATCACTCTACAGATCAATGATTGGTAAGCTATAGTATGTTGTACACTATAGGCCTGATATTGCTCATGTTGTTGGTATTATTGCAAGATTTTTTGCCAATCCAGAGGAAACACACATGTCTGTAGTCAAAAGAATATTTAGATATCTGAAATGGACTGAAGATTTTGGTCTATTATACAAGAAAGGAGGAGATTTTGATCTTAAGGTGTACACTGATGCTAATTGGGTTGGAAACATTGATGATAGAAAAAGTACAAGTGGTGGAGCTTTCTTTTTAGGAGAAAAGTTAGTGACATGGTTAAGGAAGAAATAAAGTTGTAATTCACAGTCTATTGTCGAGGATGAGTATGTTGTTGTAGCTATGAATTATTCAAACTTTGTGTGGATCAAACAATTACTAGAAGGTATGCCAGAGGAGATTACTGATCCAATTACTATGTATTGTGATAATACTAGTGCTATTAACATGTCAAAGAATCTGGTGATGCATTCAAAGATAAAGCACATTTCTATCAAGTATCATTACTTGAGAGAAAAAGTTCAAGACAAGGATGTGATATTGGAGTATGTGAATTCAAAGGATTAGATAGCAGATATATTTACCAAACCACTATCGAAGGATTCTTTTGAGTATCTCCAAGGTAAATTAGGGATTCTTCCCCTATCCAATATTCACTAAGGCAATATGCATGGTGCATCAATTCAAGGTTTTATTAGAATATCTATTTTATGAGTTGATGCTAGTGTTCACTTTTTGGGTGATGCCTGAAGTTGTGAAAGATGTTTATGTATACAATGAGAAATTAGTATATTTTCAAGGTATGATTCACTTCCTGAACAAAGTTTTCAAGAGTATGTGTCTTTGGCATTGTTGTAAAAGAGGGAGAAGATCTATTGAAGGAGAAGATTGCTAATGATGATTACAGTGATAGAGAGAAGAAGATAGAGCTCAGAGGGAGCAAAGGAAAAAGACAAGTCAGTAAGTGTTTCCATCATCAATTGATAGTGAGTGTTTCCATCAATGCCAAAGAGGGAGATTGTTACTATAATTGATGGTGATGATGATGAAGATCGACAAAGATCAAAGGTATACAAGATAGTAGAAAGATTAAATCAATTATTATCTTATCATTGATGTCAAACAATTGATTTATGATTTATATTGATTCACCATATCATTCAGAGTATGATATAAGTTTGAATGAGTTAAATAAGAAGAGGAAGTGAAATGTTGTGAAGATGAAGAGCTTAATTTGGAAAAAAATATAGATCAATCAATGTTAAGGTTATGATGATATAATTGTTTTCTACCAAACATATGATTATATCAAGTCAATAATGAAGATTAGTCAAGTCGGTAAGCAAAACAATTTGGTTACCGAGCAGGAAAAAGTCATTCGGTAAAAGGAAAGTAAGTTTCAGTAAAGTGAAAGGAATTCAAGACACCAAGTAGAAGGTTTCAGTTACCGAGCGAAGTTAACCAAAATTTAGTTAAAATGAAAAAGAGTTAACCACTAAGAAAGGAACATAAATTAAATACTTGAGGATTAGAACAAAAATTAATGATGATCTATGATGAGCTAGATGATTATAATGATGAGGGAGAGTTAGTTAAAGAAATCTACGATTAGGAACATTCAAGGCGATGATCTTTGGTATAGATCTAAATGACAAAAAAAGAAGGTACAAGTTCTAAGAAAGTTCAAGTTTTAAGATGATGATAAACCATTTTACCAAGATTTAAATTCATTGAATTAGTTTGTGAGGATGATCAGATGATTGAGATTAATCAAAGGAAAATGTAATAAAGGAGATTAAGAGGCAAAAAAAAGTCTATATAAAGGATGAAATTCTATGAAGAAAAGGATAGCAAGTTGAAGGGTTGATGAGTCACCGATTGATGCAGTGAAGAAGGAAAAGGTTGAATTCTGAGTCAGAAAGATGAGATTGATGAAGTTTTGAAGCTAGTGGAAAGTGAAAGAATGAAGTGAAGACAAAGAGCGCACGAGGGATCTAATTATGCAAAAGATAGTTGCAGATTTACAATTCAATTTATTCACTGTTGCTTATTAACATTTGTAACAAAAAAATATCTTAACCCAGTGGACCTAACAGTCTTATTGTAAATCCTTGCAAAGGTAACATTCTAGAAGAGTATTTGAAGACCTTTAACCAGACCATTCCTAATAGGGTGAAGACCCTAATAGATATGAGGAAAATCTCCTAACAGGGTCACATTTAACAATGTGTATTGTAATCTTTAACCCATATTAGCTTTTAATTGAGAATACTTTAGAAGAGTATTTCTTTAGTGGGTGACAATTCCCACAGTGGTTTTTCCCAAATTGGGTTTCCATGTTAAATACTAGTGTTATTTGTGTTGGATGTTTATTGTGAATGTTATTATTGATTGATAAAGTTAATTTATTGTTATTGATTTATATTGAAGTGTGTCTGAGTGAATTGAATCAGAGAAAGTTTTTAAGGTATAGAGAATCAGGGATTATTGATTCACCCCCCTCCCCCTCTCCATAATCCAATAGAGGATATGGATTTTGGGACAAAAGGACCCTAAATGGATTTGGAAGATGGGGGAATTTTAGATGGAGGGATAACAATTTTGGATACCAGCTTTGATTTTTCTTTGGGACTCTATTCTTCAAGACGCTTATTGGGAATCCACATGCATTTTGATTTTTCATTTTTTTGCAGGTCCTTGGAATGCATTGTTTGCACGAGGGATTCAGGAACCCATATTGCTTTTGACTTTTATTTTTTATTGATGGGCCTTTGTGGCCTTTTTAATACCTATTTTTCTTTTAGGATTGTATTTTCTTTTATTTTGACATGTCGATTAAACTAGACATGTTGATCCTAATGTTGAGAACTCCATCCCTATTCCTACATCTTTACTTAATGCTCCTACTTATACCCCATCTATCATATCTGCATCTATTCAACATGTTAATCCTACACATGTTATTCTTGGAGGAATTCCTAATCCTAACATACCTCTTCCTATGAGTGATACATGTATTTCTAAACCATAATATATATCTACTTACCACAATGCATGAGTTCCATCAAGAAGAGTGTCCATTTTTTGGCAAAAAAGTGGAACTGGTTTTCCTATTTTTTTTCAAATTTGTCCTATTTGACCTAAAAAATTGAAGCACTTAGAGATTGAATCTCCAAAAAGTCAATGAAAGGAATTGTAGTACTCAAAGTCTACTCTTCAAATACATAATTTATTTGAATACCCAGATAATACAAATTCATTTTTATCAGGTGTTACTAAAAACCATATTTTGAAAGTCACTTTTTCAGGACCATACCATGCCCATGTACGAAAAGCATAATTTGACCTAAATGAAAATATGCCTCTGAATCCTTTTGGAAAATGATATGTAGCACTATCAAGACTAATGACAAAAAAAATTTGTTATTTTTTTGAATGTTTTTTAAATTAAATTTTTATTGGGCATAATTATTGTTTTTAAAACCTCTCGTGTATGACCAGCATAATTTGACCTAAACTTTTTTTTCTTTTTTTTTTTTTTTAAAAGTGTATAGAATTGTTTGTAGCTTGATGTTGTATATTTTTTTCAAGAAACCTAGAAATAAAAAAGTTATTTAAATAAGAAGAAAGCTTTTCATTTCATGTTTTTGATTAAGTGAAAAACATGTTTTGATGAGGCCCCAAAACCCATTAAAATTAGATTTTGAGGGGGGTCTAGAACCCCTCTAAGATGAAACATTTCAAAAGAGAAATCATTAAGAAAATAGCAGCCCAGAGCCATCACAGAGACAACAACCAAAGAATTGACTACCCAAGAAGCCAAGGCCTTACATCATAAATTTGATCTCAAAAGGAAAGAGATCCAAAGAGAACTAATAGCTGAAGAAAATAGGTAAGCATTCAGATATTCAACTTCCAAAATGTCTCCACTGAAATCAACACCAACATCCATCTCCCCCTCAATAGAAGATAGCTCCACCTCAATAGGATTAGTTAGCGAGAACCCGAGAATCAAGAACTTTACCTCCCAAGGACCAAGGATCCAGAAGGTGGGGGGAAATAAGAAGGTTTGAAATCATCAAAGTTCCACAAATTAAGAAAAATAGAACCCCCAAAATTCCCCAACACCATAATCAGGACCACAACATCCCAAAAGGAAAAGTCACTCGAAGAACAATTAACATCACCTTGAATGGACCCCTCAAGAAAAAAGGAGGACAAGGATAGAAGAATGATATCAGAAGGTTGGAAATTGTCAAAGTCCCCAGTATTTAGAAAATAATCATCTTCCAAAAACCCTACTTCCACCATCATGAGGTCTCCTTCCCACAAAGAGAAACCTCTCAGAGATCCAATCATAATAACCAACTCTGCATACACAATAAAAAGGGAGCCAACACCAATTGCACTGTGAGACATGAGTAGAAGAAACCAATGCAAGAGAGTGATAAGGAAAGTTGTGAAATCAACAAATCCCTCACTTGAAATATCATCACATCCAACCTCCTCAAATAAACCAGTAAATGAGAACTACTCACCAACCTTGAAACCACAGGGTAGTAGAAAAAAATAAAGGATGGAAAAGGCACGAACCACATGTAGAACAAGCACATAGCCATATACACATTAAATAAACCTCTCTTAAAGACCATATAACCAAACCCTCCCACCCACACCTGGAAAAGCATCCTCCAACCAACACCACCCAGAGAACCCAACACAAGAGTGAGAGGTCCTGACTAGAGAAGGGAGGCGACAAAAGGGGCAAATTCGTCAAAGTGCCATCTCTTAAGAAAGTCAACACCATCCTGTCATTTCATGTTTTTGCACCTATTTTAGTAGAAATTGATTGAAAAATGGAAAAAACAATCAAATTTTTAAAAATATTACATATTTGGAATCTACATAATCTCATCTATAATGAGTTTTTTCCATCAAAATACTCTACAAAAAATGCATTTAGATATTTTTCCAAAGTGTGTATTTTGTCTGAATATTGAGGTGACCTCCAAGGTTCAGGTCAAACCAAATCCAAGGCTATTGTCACATTCTATTTTTCAAATTTACAACATACAAAAAATAGAACATGGTCACATTCTATTTTTTTACCTTTAAAAAAAAAATTAGTACAAACTTATACTGCAACATCATGTAAAGTACAACAAAAATGATCATTTCTGTAGTTTTTTATTATCTATTGTGTTGTTGATGAAATATTGTATTCATTATTGGAATGAGTCAACCATTGGGAGTATCGTAGAGCATTTTGGAAGGACTCAACCATTGGAAATATTTGTTATGATTGAGTTCAATTGTTAATCATGGGATCCAAACAATGATAGAAGAAGAAGGAAAGGAGGGTTAGAACCATAGAGAAAATTGAAGCAGAGAAAGAGGATGACAAACATCAAAGAGGTAGAAGAATGAGGATGCAAAAAATGAACAATAATGAAGCATCTGGATCCACAATAATCAAAGAGGCAACCACTAAAGATGCCATGTGGTATACGATGGATGTTGAAGATACAAATGTCAAAGAGGTGAATGTGGAAGATAATACAGTTATAGATACTAATCCAAGTATGTATTTGAGTCCACCTTTCAATGATGTAGAAAATGTGACAATAGACGCGATTCTAGGTACATCTTCAAATCCACCTTTGAATGATATAGAAACTGAGATCATATATGATACCCTTTATGGTGATTTATTAGAAGCATATACCAATACTAAAATTGATTTAATTCCTAACATACCTTTTCAGAGAGACCTTGAAAATTGACGCAGTACAGGTAAGGAGAATCCAATTAAGGACAGTCCAAACTTGTTGCCAAACACCAACAATGTGGAATAACACAAGACAATGTTTTCAACTAAATTTTCATTAACATGCCCGAATGTAAGGCCTTTTGAGTTAGGGAAAAATACAATCTCAAAAGTATTTTTTCAATCTCCTAGCTAGTCTACCTCTGAAACAAATTAGCAACTGATGGAAATACTAAGGCAGATCTGAACTTGAGCTCGCAAGCCTCCAAGCAATCTCCTTGTCTCCAAGCATGCAAACCACTAGCTCTTCTATTACAACTATCAAATAACAATCTGATCTTTAAGATCTCATAGGATCCAAATCTATCCTTCTCTCTTCTACTAACTTCTTGACTCACTCCTAAACATCTATCCAAATACTCCTTAAATACATTTCCTCAACCACAAGTCGGCTGGAAGAAATAATTAACTCCTAAGCCAAGTCGGCTTTTATTACAAACAAATATTAAATGCAACAACAGTCGGCTCTCAAATAGCCTTACAAACATTTAATTATTTGATTTGGCCTCTAGATCTACATAGGAGAATACAACAAAAGCTACCAACAATAAATGCACCAAGTATGCCAATAAAATATCCAAGAACTCCAATCAGTAAACTAGAACTACCGAGCACCAAAGAAACAAATGAGCACTAGTGAAACAACCGACCACACCAAGCATCACCAAGAAACATGGGCATCACTAAGAAAGCACATCGATCAAGCATCATGGGCATCCCTAAGTACAAGTTCCACTGAGTGCCAGAGGTTTCACCGAGTTCCTTCAGCGACCGAGCTTCCTTCAATAACTGAGACCATTGGTTAAAGCTGCAACTAAGTAACACAGAACCAAATCAACAAACCACCATGTAGATTTATGAGTACCCTATAATGCCCCTACATCAGACACTCCAAGTTCAAAAAGATGTTCTCATAGGCTAGAAGAACATCTTCTAGGATTCAACACATAAACCCCGAATTGGTTCTTCACATACAAGCCCTTCAAGTCTTCACCTTGCACACTCTTCCACTTCTACTTCCGTTGTCTTTTCAAGTCCTTCCTAGATAACACACAGGCTTGTTCTCCATACTAATCCATCCTTTCAAAATTTCTCAACTCACCTCGGCTACCAAAGCTCAAGTTTCTCCTACCGAGTGTTGTATCTAGTAAAGGCATCATGGAAAGCTTCCTATTATTCTTCTCAATAGTAAACACATTCTTGACACAATCATACATAGCTCTAAAATCATACTACCAAGGTCTACCAAGAAATATATGACAACTATTCATCTCCATAATATCACACAACACTTGATCCCTATACTGGCCAATCTGAAAATCAACAAGACATTGCTCCCTCACTTCTAGAGCAGGAACATCTTGTAACCAACCAATCCTATAAGGACAAGGATGTCCCATTCTCTTCAAACCAAGTTTTTGAACCATGTCCTCAGCAACAAGGTTATCAGTACTACCACTATCAACAATTACATCACAAAGTTTACCTCCTGACTTGCACCGAGTTTTGAATAAATTACTCCTCTGACAAAGTTCCTCCTTTGCACCAAGCAATGTTCTCCGAACCAACAAGTTCTCATATTCAGGTTCATTCTGAATGTTCTCATTTATCATAGTAGTCCTTTGGTCATCAAATTTCTTCTGTGTACACTCAAAAGATTGGTGTCCTTCTTCACCACAATTATAACAAGTACCCATAAAGATAACCTTACCTGTCTTCTTTTTCAATTCCACAGGTTTTGGTTCATCTTCAACAGTTGGTTTATCCTTCACCGAGTGATCAATTTTATCCTTTCCTTGGGGATTACTATGTTGTCTCCTTTTCAACTTATCTTCTACCTTCAGAGCATACTGATAAGCATCTTCAACCGAATCAATCTTTAGCATACCAAGCTCATCCTAAATATTGAAACTCAAACTATTCACATACTGAGCTACCTTTTCTTTACCAAGTTCTCTATGTCCAGACCAAATAGTCAGCTTATAGAACTCCTCGGTATAGTCCTCCACAGTCAAATCTTTTTGCTTTAGATTTTGAAACTTCTTAAACAAGTCAAGCTCATAGTCATCCAGTTTAAACTTATCTTTCAATTTAGTCACCATCAACCTCCATTGATTGATCTTCATTTTACCTTCATCTTCTCTATCTCTTTGTAATTATTTCCACCAAAGAGAAAATTGTCCTTTCAACTTAGTCTATGCCAATATTACTCTAAGAGGATCTTCAATTTCTTCAAGCTCAAAGAAGTCTTCTAATTCACCAATCCAATCAATAGAATCCTCAAGTCTCAAAGTACCAGAGAAAGTAGAAACTTCCATTCGATAACTAATACTTAACCAAGCTCTAGATCTATGTAACTGACTAGTTATGTCTTCACCAGATCTATCTCTCCGGTCATCTCTAGTAGATCTAGCAGCTTCAAAGTCTTCAACAACTTCCTCATAACCATCATCAGTACCAAGATTCCTTGACATACCAACAATAGCTCTCATGACCTCAACGATCATGTCATTCTTCATCAATTCCATCTCATATCTGAAATTAACTTTAACTTTCTTTGTACTCTTTGATTCCATAGCATCATAGAGATCTACAATCGCTCTAGGGTCCAATCTTCTCGGAGACATCCTTCAAGATTTTTGAAAACCCAAAGCAATAAATCACCAACTAAGGTGCTGGTGCAAACAGCCTCAACTTAGAGATCAGTTTACACACTCAAGAAGTTCAAGCTCTGATACCACCTAACGTAGGATAGCTAAGGAGAATCCAATTAAGGACAGTCCAAACTTGCAGCCAAACACCAACAATGCGGAATAACACAACAAGACAATGTTTTCAACTGAATTTTCATTAACATGTATGGCTGTAAGGCCTTCTGGGTTAGGGCCAAATACAATCTCAAAAGTATTTCTGCAATCTCCTAGCTAGTCTAGCTCTGAAACAAATTAGCAACTGATGGAAACACTAAGGCAGATCTGAACTTGAGCTCGCAAGCCTCCAAGCAATCTCCTTGTCTCCAAGCATGCAAACCACTAGCTCTGCTATTACAACTATCAGATAACAATCTGATCTTCAAGATCTTACAGGATCCAAATCTATCCTTCTCTCTTCTAATGACTCCTAAACATCTACCCAAACACTCCTTAAATACATTTCCTCAACCACAAGTCGGTTGGAAGAAATAATTAACTCCTAAGCTAAGTCGGCTTCTATTACAAACAAAAATTAAATGCAACAATAGTCAGCTCTCAAATAGCCTTACAAACATTTAATTCTCCATGTCGGCCTCTAGATCTACATAGGAGAATACAACAAAAGCTACCAACGATAAATGCACCAAGTCGGCCAATGAAATCTCTAGGAACTCCAGTCGGTAAACAATAACTATCGAACACCAGAGAAACAACCGAGAAGTAGTGAAACAATCGACCACACCAAGCATCACTGAGAAACACAGGAATCGTCCAACAAGCACATCAACCAAGCACCACATGCATCACTGAGTACAAGCTCCACCAAGTGCCAGAGGTTTCACCGAGTTCCTTCAGCAATCGAGCTTCCTTCAATAACTGAGACCATCGATTAAAGCTATAACCGAGTAACACAAAACCAAATCAACACACCACCATGCTGATTTTTTGAGTACCCTAGAATGCCCTTGCATCAAAAATGAAAATCCTCCCTAAGTTGTTGAAAATGAAAATCATTTTGTTGGTGCAAATGAAAATACTTATGTTGTTGAAAATGAAAATCCTTATGAACATGGTGTAAATGAAAATTGTTGTGATGTTGATAAAGAAAATTATTTTTTGAAAATCAAAAGTAATGTTTTGGATTATCTTCATGGAAAGATATCTTGGAGATGAATAAGAAAGTATGCCAATAAAATAACACATATTTTTTTTAATCGAAAGAAACTAACATTTCAATATCAACTTGTGATTCAATTTATGAGAATGTGGAAAATGAAAAATTAAGGCACTTATGTCAAAAAAATAATGCATTAGTTAAACATGTTATATCTATTACTTCTAGTGTCATTGAGTCTATTGGAAAAAAAGTCAATCTAAAGATAGGAATGTGGTACGATGAGTTATAGAAACTGCTATAGTCAATAAAAAAAATTAGATAAAAGAATAGTAAGAAACATTAGTGGAATTTTAAGCATGCATCCTAAATACATTGGTAAGAGATGTAAAGAGAATAGTAAGTATTGAAAACAATCCAATCAACCAATATTGGTGTTTTAGTGGTAGAATCCCAAGATCTGACATAAAATTAAATCTAAAAACTAAATCTTTGGTTGAAAAATATTGGAATGATAATACAATGGTATCATCTACTGCTAGAGATGTTTTTAAATTAAGAGTGAGCTCCAAAATTCGTGATCATCATCTAAAACCCCTATTAGACACAAGACAAAGTAAATTTTATTTTTAGATGATGTTGTGTTACTTAGAATTATTACCGTAAGTCAAAGATCATTTAAAAAATGTAAGCCTTGGTATGTGAAAGTTAATAAACAATAAATATCTTGTTGTTATAAAACACATGTACAATTTCATTATTGCTAAGATGCTTTTTCATATATACATTGTACTTTAAATCCTAACATGATTATGAAAAATTGTGGTATTAATATGCCACCTGTAACAATCAAATAGTTTGTAGTGGGTTTTTTTTATGAAAGATATAATGGGAAATTATGATTTTTAAGTTCATGTAAACTAGACATGAACTAGTTATGGGAATTTTTCATTATTAAGAGAATGTATGCTTGAAAGTATTGAAAACAATTTTGGACAACAATTAGTGATGGAACATCTAGTTTTTGAGGAGAAGGTGGGGTCACTTGTCCTCTCATTCGAGGGCTTCTACGCACAGTTGCCTCTTCAACCACTGCAGTTTTAGGCTGGCGAGACCTTTTTGCTTTATGTGCTGTAGGAATAGATGTTGCAGGAGTAGTTACTGGAGGACTCAACCATTTCCTTTTATTAATTTGGATTGCAGGGTTTGAAATATCTCCTTCTAAGTTAGGGATTTCTTTCCTAACTTTTTGCTTTCCTTTTCTTGAGGAAGAAGTGGGTACACTATGTTGGAAATATAGATGCAGTAACTAAGAGGGGGGGGTGAATCAGTTAACCACAAAAATATTACCACTGATCCCTTAAATATCTTAACAAAGTATTTACTGTGCCACTCAGTAAATATACAGAGAAATGCTGAAACTTGATCCTTGAAGTGTGTAATAATTAAACTGTTCTTAAGCATTCATCACTGATTAACTTACATGAATAAAGAAAATAACATGAACACAAGAGACACCAGATTTACCGTGGAAACCCAATATGGGAAAAACCACCAATGTAACTAGTTACTATTTTTCACTCTTCTGAAGTGATGCCCAGTTAGAAGCCAACCCAGTAAAAGGTTACAAAACACACTGTTAGGTGTGACCTTGTTAGAGGATTTAATCACCCTGCTAGGAGTGGCCTTGTAAGAGGTCTTGAAACAATTCAATAGAACTGTCACCTTGTTAGAGGATTTACAAAATGGTTGTTAAACCAACTCGGTTAAGAGATTTTGATATCATTGCTACAATTGTAAGAGAGTAACAATGAAATGACTTGCAACTGAATTGCTGAATATAGATCTCTGTTCTGCTTCACTAGATCCTTACTGATCAAATAAATCTTTGCTACTCCTCAAGGATATCTGACCATCCTTCAAAATTCACACATACCTATCTTCAAAAATGATTTCTGCATGCTGTATTTCTTTTATTCACCACTTGACCTTCTATATATATATGCCATTTCATTAACATTTAGATTGTCAAGTCAGCACTAACAATCATTACAATAGTCGGCTGGGATAAATAAACTTTAATAACAAAATCCTTTGAAGAGCCAACCTTGCTCGGTAAACATTAATCCTGAAAAGATTTCCTTCGGTGACCGAGAGAGCTCGGTAACCATAATGAATTCTGTAACATCCTTCGGAGACCGAGAGAGCTCGGTAACCACTAATTTTCCTTTGATAACTAAGGAGGCTCGGTTAACACTGTTACCCTGTCATGTTTCCTTTAGACACCTGAGAGAACTTGGTAGACACTAAAAACCGCCTAGCTGACCGACTGAGCTCGGTAGATACTGAGAACCGCTTAGCTGACCGACTGAACTCGGTAGATACTGAGAATGATAATTGATATGACATTTGTGTGACATCAAAGAAAACACATAGCTAATCCAACAATGTCCTTCAGATAATTGTATCCAACAATCTCCCTCTTTGGCATTGATGGCAACACAACATGTCATAGCACAATGAAATTGCACAGAGAAACCTAGAGTAAGAAACATATCCTTAATCCTTAGCTTCATTCTGATTCCCATCATCTTCAAACTTCTTTCTCTAACTGAGAACTCTCCCTCTTAACTTCTTAGATTATTCTTCTTAGAAATTTCTTGAAATGACAGCAAACTCTCCCTCTTTGACTACACATGCCAAAGACAACTTACACAGTTTCGGTAAATATCAATGTACCTTATGTACTGATTCATATGCAATGATTCCCTGACTATGCTACATCAACTGATTGATCTTCAACATGTTCTAGTTGATGCATCACTAAAACTTTATTTAGTGAACCTCGGACAAGGGAGTGACCCCTAACTTGCCTCTTAGATACAAGAATGCATCCTTAGGTAGTGGCTTGGTGAAGATATCTGCAATTTGTTCTTTTGTATGAATATATTTCAATTTGATTTCCATGTCCTGCACCAATTCTCTGACAAAGTGATATTTAATTGCAATGTGCTTGGTTTTGGAATGCATTACTGAATTCTTTGAAATATTTATTGCACTTGTATTATCAAAAAACATAACAACTGGTTCTTTGATCTCAACCTTCATGCCTTCCAAAAGCTGTTTAAACCATATAATATTAGAGCAGTTTACTGCTGCAACAACATATTTTGCTTCTGCTGTGGATTGGGATGTGCAGTTTTGCTTTTTACTAGTCCAAGATACTAACCTCTTGCCAAGAAAGAATGCTCCACCACTTGTACTCTTTCTGTCATCAATGTTTCCTACCCAATCAGCATCAGTAAACACTTTTAAATCCAGATTGCCTCCAAATTTATACCACAAGACATAATCTTCAATTCCCCTTAAATACCTCAAGATTCTTTTGATTGCCATCATGTGATTTTCTCTGGGTTTAGCCGAGAATCTTGCCACTATACCAACTGCTAAGGCAATATCAGGCCTTGTGTGTACTACATACTATAATTTTCCAATCATTGATCTGTATAAGGTCTGATCTACTTCTTTTGAATCATCATCTTTGGTAAGCTTCAGTCCAGTACACATGGGTGTACCAACTAGTTTTGAATCTTCCATACCAAATTTTTTAAGTATTTCCCTGATATATTTAGACTGAGTAATGTAGATACCATTTTTGTTCTGCTAAATCTGAAGTCCAACAAAGAATTTTATCTGACCAAACATAGACATTTCAAATTCTTTGTTCATATTCTCTGAAAATTCTTTGCACTGATCATCATTTCCTGTAAACACAGTATCATCCACAAATATTTCTGCCAAAACAATTTTGTTATCTGATCCTTCTTTGATGTATAAATTACTATTGTCATTAGCTCTTTTGAAATCAATCTGAGTAAGATAGTTATGTAATCTTTCATACCATGCTCTAAGAGCTTGTTTTAGACCATACAATGCTTTGTGTAATTTGCAGACCATATCCCTTTTGTCTGGATCAATAAAACCTTCAGGTTGCTCAATGTAGACTTCTTCCTCAAGAATACCATTGAGAAAAGCAGATTTTATATCCATCTGATATACCTTAAATCCTTTATGTGCTGCATATGCAAGTAAAGTCCTCACACCTTCTAATCTTGCAATAGGAGCAAAAGTCTCTCCATAATCTATTCCTTCTTCTTGAGAATATCCTTTACATACCAATCTTGCTTTGTTTCTTGATACTTGACCATCTTCATTCAACTTATTTCTGAATACCCATTTTGTCCCAATTACATTTTTATCTTTAGGCCTAGGTACAAGAGTCCATGTCTTATTTTTCTCTATTTTCTCTATTTTTTCATTCATAGCCTCAATCCAACTTTCATTTTCCAATGCATCTTTGACATTTTTAGGTTCAAAATCAGCAAATAAACATGTACCTTTTAGTTTACTTCTTGTCATAGTACCATCTGATTTGTTTCCAATAATCTGATCTGGTTTATGATGCTTTCTGACGTACTTGGCTAATACAGGTTCCTTGCTTCCTGAATGAGTTACATTGTCATCTTCTTCATCTTTAGGTTCAGATTGCTCGGGCTCAGTAGATACTTGCTCGGTAGCTTCAGACTGAGACTCGGTACTTTGTGACTCGGTCTGAACTTCTTCTTGTGACTTGGTTACTGTACTGGGCTTGGTAGATGTAGTCTCCTTATATGTGTTTGGCAATGTATCAGGTTCGATGTAAAGAAATTTTCTATAGTCCTCTGGTTCCTTTTTGCTTTCTTCTTCAGTCTTTTCTACAAACTCATCAATTCTCACATGTGCACTTTCTATGATTTTGTGAGTAGACAAATTTAGACATCTATATGCCTTACTTTTGCAAGAATATCCCAAAAATATTCCTTCATCACTTTTTACATCAAATTTTCCTTTTCTAGATTCTTTTAAGATATAACATTTACTACCAAATACTTTTAGGTAACTTACATTTGGTTTGTAGCCATACCATAGCTCATACAGAGTCTTGAATGTGTCTTTTCTCAGCTATACTTGGTTCAAGGTATGAACTACAGTGCTAATAGCTTCCTTCCAGTATTTCATAGCAATGTTCTTTTCAATCATTAGAGTCCTTGCACAATCCATGATAGATCTATTCCTTCTTTCGGCTATTCCATTCTACTCAGGAGTTCTCGGGGCTGATACCTGTCTTTTGATTCCTCTTTCAATGCAGAAATTATTGAATTCATGGGAGATGAATTCACCACCTCTGTCTGATCTCAAGCATTTTATTCTTTTTCCTGTTTCCTTTTCTACTCTTGCTAAATACCATTTGAACTTCTCAAATGCTTCAGATTTTTCTCTTAAATACATAACAGTCATCATTCTAGAGTAATCATCAACAAAGAGAATAAAGAATTTTTCTCTGGTATAGCTCTCAATTCCAATAGGTCCACATAAATTAGTATGCACAATTTCCAAAATATCTTCAGACTGATAGTTTTTACTTTTAAAACTAAACTTTCCCATTTTACCAATTTGACAATTCTTGCATAGACCAACATCAGGTTTCTTCAAAGTAGGAATACATCTTACTTTCTTGAATTTTCTTATTTTCATCATGTTGTTAAAATTTACATGACATAACCTTTTGTGCCATAACCAACTTTCTTCAATTTGAGCAATAAAACATGAGTAATCACCAAGATCAAGATAAAACAGGTTACCTTTGGTTTGTTTGCCTGATCCTATCAGTTTTCCTTTGTCATCCAACAGTCTTGCTTTTCCATTCATGAACTCAACCTTGAATCCAATATTAATTAGCTGTGCTACACTTAGAAGATTATGCTTTAGTCTTTCAACCCAATATGCATTATCACATATAAGTTCTTTGGTTAATGAAATTCGTCCCTTTCCTTTTATACAACAGGGTTCATTGTTTCCAAACCTTACATTACCACCATCAAAGTTTTCAAAGTGTTCAAACTTGGTCCTGTCACCAGTCATATGATGTGAACATCCACTGTCTATAATCCATGTATCATTCTTGCTTATATGAGAGATAAGTACCATCTCATCTTCATCATTATCAGATTCATCGTTTACAACAATGAAAACAATTTCATCTTCACTATCATCTGAATCTTTAGCTAAAAAATATGTTTTCTTACCTTTATCCTTGAATGATTTGAAATTTTTCTTGCCATTGTACTTGTAATTTTTCTTCTCATCTTTGCTTTGCTTGTTTGGACACCTAGCTGCAATATGACCAATTTCTTCACATGAAAAATAGATTAAGGGAGTTTTACCTTTGTATTTTCCTCTGCCTCTTGAATACTTCTTTGCAAGTAATGCTTCAATAACTTCAAGATCGCTATCAGAACTTTCCTCTAATTCTTCTTCACTTTCTGATTGGATTTTCTTCCCTTTCTTAAGTGAAAGTTTGGCCTCAAAAGCTGATTCAATATTTTTAGAAGTTGGAACATAGTTGTCATAGTTATCCAGTTCAAAGGCTGTCAATCTTCCAACTAAGGCATCCAAAGTTATATTGTGATTTTCTTCACATCTTCTTTCTTGAATAGCAGAAACTCTTATTGCATAAATAGGAAGTAATGTTCTAAGAACCTTACTTATAATAGTTTCATCATCAATTTTTCCTCCAGAAGCTCTGATTGCACTAACACTTGTCTTGATCCTTTCAACATATTTTGCAATGTTTTCTTCTTCTCTCATTTTCATCTGATCAAACTGTCCTCTTAGGCTCTCTGCTTTGGCTCTCTTCACATTGTCATCACCACCATAGATTTTCTTCAGCTTGTTCCACATTTCATGAGTAGTTGTGCAGTCTTTGATTTCATCAAATTCTTCATAGCTAAGAGCTGATGCAATGTCTATCATCATAGTGTTATGGTTCTTCTTCTCTGCAATGTCTTCAACAGTTAATGTGCTAGTAGGAATTGTATATTCTTGATCAATATATTTGCATCCTGAATCACCAATGGAAGCCAGATGTAGTCTCATGAGACCTTGCCATGCTGAAAATTTATTTCTGTTAAGCCTTGGAATTTCGCTTTTGTAAGACATCCTGATCTTTAGCTTAGGTCCTTGAAACCCTTCCTGCAACCACCAAAAGCTCTGATACCAATTGTTGGAAATATAGATGTAGTAACTGAGAGGGGGGGGTGAATCAGTTAACCACAAAAATATTACCACTAGTTCCTTAAATATCTTAACAAATTATTTACTGTGCCACTTGATAAATATACAGAGAAATGTTGAAACTTGATCCTTGAAGTGTGTAATAATTAAACTGTTCTTAAGCATTCATCATTGATTAACTTACATGAATAAAGAAAATAACATGAACACAAGAGACACCAAATTTACTGTGGAAACCCAATATGGGAAAAACCACCAATGTAACTAGTTACTATTTTTCACTCTTCTAAAGTGATGCCCGGTTAGAAGCCAACCCGGTAAAAGGTTACAAAACACACTGTTAGGTGTGACCTTGTTAGAGGATTTAATCACCCTGCTAGGAGTGGCCTTGTAAGAGGTCTTGAAACAATTCAATAGAACTATCACCTTGTTAGAGGATTTACAAAATGGTTGTTAAACCAACTCAGTTAAGAGATTTTGATATCACTGCTACAATTGTAAGAGAGTAACAATGAAATGACCTGCAACTGAATTGCTGAATATAGATCTCTGTTCTGCTTCACTAGATCCTTACTGATCAAATAAATCTTTGCTGCTCCTCAAGGATATCTGACCATCCTTCAAAATTTGCACATACCTATCTTCAAAAATGATTTCTACATGTTGTATATCTTTTATTCACCACTTGACCTTCTATATATATATGCCATTTCATTAACATTTAGATTGTCAAGTCGGCACTAACAATCATTACAACAGTCGGCTGGGATAAACAAACTTTAATAACAAAATCCTTTGAAGAGCCGACCTTGCTCGGTAAACATTAATCCTGAAAAGATTTCCTTCCGTGACCGAGAGAGCTCGGTAACCACAGTGAATTCTGCAACATCCTTCAGAGACCGAGAGAGCTCGGTAACCACTAATTTTCCTTCGATAACTAAGGAGGCTTGGTTAACACTGTTACCCTATCATATTTCCTTTAGACACCTGAGAGAACTCGATAGACACTAAAAACTACCTAGCTGACCGACTGAGCTCGGTAGATACTGAGAATCGCTTAGCTGACCAACTAAACTCGGTAGATACTGAGAATGATAATTGATATGACATTTGTGTGACATCAAAGACAACACATAGCTAATCCAACAATGTCCTTCAGACAATTGTATCCAACACACTACTCTCTGAATTAGTTTTAGAGGGTTGGTTTTTTGGTGGTAATTCCAGTTCTTTTTCTTTCACAACTGCTTCTTCAATAGGGTCGAAAGATTCTATTGCATCATCTAGAGGTTGGGCCACAAGATTTGCTTGAGGTTGCAAAGTTTTAGTTTGGACAAATTCTACCCATGACATTGGGGAAACATCCGTAAGAGATTTTTCTACTAAAAGCTTGATTAGGGCATGGTGACTAATAGAGTTTGCATTACCCCTTTGAGTTTCCTCAACACCAATACTTAGCATATTATAAAGAAAATTGGGAATGTTAACCTGAAGATTATGCCTAATACAGCTAAGCAGCTTAAAATGGTGAGCATGTAGGTTTGAAAATCTCCCCTCACAGGTTAAATACATGATGATGTGTGTAGCCAGTCCTAGAAATGGCTAAGGAAGGGACAATCTGCTGCACCCCTGCTTAGTAATTTCAAGTGGAGGATCACCCGGCCTGGAAAAATGAGCACGAGATGACCTAGCGTCATGCTCATTTGGATAATGTTCACCCACAACTGGTAATCTTGTAAATTCCGCAATTCTCTCTTCATTGGCCACAACTGTCAATCCCCATACTATTGCTTTCCCTTCAAATGTACCCATGAATTCTGCAGCAACCTCCTTATTAAACTCTGTCAGTTGCAGAAAATAATCAAGCTAGCCACATGCATTGAACTTGCAGACTGCCTCAACATCTGCCAACAAAATACCATGAACGACTAGTTCATGTCTCTATAAATGTCCATCCATCTTAATAGTGCCCAATTTCTAACTTCTCCACTCTACAACCCACTGCTAAACTTTCAGTTCTTCTACAAATTCCCTCTTTTGAAATGCAATTGTGATTCTTGAAAAATGCCAATATTTTCGCTTGCATTATCTTTGTTTCACTTGACATGAACTATAATAATGGCATTGATTTTAGAAGACATCAATAACTTTAGTGCGAGCTACCTCATAGATTAATTATGATCCTTTTGAAGTCATGTCAAGTTCAAGAAATTGGAATTTGAAAGTACAGGGAAATGTGCGAAGGATTTAAAAAATAATGGAACGCAGCCTAAGTACAACAATGATGTGACAAGGGTATGACAAGGATAGTCTAAGAATGACACTTGGAAGTTAGTACACTTTCCCCGCCCCCTACAAAAGTTGAACAAGTGTCCTCACTTGTTAAATTTGGCACGAGGTTGGGAAACTGGTTTAGTGCTTATATTATATATTTAATGCAGTACTAGATATAATTAATTAAACATGTGCGCTAAAAATAATTAAAGAGTGAGAAAGTTGTACTTGGATATGAATTATCATACATGAATGTGAGTTGATGAGAGTGTTGATTCTGGTAGCCACTTAAGATTGCTGACGTGGCATTTTATTGAAAGCATTTGAAAAGAGAAATTGTGGGTGACATGGAAGTTGGGTGGGTGGTAGATATAGAAATGAGATGAGTTGGTGAGAAGAATATAGAAAAATGAATGAATGAATATAACTCATTAAATAAAGTTTTATTATGAATGCTTAGAGTAAGCATGTCATGGGGAGGCTGCAGGAGGAAGGCTTTCACCTTCTATTGCAGGAACTATTTCCTAAGACTATGTTAAACTGGGCATGTTAAACTATTGTAAGAATTCTTCTTTGGTTTGAGGCTTGTGATACAAGTGCAAGTGGTGTCCATTGACTAGCAACCTAAATTGTACTGGATCAAGCATGGTGAGCTGAACTGCTCCATTATCAAAGACATGTTGAATTTCATAGGGTTCGAGCCATCTGGTTTGCAGCTTTCCTGGGTTCTCCTTGTATCTGGAATCATATAATAAAGCCCAATCTCCTACTTGAAATTGCTTATTCTTGATATATGAATCATGCCATCTTTTCCTTTGGTTTTGTATTAGTTATGTTCTCTCTAATGTTGACTTGCACATTTCATCCAAGGAGTTCAGATGGAGGAGATGTTCTGCTTGTGTTGCAGGAAGATTGATGTTTAGTTCAAGTGTTGTGCGTAATGTTTTGTGTTCAAATTCTATGGGCAACATTGCTGATTTCCCATACATCAATTCAAATGGTGTGAACCATGTTGTTGTCTTCCATGTGATACAGTAAGCCTAGACGGCTTTTGGTAATTGACTACTTCAATCCTTGCAACGCAACTATACTATCTTTGTTAGTATGGCCTCTATTTCTCTATTTGTCACCTCTGCCTGTCCGTTGGCTTGCAGATGATAAGGACTAGACTTTCGATGCCGTATGCTATATTCCTTCATTAACTTGGTGATCAGGTTTGATGTGAACTATGTTCCTTGGTCCATGACAAGCTCTCTGAGGACTCCATATCTGGTAAATATTTTTTCATACATAAATTTAGCTACTTTTTCATCCCTTGCATTCTGTAGAGCTTTCACTTCCACCCACTTTGTCAAGTAGTCTGTACAAACCAAGATGTAGGATTTTCCATTTGATGGTGGATCAATTGGGCCAATGAAGTCCATACCCCACTTGTCAAAAGGTGTTATTGCTACCTATGGATTGAGTCACATTTCATCAGATTTCGTTGGTCGGCCCATCCTCTGACATTTATCACATTTTTTTATATAACTGGCTGCATCTTTTTGTAATTGAGGCCAATAATATCCTATGGTTAAGGTTTTCAGGGTTGTCCACTTTGTTGCAAAGTGACCTCCACAAGGCTCATCATGACAAGCATGGAGTATATCATACACTTCATCTTCTCTCACACATCTTCTCATAATATGATCTAGACCAGTGTAAAATAGATTGTTATCTATCCATGAAAATTGAAAACTTTTCTATGCAAGCTTTTTCTTGTCTTTCTGAGAAAAATGTGGGGGCATCTTATTTGCTTCTAGATAATTGGCAATGTCTGCATACCATGGGTTATTGATTTCTATATGGAATAGATGTTCATTGAGAAATGTATCTTCAACCTGAGTAGTGTCTTCATCTGCATTTTGTAGTCTAGACAAGTAGTCAGCAACTACATTAGCCTTCCTTGGTTTATCAACAATTATATATCAAATTCCTGCAATAGTAAGAGCCATCTTGCCAACCTGCCTATTATAGCAAGTTTGTTCATCAAATATTTTATTACAGAGTGATTAGTGTGAAAAAAATTAGGATATCCTATGACATAATGTCATAATTTGTTCAATGCATAAACTACAGCTAGGAGTTCCTTTTTAGTAACTATTTAGTTCAATTCAGGGCCATGGAGGCTTTTACTGATATAGTAAATTGCATTCTCAAGGTTAGTAGACTTTTGTCCTAGCACAACACCTATGGCATAATCAGATGCATCTGTATGGATGTGGAATGGAATAGACCAATATGGTCCTTTGAGGATTGGTGTAGTGGTTAGGAGTTTCTTTAGCTGCAGGAAGGACTCATCACATGCTTGTGTCCACTTAAATTTAGCTTCTTTAGTAAGCAATGTATACAGAGGGCTAGCAATTTGGCTAAAATTTTGAATAAAGCATCTATAGTATCCAACATGTCCTAGAAAAGATCTTACATCTTTTTGTTTAGTAGGGGTAGGTAGTGTAAGTATTACCTCTACTTTAGCTGGGTCCACTTGAATTCTTGCTGCTAAAATGAAATGCCCAAGTACCACTCCTTCCTGCATCATCATAAAGCATTTCTCACTATTAAGGGATAGATTATGTTCTTTACACCTGATTAGTACCTTTTTAAGATTCTTCAAAGCCTCATCAAATGTTACTCCAAATGTTGTAAAGTCATCCATATATATCTCCATACAGTCATGTGATATGTCAGCAAAAATACTAATTACAGCTCTTTGAAATGTTGTTGGAGCATTACACAATCCAAAAGGTAGAGATTAATATGCATATGTCCCCCATGGACATGTGAATGTAGTCTTCTCCTGGTCCTCTAAAGCAATAGTTATCTAATTATAGCCACTATATCCATCAAGAAAGGAAAAATACTTCTTACTGGCCAAAGTATCAAGTACTTGGTCAATGACTGGTAGTGGGAAGTGATCTTTCTTGGTAGCTTTATTTAACTCCCTATAATCCACACAAATACTCCATTTGCCTCCCTAAAGGTGATACCCACTTACTGTCAGATATAGGATATATAAAGCCATCATCTAATAACTTTTGCAATTTTGTTTTAACTATCTCCCTTAATGCTGGATTAATCCTTCTTTGAGGTTGATGAAGGGGTAGACTACCTTCATTGATATATATCCTGTGAGTACATAATGTTGGGCTTAATCCCTTCATGTCCCCATAATCCCATGCAAAGGCTTTCTCATGTGTTTGCAGTAGTTTAGTGAGTTGTTCCATTTGTTGTGGAGGCAACTTGTTATTCACATGGAGATTATGACCTTTAGAAAGCTCAATAGTAGTTTTAAGGTCAAGCATGGATACTCCAGGTATAGGACTTGTGTTTACTTCACTAGGTAGTAGCTAGTGGATAATATTGGGTTCTGAAGGTAATACACAATCCTCAAGATTATCTTCATATGTACTTAACTCTAAGACAAAACTCTTAGATACATCTTTGATTACAACACAATCATTATTAAGTATGCTCTGAATGACTTCATCCTCTTCTTGCAGCTTTAGAAAGTATTACCTATGTAACATCATGAGCTAAACCATAGAATTTAGTTCTTCTTCCCCATCTCCTAAGTCTGGCCATATAGGTGTACTCAAATCTGGCTGCGGTTAAGCTGGAGAATACAATGCTAGTTTCTTAGTGGCTTGCCCATCTGAAATTGTCATGTTCCCTGATCTACAACTTATGTTTGCATCAGATTTTGCTAACCATGGACGTCCTAGAATAATAGGGAAACCAGCAAGGTTGACTTTTGGTCAAAGGATCATGAAATCACTAGGGTACTCCCAAGATTCTAAGGCAACTATTATATCTTTTATCATTCCATCATGAGTAACAGTAGAGCTATCTACTAATTATAATACTATTGGAGTAGCTCTCAACCCTTCAATACTCAGCTTATTCATAGTATCCTTAGTCATTACATTAATGGAAGCACCTAAGTCTTAATGCATTTTTGATAGACTGGCCATTAATGATTATATTCACAACTGGACTCCCTGGATCCAAATATTTTGATATGACCAATTTTCCTAGCATGATATCAGCTAATTGTCCTATAACATGAATTGTTGTAGGATCCTTTTTCTTTCTCCTAGGCTTTTTAAGACAAGATTCTTTTATTGCCTTTCCATAAACTAGAACATCTTTTATTGCTTGAAACAGGGGAATCTGGACATGCATATTCTTAAGCTGGTCAATGATATCAAATGGTTGATCTTCTATTGGTATGGGTTTCTCCATGCTAAGCCTTTGAGGAAAAGGTGGTTTAACTGATGTTTGAACATTAGCTGAGTTGGAAACATTTTTTGATGCAACATTATTTGGCAAATCATTCTCTGGAATCAGTTCTGCTATTGTAGGAAGATCTGGTACTTCTGTGATAAGGGGTGGTTCAGGGGCTAGTAATGTAGTTCCTGATCTTAGGTGTATATCAGTTATATCAAGTGCATAGGTAGGGTACTACTGAGCATCAGTAGCATATATTTGTTGTTGTGGTTGTTGACTATTTGGATTTTGTTGAGGTTGAGTAGGTAATTGCATCTACTTTTGGGGTCCTACATTTGGAGGTGGTGGCATTATTGCAGGCATATTTGTTGGAGGTAGTAGAGGTGGATATCCAAGATTTGGGTTAGACCATTGTTGAGGTCCTCTCCACTGGTTAGTGGGCTTCCAATTTCCTTGTGGTTGTTGCCATTAGTTTGGAAATTGTGACCATTGGGGTTGTTGTGGAGGATACCATTGATTATGTTGATATTTGGCCAAGCATTATTCTAAGTGGGTTGATTATACTATGGAGGACTTTGGACATTCTAGTTTTTCCACTGACTATTAAATGGACTTGAAGTTTGTAATGGGTCTTGAGGCATACCTTGTCTTGTGGCCCATGGTCGGCATTGAGCAACAAAGAATACTTTCTTGTCCTCCCCTTCTATCTTCAAGTACTTAGTTGGAAGATGTTGGTTCTCCAAGTTTGCAACCAATTTGCACTAACAATCCTTCTTTTGTTTGCAACAATGAGGACAGTATGCAGCCAGTTGCACTTCTACATCTACATGTTTCTTTTTGGTGGTCATAGTGTCCAAGTGTGTAGCAACATCATTGATGATGTCTTGTTTGAAGTCTGATAACAAGTTTGAAATATCCATCTTTGAAATACCAGAGCCACTTCCTTTATTTAGCGTTGAACAAAATCCTCTTCCTTTCTTGACCACTGCTCTAGAATAGTTCATACAAATCTTTTGAAGGTCATCCCAGGAGGACTGAGATATATCACCTTCGGCCATGAGGTCCAGAGATTCAAGACAAGTTTCATTTACTCCTCTTAGAAAAATCAGCTTCTTTGAATCCTCCTGCAATGCATGTTGTGGGTTCCTCTATAGGCTGAATAAGAAGCATGATGTGTAGTCCTCTAATGTCTCATCTTCCCTTTGTGACATACGGAAGATGTCATCTCCTTTTGAATCACTTCCCTTGTAGTAGTCTTTATACTTCCTTAGAAACAAATCTCTCATTCCATCCCAATTAGCTATTGCATTCGCTCCCAAGCCCATGAACCATCTGAGGGCTGACTCCTTTAGTGTTGCTGGGAAAAGCTTAAGCTTATGACTATCAGTATTGTAGTCAAAACTTTGACACAGTATGTCAAACTTGAACAAAAAGGTGTTAGGATCTTCTGTAACAAGTCCATAGAACTTTGGAAGTGCTGAAGCAGGTATGTTCTTGAGGTTTGGATTGTTAATAAGGCTTGGAATTGGAAATGGAAATGTAGGAGTTGCCATTACTGGAGGTGTTGGATATTGAAACTGTGATGAGAAAGTATTGTTGACTGGAGGGTTTTGAGTGACAGGTGGTCCTGGAGTAGGATTATTATTATGAAAACTGGCTAATATTTCTGCAAAAGGATGGAGGTCAAATGTTTCTTGGGTTTCTTCTTCTTCTGTTGAAGATGATGCAACAAACTTAGGAATGGCGTCAAGATAAGGTAATTCTTCTTCTTCAAATTCTTCTTTCAGTTTAACAAGATCCTTTGGAAGAAATATGTCATGAGCATCTTTCCTTCTTCAATGTATGCAAGTAAGTTGATGACTTGTGAAGCAAGCTTAAAACTTCTTGGTATTAACTAAAATAGGAAACTAACATAAAAAATAAATGACTCATTTGAGGTTCCTAGTTTGACACCATCCCCGGCAACGACACCAAAAATGAACAGTCTCACAATAGGTAGAGATAATCATGCCATTGTCTCTCTCTTAAGGGTCATATATCTATGCTACAGATTACCTATCCCCATCATGAAATGCATTTAGATTGTCAACCTAGGGACGTAGACTTGAAATGGGACAACACAGTTTGTGCACTAAGTTCCTTTAGGAGTCAAAACACTTATGCTGCAGGAAGATAAAATGCATAAAAGGAATCTATGCTATTTCTGCAAGAAAGTAAGCACACTTGACTATTGAATGGATTTACTATAGAAAACTTATGAAATGAATCTAAGACTATTTAACACTCAAAACATTCACTATACTCATCTCTATAAATGTTGTAGGAACAACCACAGATATAATGTTGCAGGAGTAAATAGTAGCTCTATTTGAAAATAGGAAAAGTATAGAAAACAAATCTATTCTTACTTAATCTAATCCACCTCCCAAGTGGGACCCCTTGGTTGGCTTTTGCTAACTACTCAACACAAGAAATAATCCAAAATCATTCTTCCATTAAAATCTTCTTAACTAGTTACATAACTGAATAACTCATGAAGAGCAAAAATAGAGTAACTTCTATTATACTGAGTACATAATTCTATCTTTTTCCATCCTCTACTAAATCAGTCAAAATCCCTTTATATCAAGGATCGACACTTATTGAAAACATAACAGAAAAGTCTCATTAAATCTCGCCACATATGGAGGAGATAAAACAACCATAACATGATACAATTACTACTGTCAACAAAATAACAGTTCTGAGGAAATGTAGCAAGACTAATTCCCTATCTTTTCTAGAACAACAACTCCTTCAAAGCTCAACACCACCATCGGAATTGTATTGAATTCTCTCACCATGGTTGGTCTTCTAACTCCCTTCTTCAATGCAGATGCACCACTCTTCATACCACTTCGTGTTTACCTAAAAGGTTAGTACATTCAATACATATATACAAGTCAACATTTCAACTCCTACTTAGATGTTAGAACACAACTTGAAATAATTATATGAAATACTGCATTATATTTATAATAGTTAGAAAAACATATCATTCAAGCTACCCTTAGATTTTGTGGCTTTAGCTATACTTGGCATAGGTTCATATAAGTATAAGTAATAAAATGTCTTGGAAATGTTTGTTAGAGTATCAACAAAACATAAAGATCATAACAAAATTGAGTCAATAATTAGACTCATCAAGCACTATCATAATTTCAATAATTCCATTAGAGTTAGCGGGTAAATTGTATCTCAACAACTAAAATCCAGTTCATTTGGTTGTAAAATTAAAGACACCCCCCAAAATTATCCAAGGCCCATAGTTTAAACCTATGTAGTAATAAACATAACTTGCAATGAGTAATAAAGATATTGACCAATGAAAATGCAAAACAAAGCATCATGGATAGAGAATTACACAGTTAGCATGGATTCTAACCAAACAAAGCACTACATGTGCATTGGACAAGATAAATTGTTGAATGTGCATTGAATAAGATAAAATGTTGCTAAGAAGACATACTGGATTTTAGAGACGTATTATACGATAACCAAATCTCCTTTGAATAACCTCTCCCTAAAACAAATCCTTTGCAATAATTTTAGTCTAAGGAAAAATCTGTAATGAGTCTAAGTTTAGACCTTTGTAGTATTGAAAATGACATTCTTGCAATCTGGAAGAATGCTGACAGACCAAGCTGGCAAATCATAGGAGACACCATTGAACTTCACTATTGTATCAACTTTAGAGTCCAGATTTGCAAGAAATGTTGCACATATGTTCGGTCCATCTGAGTAAACATGTGCATGCAAAATTAAAAAATCCAAACAATAATTATGATCTTCCACATTCTTTTCTAAGAATATTAAAGTTTACACTATGCAAATAAGGTGCATTTGAAACCAACCTCCTGATTAGGACCAAGTGCAATTAAGTATGACATGTGATATAAGTGTAGTAAGGCTCAAGATTGACATCTATCACAGTGAAGGGTCCAATTAGGATCCAAAGATTTTTCGTAGGAGAAATTTTAGGGTCTTGTGGGGTCAGGCTGAACAATTATGTTATTGCCTATAGAATCTCTTCTATAACTTGCATGGCTAATGAATCTTGAGTAGTAAACTAAAGAAAACTAGTAATGCATACCCGCTTTAACAATCCGACCCATGAACAAGTGGAAGAATTTTGATGCCTAAATGAAACAGTTCCATTCGGCTTGTTGTCTTATGCTTTCTTTTCTTAAGTTTGCTTTAATTTGTTTGTAATCCCGAACACCATATGCTAGATCACCTTTCTCTTTCTAAGATCTTGGTGATCCAAGATATTTCAAAAAAATTGAGGGTGGTTATTATGCATTCAAGATGGCATTAGAATAATCCATAAGAGAGTCATTCAATTAAACAACCATTTAGAAACATATTCTATGTACCTTTAATTAAATTTAGGGAATGAAAGATCTTCTGTACCTTTTGATGTAACTGTTTCTCTAATTTGGCTGTTATTTTGTTGTTATAGTTTTTATGTGCCACTTTTATAGTTGTTGTGTGTTGTTTTCTTGTTTCTATAACCTCTTTGTTATAACCACTGCTACTACTTATTACCTCTTGTTTCAGGAATTTATACATTATTGTTTTTTTGGACATCAGGGAATGAGGAGAAAGAATTCAAGGCACAAATTAGATGATAGTGATCATAATGCTAAAATTCCACTAATAGATTGTGAGTGCTTTCGTGAAGAATGTGTGGCCAAGAATAATGAATGTTTTGCACGTTTTGGTTTGACAAATAGGCAAGTTGTACATTTACTAACTAGTAAATTATTTGTTTAATACTATTTAATAAAATTTTATATGCAAAATATTTATGTATATAAGACTTGATACGATATTTGTTTTTGGTTTTACAAGAAATAAAAAGAGTGCAGAGATAATGAAGATAAATTACAAGTAGCAAATAAAGCTACAAAGTTGCCAGTTCATAAAAGCCAATGCTTTTTTGATCCAACAAATGTAGTTGGTGAAAAAGGTAATTGTGATGATGTGGAACCTGATATAGCACATGGTGATGTACAACCTAATGAAAGTCATGAAGAGAGTTTTCTTGTAGCTGATGTGCCTTAGAGTGAACTAATTGGTAGTGGTTCAATAGAAGATGTGTCTGCTTTTGTTAAAAGAAAGAAATTTAGTCAAGATTTATATAGATCTACAGAGAGGCATTCAAAAGAAAGGATACTAGAAGGGAAGAAGCCATTCTTGGTTGAGGTGTCAAGAGATGGTGAACCCATTGGGAAAAATGCTGCAAGGTGGGCCTCTAAATTGGGCGTATGATGTAGGGCCCATTTGGATATTTGCAAATCTAATTTTGCAGAGCAAGATCCACACCATGTGGAGAGTGTTATACAAAAAATGAAAAATATCTTTGACACTATTGGTGGACAAATCTTGAGAAATTATTACAAGTACAAGATGAGACTTCTAATGAATAATTTTAGATACATGTGCAGAAAAGCAATCATGGAGGGAAAAGAGAGTTTAGACAACACTCTATCTCCCAAACAGTGGGAAAAATTAAAAGAAAGTATGCATTTTGAAGAATATTTGACAAAGAGTAATAAAGGAAAGAGAGCAAGAGACAGTGTGAAGGCTAAATATACATTTGGTCGAGGTGGGTTGCAGGCCAAAATAAACAAATTTGGAGTAAGTGTATGACTTTTTGGTTCAATTTAAATTATGTTATTTATTTCAAATTTTTTATTGAACTGACTGTGTTCAAATTGACATTGTATTTTAGGTGGAAAACAATAATAAAGAAGTAGGTGCAGAAGATATTGTCAATTATATGGCAAAACAAGATACTAATAAATCTAAGAATAGTATGAAGTGGAAGTCTAGTTCATCAACAACAACTTCACAACCATCTGTGGAACTCCCAGTAAGAGCCTTTGCAAATCATGTCAACTCAAATGAAGTGTATGAACATATAATGATGCACTTACATAGTCTCACTGAGAAAGTTTCATAGTTGGCTTCCTCGGTTCAACCTATAGTTTCTTCATAGAATGATCATAATTTTATGAATTCATATTAGGTAAGAAGATATATTGATGAGTTAAGTTTGGTTCATAGTAATGTAGCTTTGCATTGTTGAGAGAATAATTTTGATCAATGTCTTTATGAATTTTTATATACAAAACACTATCCCTAAGCATTGATTCTCATACACATAGCATTGTTGATATTGCATTTTCACACCATTATTTTATGACCTTTCCTCTCTACCAAGCTTTTATCAATTTTAACTACATGCAGAACAATTTTATCAAAGCAACACAAAAATAAAAACACCTTGATGCCAAAAAAGCTACCAATATCGATAGCGATCATGATGAACTAGTGGACAAGAATGTGCAGCCCAATCATAGTTCTGTTGAAGCTGAGGTAATATAATAGTTATTATGAAAAAAAATTTATAGCTTTTGCATTCTTTACTTGACTTATGTTAACATTTCATGATTAAACCCACATGCAGAGCAAACATATGAGAGCAAAATGAAAAGTAGAAGATAATGATGATGGTGATTATGTTGATTTCAAACAGGATGTGCATGATATTTATAGTACTAGCAATGATAAACTTGAGGTGAGTGCTATAAAACTTTACTTTTTCTTGATTAGGATATGATTGTTAGTTGTTAATTTAAACTATTAGTTGTACAATAATCTAAGACATTGATGAATATATGTACAACAATATAGTTTCATAAATTAAAATGATTGTTTCTGGGATGAGGTGTGGGGACAAAGTTTTGGGTATAGCAATTTGTTTTCTGAATTATGGGGACTCCCCACTTTAAGAGTTTAAGTGGTCTTTATTAAAAAGATACATTTTCTAGTTGCATCCACCAAATTGAACAAATTATCCAGTCTTGGAAAATGGGAAGGGCCCCTTCAAGTTCTCAAGTCCTTGGGATGTTCAAGATGTCAATTGTACTCTTGGGACTTGTCCCCATGGAATGTTGCTTCCTTTTCTTGTGATATTTGGCTAGAATAGGAACATTGAGCTGGTAAATGCTCATTGCTAGCTATCTAATGCAATCAAAACCACTAAACATTATTTATTTAATGTTAGTTTAAAATTTTAATGAATTACACATGATCTAATCTGAAACTAGTTGAGTAGTTTGAACTATGAAGGTTTCAAAGTAAGATATATACTGCAAGGTAATATGTAGGCTGCTACAAACATCTTTTAGGCTATTATAGGCATTGTTTAGGCTATTACAAGAATTGTGCAAGCTGCTACAGGAGTTAGTGCAGGCTAGTACATATGCTTATAGGTTCCTTTAGGTATGACATTTTATGCGTATAAGGTGTGAGGCTATTTGAGGAGTGTTTTTAATCTCATGTAGATTATTGGAACATTGGTTTACTATTGGGATCATCATCAGGTGATTTCCATTGTGATATGTAGGAAACTTGGAAATGAGATCCTAGCCTAGTAATGCAAACTAAGATTTCAAATATATATTGAATACCATTGGAAGCATAAAGGAGGTTTGGCTAATGCCCTAATAGAAAACTTGAACACTAAGTGGGTTTATGTTTTTTTTTATTGCTATAGATTTGAGATTGTTCAATGTGTGTGAATGAACTAGGTAAAATGATAGAAAATTGATAACTTTCAACATAAATAGTAAGATACAAATAGTAAACCAATGCAGAATCTCAGATCTGGAAATGAGATGCAAGAGGATGTAACTGCAATCTAGAGCCAAAAATGTTGCACTATGGAGAAAGGCACCCTAGTCCTAAGGGTGTCCAAATTGATAGAAAGATTTAAAAATGCACTCGGCCAAAAAGTGTTAGACATTGGTACAAATCGGCATAGTCTTGGGGGTTTTACCTGTTTGAAGTCTAGGACTATTTGTCACTGCCCACTCTGCAATTTGGTAACTCTTAGTCTTCAGATTTGTAGGCAATAGATGACTCTGACTTTGTAGTCCAATTAACTTACAATAATATCATTGAATTTGTTGAGGATCCATAATCCATGAAGCAAATTAACCATGAAGGACAAATAAACAATAATGGAATAGATTACCACATGATAAGAACAACAATATAAATCTCTAGATGTTTTGTAGTTGTAAGGAGATCGCAGGGCTAGTTTGTTGTTGTAGTAGATTTACTTAAGAGATTTCACATGAATATTAGGATATATTTCACATATATGAATTGAAAATGAATTTCCTAAACCCGAAAGTCCTCATTTATATGAGGGAAAAAACAAATACAAGGTAATGTTGGCCTACAAGGCCGACCTTGAATTAATAAACTTGGCACCATAATACAATAGACGTTTGAACATTGAAGCCCAACCTTTATTTGATATTAGTTTAATTTAAATTAAATATTAAGTTAGGTTTATAATGCTAGAATCCAAATCTAGCTATTAAAACATTAACAATTTTCACCTTCCCTGCATTCAAAGCAATATATAAGCCACATGTTACCTAGGTGAATCAGAAGCCTAAAATCTGTGGCACTCATTGTTTGTTTTACTTCTTTTTTTCTTTTAAATTGCTTTTTTGATGGGCATTTTTTTGTTCATCTTAATTTTTCTTTTTTGGTGTTAATGAGGGGACAATTCTGATATTTTAGAGCTACATCTGAGCCGAATAAACTTCAAATAAAAATGGGTCTTGTCACAAAGGGCTCCCATATTGATTCTGCAACACAATCAACCTAAAAACTAAAAAATAATTATTTAAAAATGGTATCTAGATTCATCCCACCACTCATATCAAACAACACCAACCACAATGCTATACTCATATCATTAACAAGTATGAAAACTGATATCAACTGGCACTTAACACTAGCAAAGATATACTGCGGTGTCAATTGGCCCTCCACATTAAGCAAGGAAGTTGAGGCATAAATCCTACCACCCACATAAAATAGCCCCAAGCACAACACTATATTCCTATCATTAGCAAGATAACTGATCTCAATTGGCACTCAACATTAGCAAAGAGATTGGGTCTCAACTGGCACTCCGCATTAGCAAAGGGATTGGAGTGTCAATTGACACTCCACATTAGCAAGGCAGCTGAGGCATCAACTAGATCCTATGATAAACATATTTGGATGGCATATGCAAACGCACAACTATGAACATCATGGTTGGTATGCATATTAGATAACACCTGGTGCAAAATGCATTTAAAGGATGCAAGATGGAACAGGCTTCTCTTGTTTTGGCTTTTATAAATTAAATTTTAATATCAAACAATGAATATCAAGTTTGATAAATTGGCATCAAAGAAGTGTTTTATGTGTTTATCACATGATATTATGTGTGCTATGTAGGTATCTGAACTTAATGCCTGCTTTTAGGGTAAAATATGTATATTTTTATGATTTCTATATTTTTATGTATAGACATACCCATAACATACTTGACCCCCAAGAAAAAGTTGTCATACCATCATTCCAGACCACCAACCAAAACCATTAAGTTGGAAAAACAAGAAACACAAACACAGAAGAAAAATGCACCCAGAATTAAATGAGAAAAGATAAAAAGTTGAGTGTTTCTCTGAATTTGTTGAAAGTACCCTATTGAAGAAGAAAAACTACCAACACTACTACCCCACACTAATGCTGCTTTTGACTGTGCCTTCAACCCACCTGCACATAAACCAAGGTTGTTGTTGGGCACACTTCATTGTTGAGGGGAAACTGTAGTGTACTGTTGCACTGCTGAAGGAAGCAAAGTTGAAAACCTACAAAACCTATATTAAACTCTAATAACAGGAGCTAAGATGTCATTTTATTTTCACACTTACATTTCCTTGGATCCAGGATCACAAAATTATCATGCATATAAAGATCACTAACCAAAGATTGCCTTGAAGACATTCAAACATTGAAACACAACATAAAAATACTTAACATATTATCCTCAAATATTATCTTGAAAATGTTGAAACATGAGAAATGACATAAATTATTTAAAGCACCAAGGCATGACAAATGCTACCCCAAAAAGCCTAAGAAATTACAGTCGACAGGCTGGAAGCTTGCAAACTAATAGATGAGAACCCCTAAAACAAGAAGGTTGACTATAAATTTGAAAATCATTTGAGAAACCGTAATGGTGATGACACAAAAAGGTCAGAGAAAAGAAATAACTAAGAAGAATGAGGAAAAAATTATTCACATTATCCTCTTATGCTTCTTCAGCTCCCAACCCAAGTAAATGAAAATACCTTTTACTCTAGAAACATTATGCCACTGGCATGTAAGTGTAGTGTTACAGTGAAAAACTGCAGAAGCATACCACAGAAAAATAATTATGACAAAAAGGTTTACAAAACTAAAGTGTTCTTGCTTTAGATCATTTCAAACTCATTGAAAAGCATCAATCCTTAAGTTTCAAACAAACACAGGCTAAGTTATCAGGTCTTAAGTCACAATGATAACGAGCTAAAGGTGGTCATTGATATTCTTTTGTAAATTGCTTCAGTTAAAGTGTAACAAAGACAAAGGGTTGCAAACTCAATTGATTGAGTGCAATTGGTGAGGATGATGTTATGTGATAACAAAGCCATCAACCAAGGTGCAAACCCCTATAGGCACAATCAAGTCAGGATTGACATTTGGTTGATGTTGATAGACAGGATCCCTCCTACTCTGCATGACCACTTAACCTAAGGATGACTTTCGGTTTCAATGTATGCTTACTCATATTGCTTTAGTCTGCTATGCAAATGTGGAGATGCCAGCATCTAAGTCATCCAACATTTATTATATTATTATACAACCCATTACTCATTGTTGTATAAACAACACGATTAGGGGGCAATCTACATAGGCACCTTCTAGCATGGAATCAGTTGCCAATCCTTTGGAAATTTTTTAATAATTCTATACATTTGTTATAATGCTTAAAGCTAAATGGATGCCATACACATTTTTTAATGTTTTTAAGCTGAACATAGACCATAAGTTTTGCAAATTGCCAACTTCTTTTTGTAGAGATGGACCTTTCTTCTTGTGACTCAAATTATTTTTTTTGGCTTTAGCTATTGCTACCTGGAACACTAAATTAGCTCTTTAACTAGCTATAATCTCCATATTGACTTGGCATTATTGGCAAACCAGTATGAGGCAGTCGCATCAAACACAAAAGATTCATTTATAAAGGGTCCTCCTTTGTAGAGGCAAAGGATTCATTGGGTGAGAACCATAAGCATCCTTATGATTTTAACATTTTTGTGCCATGGGTTCAGGATATTATATCCTCGCTAGCATTTTTCCTGGGACTGGAAAACAATAAGGAAGTGGGTGCCAACATTCTTCAATTGATTTGGGATATCCATTGTGTCAATGAACCAGTAAGATATAATTTTGTTGGACACATGGTTCAATCGATGCAAGGACAATTAGCATTGATTAAAAGAGGCAATTCTAAGACATTTAGGTTCACAACCTATTTTTGCTATCTTCTGCTGGCCAAGCATGCTGCAATATTAATGAGAAATGACAACAAGCTTGAAATTCAGAGGGGGACAGGTACTCCAATATATAATTGGACACCTTAGATAAGGATGTATGATAACATAAGGAATTATAGTTATTTTGTAGACTTCTTTTTGGCACCATTGTACAAAAAAATAACAAGCACTCCAATGCCTAGATTGTCTACTTCATGTAGGGATTGCATCCAACTTGGAAGCACAATTCAATTGGTTGACTAGTACCTAATGGAAGAATACATTGTGCTAAGGTTTTACAGATCAGAAATAAAACCCCACAAACTTCTAATGCATGTGACAGATAGGGTGTTTGTAGTAGAATATGTACTACAACTAGAGAGCACAGATAGAATCTTCGTAGGCCAGTCAAAGAAGAGCATATTCCCTTCCTTACCTTTCTCAATTGGAGAGTTAACATTTGAGAGAAAGTCATTCAAAGTGGAAAATTATTCTTTAGAAATTTTTCAATTTGATTTAGAGTGGTACTAGAAGTATGATCCACTCAATGTCATTCAAACAATGCTTGTTGCTAATAAGAACTCTGAAAACTTATTTCAACATGAAAGTAAACCATTGCTAGAGAAGTTAAAAAACAAGGATAGCTGGGATGACATTACAAAAGAGATGGAGAAATTTTCTGCTGAGGAAACAATTTCAACTGAACAGTTGTCATCACAAATAATGACATCAATAAACTAGGACATTGTACAGCCTAGGATGTCCTACAATTTCTACGAAAAAGTTGCTAATCCATAAAAAAAAAAACATACCAAATAAAATAGCAGAAGATTGTAAGGATAGAAAATGGACTCGAACGAAACTGACTAATTTTTGGACTATGACAAAGAATCTTGGTGAACCAAAGACCAATGCATATTTGGATGACATAGAGGAGGATATAGAGTTTAGCAAATTGTGGAATTTAGAGCATCCCGAAAGTGGATATGACATCAATGATCATGATGAAAATGCAGACAATGAGGATGATAATCCACCAACTACATTTACTCCATCAAGTCAGAGTGGAGTAAGTGAGTACCACAAAGAAAAATATAACAAAGGGGAAATCATTATGGAAAAAATGGGTTATAAAGGTGGTGGTTTGGGTCCCACAGGAGAAGGCGTTTGGATGCCAATTTTCACACATGAAGCACAAAAAATTGATCATGGTGTAGGCCTTGGGATTGGAGTTGGAGTGGACCCATTAGATTCATCAGGAACCACTATGCCCACAACAACATCCATTGCCATGGGTTGGATTGGGGAATCTACTACTACTGGGTCTGGTAATGGCACTGGTGCTAGTGGGACTGGGCAAGTTATACAACAAGTTCCCTCTCTAAAGAGGCTAGTAGAATCTACACAGAATCCCATAGTAGAAGATAGTGTCAAGAAGCAAAAGGTTTCCATATCATTGATACTCAAACCTAAAGCACTATTTTCACTTTCAGGTTAAGCAAAACCCTCTAAAAATTTAAATCCTCAAACAACATTAGTTAGATAAACAAGAATTGCAAGCTCTGGTTCACCTTTCAAACATTCAATTCCTTCTGCAACACCAAATTTTTGTTTCAAAGATTTATGTTATAAATTTATAGAAACAACAACCAAGAATAAGGAAATAAAGAAGACATTGCAGATTGGTTCCCTTACTGCAACTGTAGAGAAACAACTTGCATCCAATAGGGTTTTTCCAACATATGACCCAAATAGAGACATGATGGAGTTCATGGTTGTTATTCCACCCAAAAAAGATGGAAACCCACCAGAGAGTCAGATAGATCCGTCTGAATTTCAAGTTAGCACTCTCGAAATGGATTTTTCCAAAGTTAAAAATGTGGACAAAATCAATGTGTCAAAGTCTACGAACCAAGTGGTCTATAGTGCACTGCTAAAGCTGGAAAGAGAGAAAAGTAATCTCAAGAAAAATATAGAAAAGATATAGGCAGACATTGCCAATGAAAAAGAAAAGAGGAAAGCTTCAGAGAATAATTTGAAAGAATTATAGAAATTTTTTTTAAAAATCAGCCTCTACATCAGCAAATACAGAGCAAGAACATGCGGAGGTAGTAGTGAAGGAACAAGAGTAGGCAGAGATGAAGGCACTGAGGGGAAATTGGCAAAAATTAGTAAAAAATTAGAGGAAGAAAGAGTCACTTCACAAAAGTTATTTAAGACCGTGGAGAGTAATGTTGCCTCCAACCAGGAATTGCAAAAGCAATTGGACTCCCAGGAAGATAAAGCCAATCATTGGGAACAAAAAGCAGTGTAAGAGAAAAATAATTGTGAAAAAATGGCAGAAGAACTAAAGAAGGAAAATAATACAATTCAAATTTTAACAAATACTAGTAATAATTTAGTGAAGATTACAAAAGAACACATTCGGGGCCAAATATTGGGGATGTGTCATAACTTGTGTGACTGGTTTGAAATGCTTCAAAGTATGAGAGTATGTTATTGGAAGCTCCATACCAACATTGAATAGAACATGGATGTTGTCAAGAAAGAAAAGAATGAAAAAGATATTATGCAACAACTCTACAGTAAGAGTGATAGTTATCTATCAAACACAGGAATTAGCACCCACCTTGATGCCTCGGTAAAGGTATCAAGTATCATTCAAAAATGTGAGAAGCTAAGGGAAGCACATGAATTGGATGACAAAGCTAAGAAGAAGATCACAAAGATGGAAGAAAGGAAAGAAAATTTGGAAAGTCTTGGTTTGCCTAAGGGATTTGACGCAAATAAGTTCATTGGAAGAGAAACTTACAAAATAGGGTTGTGGGACAAAATAAATGCTGATTTACGCTATCTTCCTACAGGCACATCTCCTGTTACATTCATGGATTTCATCAAACCACTGAGAACTTTGAATGGAGTTTTAGAAGCAACAGTGTTGTTAAGTCACACTTCCAAATTTGAATTGCTAATGAAGTTGCAGGAGTGTGACTATACTTTGAACCAAATTGTTCTGCCATCAGAGGATGTTTGGATTGGCCTACAAACATTGCTAATGCTCTGAATTTTGAACTATTGTAAATTATAATGTATTGCAAATGAATAAAAAATAAATTGTGCTCTATCTAATTTTCATGTTTTCCAATTTAATGTATGTTGAGTTACTCTATTTTATTCAGTTATTCTTAGTTGATTTACTTTGTTATATGCTATTGGAACATAAAATTTCATTCAAGAATTTCAAATATGAATGATCATTGATGATATGATACAAAATATAGTAATGATACTCTTTGTTCTCAAATTTTAATGATGAAACAAAATACATTCTTGCTTTTCTAGAATGAACATTGAATGATAGGATATAGTAGTTAATAAGTTCAAGAAATACCTATTGATTGCTACTGCTAATTTAGCATAAATTTCCTAAATTTCCCAATTCATCTCGGCGTCATTAGAATCATCTAATTATGGCATTCTAGTTCCTTTATTGTTATCTTCATTTTCATTTGTGTCTTCTTCACTCTGACCTCTGCTTCTATGAAACCCACTCCCATCGCCACTTGTAGTTGTCCCACTCGAAATCAGAGATTGGTTAATAGTGTTTCCCAACCCTCTTATTTTGCATATTTTCTTCCAAATTTCAATTGCTTTTTTATAAGGAAAAGTATTGACATCATACCTAGATGTGTAGACCCTCAAGCATGTTTCCAAATTCTTGTCTAGTTTTTAGCTTAGCTTTGATTTTAGGAAGCCCAGAGCATTGAAAACTCTCTCATCCTCCACTAAACCCAATATCATGGTTTGACATAGATCAAAAAGCTTGAAGAACTCCAAAATTTCATCACACAACATTGTGCTCTATTTTATTTCTATCCAAAGCCTTGTTGCTGAGCCCTAGTCATGTGGGTTATGCATTATTTGATATTGATGCTTCATAGTCCTTACAAAAGTGCCTGATTGCTGTCTAAGAATACCCTCATCTAAAATTCCATTGATAGTCACTCCATTGAATTCTATAGATTTGCAAAATTCCTTTATCAAAGTCAACAACATATTATGATAATCTTCCTTAGAGTTTAAGCTCCAATAGTGAGGAAACACAATTGCCATGGCCTCAAGCAGTTTTGTATATGGGAATCAAGATCTTATTTCAAAGGAAACCTTATAGGCTATGTCCCTTGCATGAGCTTCTATAGACTCGATGATCTTGGTAAACTCTTCCCTTGTAACTCTTTTAGCTCGCTTCTTTGGGGCACTATAGTACATTGGTATCTAAAATCCCCTTACGCAGACACAAAATTCTCCATTTTCAACAATCTTTAAATAATTATCAAGATTGTCCAAATTTGTTAGTTTCTGCTAGTGATCAGATTTTTCATCGGATAAATTTGGGTCATTTTGATAGAGATTATCGAGGGCTTGGCATGAAATTTTACACAACTGAGCATATTCTACAATATACATGGCTCTTTGTAGGGATTTTTTCATAATGAACGTCATTTCTTCTAGCATGGGAAGAAGAGATGCTAAAGTCAAAAGTGTCTCTATATTGCTTAACCTCTGAAGCAGGTCGCCACATCTCTAATTTTCTACATTGTCGCGATTTTCATACATAAGTCCAATCAAAGATTGATATTAAAAAAAAACTCGATGCGTTGGTCCATCCAAAGAGATCCATCTGGTATCAACATCTTTAAGAAGCTTGTTTCCATTGGTAATTCCATCAGAAAAGTGCTAAAATTCCTAAAACATTTGGGACTTTGACAAAAATATGAGTACAACTCTCTTACTAAATCTTCAACCTTGTTTACTAAGGGAAACTTCTTCACAACTCTAAAAGTGAGATTCATCTTGTAGGCCATACAGTGAATGCCAACAACATATGGTGAAAAAGAAGCTTGCATCTTTGTGCAAATACCATTCCTATGACCTTGCATTACTGAAGCTCCATCTGCTCCAACACAGATCAACTTATTCACTATTGTCAATTCATCCATAGCTCCATATTCAATTAAATGGCTCTTTAATAATTGAAATAAACTTTCTAATGTCCCATTGTCCCTCAATTTTGCAATAGTTAGTAGATGTGGTTGGTGGACATTATTCTGTATAGTATAAACATGCATGCATACCCATGACGTATTATCTATTGTTGTAACTTCATCTAAGGACAATCTAATAAAGGTTGACTCTTTTATTTTTCTCTGTACATCCTCTATTTCAACCTGGGCGATACAACTTGCCCATTCCCATCCACTTTTTATTGACCAATGAGTGATAGGATAGTTAGGAACTTTCAGAAAGTGTAACAAACCACTCATTTTTGGATAGTCTATCTTTGGACACCCTCTGCTCAAAATATGGAAACATAATACTTAATTGAACAACTTTTCCACATTCTTCTACTTCACTTGCTTTTGCAAAAATAGCATTAATAGAACCTTGAACTTCACCAGGCTCCATCTTAAATTTCTAAATCAAATAATATTCCTCAGCATTCCTTTTATGTTGACATTTCTCCTTTGTTTTATATCTTACCACTTTTATTTCCTTTCCATCTACAGTTGAGGTTTCGTAAACTTTACCAACATGTTTCTCTATGGTGTCTAGTTTAAGCTACAACCTCTTTTCCTTTTTATACTTCCAACTACAAATCGTACATCTGCATTCTACTAGCGGCTCACCTACAATTGGATTGTCCACGGGTTCAATGAATGGATACTTTTCTACCCAATCAAACTCAAATCTCCTGGACATCTCTCATTGATGATCAATTTTTTCTTTTGATTTTCCTCTCCCTTGAGTGTTACTATTAATTGAACCATCATCATCACTGAAGTCGATCGATTCATCCTGGCACTGGTTATTTACTTGAAATTCTTCTTCAAGGTCATCTTCATCAGAGATATCAAGTTCTGCAACTTCATCACCAGATTTGGTAGGTTCCCCAATTTGTTGAATAGGCTCCTGTGTAGGTTGAGAACCTTGAAGTTGTGCAGGTTCCTCTGATGATTGACCTTCCTCACTTTGACCAACACCATTATGTCTACCCCCACCAAAGTATGAAGATATATTTATACATTTTGTTGGCCTCTCTTGGACATCTCCACCTTCAATAATCCTCTTCCTATTTAACTTTGACTGTGACATCTCCAACAAATTAAGGTTGCAATAAAATTTTACTTGAATAAGATACTACAGACTCGTAGTCATTTCGGTTCACTACCAATCACAATTGTGAGCTCAAAATCAATAGAATTTTTGTACTACTAAATCTCTTGGAACTATCCTTATATACAAATACTTATTTTGAATTTTGGCGAAGGGGCTGACAATTGCATATGATAAAAACTAATATTTGGTGAACCTCATGTAATTTCAAGTAATTGACTAGACAAATAGGACAGGAACTTCGGACACAATTATGTATGATGCATGGCAAATTGGGTCCTAGTGCAAATAAAACTTTCACTTGGGACAATGGGCCTTTGAAGAATGGTGATCCTTGAAAAATACACCCTTCCTTAATCCATGGCGAATAATAGTAAAATATTCAATAGAAAAATGGGTGAACAACCTGACTACTGTACTGAAATTACGTACAAATAGTGGCAAACAAGCCGACCACTATACGTGTCTTTTATAAAATCTGGGTAAACCGGTCAACCTCTATACTATGCATGTTTTCATCAATTTCTATATGCCCAACGGGACATATTCACCAATTGGTGAATAATCACCACTAAAAATATCCTTGATCACATGTATAAAATCCACATCCATCTGCATCACTACTTGTTAGAACCAAAAAATTTAGTATAACTCACAAATCACACACAATCCTGCATCACAAGAGTGAGTCACATAATCAAAATGTAACATCCATAATCATATAGAGTCATAAATAATCCATAATCAATATACACACACATCAAATAGGAATAAATATATGACATCATATAGATCATAAAAGAATAAAAGTCAATTATCCATAGTCCATAAAGTGTCATCATAATAATAATAAAGTTACATCATCTATCCATCAAATGGTACAACAAAATATACATCTCAAATGTGCATAAAGTACATGCACCCAAGTGTCACTATACATATAGTCTCGTATCATAGTCAAAAGTATCAAAAAGGTGTATCAATATGGTTCAGGGTCTCTCATGATGTTGGTTGAGATGATCCACCTGCATATCCATCTCTATCCCTAGGCGGCCTCATACCTATGGATCATTAAGATGTGCCTCCAATGTCTCAAATCTATATCCTCTCTAAGTAGGATGGAACCCGGTGCCCCTCTAGTACAACATCATAATATAACTTGAGATAATACTCTGCCTTCCTTAAAGTTAGACCCTCTCTCTTGTATGTTGCAAAGGAATCTATGAGAACCTAACTCATCCCCCTTGTTGTGGCCACTTGTCGAGTGATCTCTCGGTCTATCTAGTACTCCCCTTCCCTCCACTAAAACAAGTCCCTATTTGCAGTCATATCTTGTAGTTATTGTGTAAGGGTGTCTATCTGTTGTTGGAGTTCTACATCCCCCCTATGCAAGTCTTCACCAAAGTAAAAAACTTAGAATCCACCCTACTCTATAAAGTATCCAATACATCTTGGACGTTGTCTAATCATGCCTTCTCTGTATCAAATATTCCCTGCACCTTTTTGACCTTGTCCTGTAGGACCTTTCTCCTCACTAGTGGTGGCATGGTCCCTCCTCTCTATGTCTATCTCCCCTCTCACCCAGTGTAGCTCTATCTATAAGGAATAATATGCCTCCTAGGTGACGTACCCTATTGGCAGTCCCTAAGGTACCCATGCTATCACTGGGGCCTATTCCTATCCCTCTCCATGTCTCTATCTATGTCCCTATTCCTATCCCTATTCTTGTATTTATGGTGTGATTAGCATCTGTGCTACTCCTACTGTTGGTACTAGTGGTGGCACTCCTACTGATATCTTTACAACACCTCTCTTAGTGCTTAGTACCCTAGGGTGTTCCCTCTATCCTCCACCATCTCCTTCGTCATATCCCTCTCTTCTCTCATCTTCATCTCCCCCCTCCCCATCATGATCTAAACTTTCCTGCTCCTCGACTACCACCTATAATGGATCCATAAAATGTACTAGTATGTGTGTATCCCACCACTATGCATATGCTAGAGTCATACCTACATAAACAACTATGTCATGTCCTAGTACCCATACTACGAGATCCATCCCCCTCCATGATGATTGAGCTCTCCTCAGATCCATCCCAATCCCCCATAGTGATCCCATCTCCTGAATAACCAATAGGTATAGTAAACCATCAAGTACAACATCTTGAATAATGTTGAAATGTCTTTGGATGTGTGACAACATGTACCTAGTAATATGATATACTAATCTCTCGATGAGCTAGTAGTCTATTTGAACAAATCCATGATAATACATATCTAGTTTTTCATTCTCCCTCTTATGCTTCTCACTCTAATATCCCCAAGCCTTGCATCCCCTATAGGGTGTCCAATCAAACACCTAAAGATCATCCAAAACTCTCCTTCAGTACCCCACCAATCTAGTTGACCCATATCCAATCAAAGGTTTGTAGTGGTATGAATAGGGCTCGTATATTTATCGTGTCTCCTACAAATGAATGGGTCGTGTGATAGCTATGTGCTCCTACGCCCAAACTAGAAACAATATAACCTTAGCTCCTAATATTCTCCCTATCTAGTAGGTGCATATATGTATGTCATAGTATAATTGACCTAATATGGTGTACCCCCAATAGTACATTTCACCCTCCTACTCTAGCATGAAACTCATCACCCTAGCTCAGCCATGAGGAAATCCACATCCGAGAAGATCTAGACACATCTTCCTACCTATCAATTCTACTAAGTATAGGGCCATTCATGGTAATTTGGTGTGCATCACCTCCTTTTAAGACATCTACTATCGAGACTGGGGTAGTCTGTCAAACCATCATCTAAAGCATGTCTCCATATAGGGCTCTATGCCCTCTGATATGTACTCAAGGATAACACCCCTAATTGACACTTTGTATATCTACCGCACATCCAGTAGTATAACACTGACCTCTCTTGTTAATAGGTGAAAACTCAATGTATCAGAGTGTCATCTCTCCACCAAGGTGGTCATGAGTGCATTATGATTTTTTATCCTAGGTCACTTGTGCACATGCTACAACCCACACAAAGAAACCTATCCTCACTCAAAAATAGTCAACTACTCCTACATATCCATGGTATCCAACCAACACTCCCTCAAAATAAAAGGAGCTACCTACTCCTACATCCGATTTAATTATTTGAGTCAGTCTATTCTAACCAAATTCTCCTCCTATCCTAGTCTATATTAGGGCATCATGTCCCCAGTCGCTCCTTCGTCAATCCTGAACCCCCTATTGTATTTTATAACACTACCCATTGTCTTTTGTCCCAATCTGTGGAAATGTCGATTGGTCCTTGCAAATGAAGATCTGTGAAAACACCAAATTATAGAGATGCACATTTGCAAATCCACTCTCTGATCAACCTAGTCAACCCCAATTCCCATCTCAGAAATGATATTTTATCGATCACCATCTCTGAATCCCCAATCCCTATCCTCATAGATGTCGATCAGTCTATCGATATTTGCAAAGATGTCAATCGATCGATCAATGTCTCTACCCCAATGCTTTTCCCCCCCTAAACCTGTGTGCAAAAGGCATTAAATGGAAATTTTCAATAGAAAATTGAAAGTACAAAGGGCGGACTTCGTGACTCACTGGTCATCCCATGTCAACATGCCTATGATACATCCTCATGCACTCTCCAAACTATTACTTCTCCCTCTCATCTGCCATGTCACTCTCACTCACTCTAATATTTCTATTGGTTGTGATTGAAAGTGACCCTTCTTGAGCCCCTTTTGGCCTATTTATAGGATCTTGTGGGCCCATTTCCGCCTCCCCCCCCAGTTCTTGTTCTCCATCCTATTTTCTCCCATTTCTCTAATGGCCATGCAATTTATCCCCTTTCCCCCTTTGTCTCCTCATTTCATTTCCATTTTCCTTTTTTTGAGAAAATTCTTCAAAAATTTATCTTTGCGTTACTTTCTCGAGGGGGCACAACCTATCACTGTTGTCACTTAAGCACAACTCTTAGGCACCCAACTTCTTTTGGGACATCTTATTTTCTATTCTTTGATGTGATGCCACTTGCAAAACTACATCAAAGAGGGGCAAAATATAGACATCCAAAATTGTCCTTATTAATGAAATTTATTTTAATTAATAATTCTCATAGCATTATAGTTAATTTTGATTAATTAATTATTTCTATTATATTCATCTACTTATTTAATTAAATAAAGTTCATTTTCTAAAGTATTTAAATTTTATTTAAACTCTCTCTCTCTCTCTCTCATGTTAAATTTAATTTAATACATTCTTCCCCCATAAATCCCCTTTTAACAAATTCATATTTATTTAATTCCACACATTCTAAAAATCTTCCAATCCTTGATTAATTTAAATCTAATTAAAATTTAATCTAAATCCTTACCTAAAACCTAGTCTAGACCCATCACCTCACTTGTTGAAGCTACTCCTATTGCTAATCACTCACAAATCACACTTAAAAAGGTGATTCATAACCTTATTAGTGCTAATGAGTTTCTCACATGTGTGAGCAACTCTTCCCAATGAAGCCACCCAACTTCCTTAAATTCTCCAACTCCCTTCTTACAACTTTGTCCCTCGCTCCTTTCTCCAATGTTTCTCACACATGTGTGAGAAAGCTTGGGCCCTTCAAACCTTAAATGTGTCAGCATAACTAATGCAGTGATGCTAAGTGTTGTATTGATGGAGATTGGTACAGATATGATGAAAGGTGAATCAGTTGTTAGTTTGTCATTGATGTCAATTGACTGACTTAGTGTTTTTAGTATGTTACCAAATATTGTGTGAGTAAATCATGAGTTGCAATATGTTTTTGAAGTTTCTATTCTAATGGAAGAATATGTTATGTGTTGTGATGCTAAGTTTGCAACTAGGAGGATATGAAGTATTGAGTTGGTTATGTTTGAATGAAACAAAACTAGACAATTGCTAAAACAGTCAGTGACAGACAATAAGTGATTTGGATGTTATTTCAAATTGGTAAAGTATTTGATGGAGCGGTCATAGGATATGGTTGATAAAAATCTCAAGATATTATGTTGAGGATCGCGACTCATATTGTTGACTGGTTAAAATGGTTTAATTGATTGGAAGTGGCATAAATAGAATGAACAGGAAAATAAGACAAATTTCTTGAACATGTAATGAAGATTTGTGAATCGATGAAGAAATTTGAAGTGGCAATGGGATCGGTGATGTTTCTAGTGAAATAGTAAGGTAGTTCCTTGATTTGTGGAAAGTATTTGACATCACATTGCTCGAGGTATGTATTTGAGATGGATTATTCAAGAAGTTTCTTTTGGTCAAACAAGTTTTTGAAGATGGTTCAATTTCCAAGGTGAGATTCATATGGAAGCCAACTCAATCAGAGAAAAACATTGAGTTGTTAGATACATTGTATATTATCTAATATGATCTGGATCATTTGTATCTCATATCTAGGGTTTATTTTAAGGCGGTGGAAGAAAAAATATATATTAGAAAGTTGAAAAAGAAGTTATTTGTTGATTGCAAATTGTAGAAGGGTGCGGTGACAAAGCAAGTGAAGGAATCAAGTACAATCAAGATAGGAAATAATATAGTGTGTGTAGAAGAGTTACAGGGCTTAAAAGGATCTATTTATGCAGAGGTAGTGCAATTTCTTAGATCATTTCTATTTGTTTCTTTCTAACCATTGTAACAACAAAATCCCCTAACAAGGTGGATCCTAACAAATCTTTGTTGTAAATTCTCTAACAAGGTGGCATTCATATTGAAGGTTTAAAGTCCTCTAACAAGGCTATTCCTAACAAGATAAAAATCCTAACAGATCTATAGGTAAATCCTTTAACTGGGTAGCACCTAACAGTGCTTTTGTAATCCTTTAACAGGGTAAGCTCCTCACAGGATGTATTCTAGAAGAGTACAGATTTAGCGGGTACCAACTTCCACATGTGGTTTTTCCCATTTGGGTTTCCACGAGAAAAATGTGGTATTTTCATTATGTGATTGATTATTTCTAGATGCATGTTTGAATGTTTCTAGATATTTTAGATGATGTTGAATTTTATGGTGTATAAAGTTTAAAGAATTTGAAATTAGTGAATTTTTTGATTACTGATTCACCCATCCCCTCTCAATAATCAGACTTGTATTAACAAAATGCCCATCTTGTCTTAAGTTGACCTTTTGCATGGCCATCCCCTTTATCATATGCCTCCTATGTGGTTCCTATGTGGATGCCACATAGGTGCCACCTCATCCAAGCCCTCAACCTTCTCCTAAAAATCTATAAATAGAGCCCTTGCAAAGAGAAAATCCATCTATTATTTTATGCATTGTTATCATGCTAGTTTAATTCTAGGATTTTAAGAGCATTTTAGAATTATCATAATAATCTTGTTCTTCATTTGAATCTTACAACACATTATCATGTTGGTAAAAATGGATCATTGTTATCTTCTTATTTGCATATCATTTGTAGTTCATAGCTTGAATCTTCATCATCTTCATTTTTGGAAGCTTGAAACTAGTTCCTCATACTAGTTCTTAAAACCTTCCAATCATCCATTAGTTTGCATTTTTAGTTTCAAGTAAGAAATCACTTGGGGATTAATTTACTTGTGTTTTTGGAGAGCACACCCATATCTCTATAAAAGAACAAATGAAACAAGCCTTTACTAGTGCACTTGTTTAAGCTCTATCGAATGTTGTGAGGAGTCTTAGTATTTATTAAGTTTATTCATGATATGATGATTATTATGGCTAACCCCTCTAACATTTGCATGTTTAAGCTTGACTACACAAATTGAAGCGTTTCGCATACACAAAGACAACCAATGATCATTAAATGATGGTGCAGAAGAGAAAGACTTAATCACTTATAAGAGTTTCATGACAATCTCAAAACACACTCAGAATGAAATACACATGTTTATAAGAATTTCCTACAAGGATTCGAACAACGTCTAGGAATCGCAAGAGGCTAAGATAGAAATAACCCATGGCTAAACATAGAGGAGAATAATCCATCCTCACAATCTATCTAACAAAGATTCATTTTAAACCCAAGGTAAATGTTCCTAGATGATTATACATACAAGTTAATTACTTTTTAACCATCCATAAACTAGTAAAGACCAATCATAGATCCATCCCATAAACATAAGAAAGTCACTCAACATTAAAGCATGATTAGTAACCCAAACTAGGCATATATGCCAAAGTAGGCAAAGGCGTTGATCTTACAAGCATTGATCGGTAAGCGCAAACATCGATTGGTGACTAGTAAACTTCTAAGAAGAAAATTCTTAGAGTATTTGGTCACATGCACTAATCTGTAGGAGGAAATGTTGATTAGCGCAAGCTTTGATGTAGGTGGAGGTGTTGATCCATAATTACTTGCCAAAATTTAAAGGAAAATGATCAAACACCTAAGTCGATGCCAACATATGGTTGGAAAAAAGCTAGCTCCACATCAGGGAGTACCGATTAACATAATCTAAGGTTGAAAAAATTCAATATAGCCAACAAAATCATAAATTGAATTAATCTACTAAAAATAATCAAACATGACCATAAAACGCTAAAGGCATGAGAGAAAAGGGAAAGAACAAGAACATCATGCTTGACTCTATCTCTGGAAGAAGCTCGTCACCTATACACTAGTATCCAGCAATGGTAAAGTGAAATTCCACCCAATCATGTGATACCCTCAGGCCCACCCCACTGTTCTAATGGAGATAGTCACCTGACAACAAACACAAGGTACACACGCACACACAATGGATAATACACATGCCAATTAGATGCAAAAATCAAGGAATAGTAAAGTGATCCCAATACAAACACAATATAGATAACAATATGCAAGTAGGTCAAGGTCACTACTCAGAACTAGATAGGGTAAGGTGTTGAGACTTAAGGATGGAGTGTCATGACATGTCTTGTGGTAGCCCGTGTGGTCTCAAGCATTCCTCTCATCAAGGATTCCTTTCTATGTCAACTCAACATCCATGAATAACCATGACTATGTGTTGGTTAACATATTTGTCTTTTGATAAATAAAAATATTATTGACTCTGCCACTTTGTTTTAGAACACAAATCTACCAACAACAGTTGGGTAAACAACTATTTGTTTCCCTCTAAATTTTGAAAGGTACAACTCCCTTATAGGATATTCTGATGAATAGATCCTAAACTAACACTTAAGTATTCTTTTAACTAGAAAGCACATAAAAAAACATATAGTCACCGATATGAAATGAATATGAAGTTTCTAACTTTTAAAGAAAGGTCAACCCTTAGAAGAACACAATTTTTTGTTTATCAATGAATCAAATGTATCTGAACTTAGTTTCAATAAACCAAGTCATGAACATCTATGAATATACATTTGAATATAAGACAGATTCAATGGCTGAGAATAGAAATTCACAAAGAAAATTCAATTTCCATAAACACAGATACATAGATCCGAATTATGTCAAAAATAACCCAATCTCCTTTTCATTCACAAATAAAAAGATATATTTCAAAGTATATTTCAAAACATTCAGAAAGTCAAGTCTATTGAACTTCCGAATAAAACTTCAAAAATCTTAAACATCCATCTAACTAGCTATATATAGAGTTTATGCTTAACCACTTTTAAAACATCTGAGTTTTTTAAACTAACCCCACTACAGAGTTTAAAATAGTTTTTGAAACTGATTTAAAACCATCTCAAACAAATAACTATTTTTAGAACCTCAAACAAGAAATAAAAACATAGCAACACATCAAGCTTCTGTAGGCAATCCAAGGTTGACGTACTAGTTCTAATCAACAGGGGTGCCACATGTTGCCTTCCACTCCTTGTAGGAAGTCAAAAATTCTTGGATCCCCTAAAAATTAGGAACCTTGATGTGTAAGATTCATTGCCTCCATGCCTCTTTCTCCCACTTGATTTATGCCCCCTTATTTGCATGTTTGGATATCTGATCCACACACAGGTAGAGAAGGGACTCAGTTCTCGCCACTTTCAAAAAGTCTTCAATTGATAAGTTTTTCCCTTTTTTGACATGTTATGTCTCTTCCTTAAAGGCCTTAATAACTACATTCATATCATGTTCTATAGTGTCTTCATACTAGACATAAACAACATTGATGCATTTAGGATCATTCGATAGGTGTTGGGTAAGATTCCTAAGTTCTTTTTCCATCTTTGTAAACTCCCCTCACCAAATTTTAACACTAAATTTCTCCAATCCACATTCTTCTTGCAAGAAAATAGTATGCCATCATTCATGTTTTTAAGGGATTTCTCAGATAGGAACTTCATAACTCCATACTTCTAGACCTTATACATTTGGAATGCAACTATCATTTAGTTAGTCTCTACAGTTTCCCAATCGAGGGCATGTGAGTGAAATTCACCAATGAGTGTGACAACATCATCATACACTTGTTTGGAATCAGTGATGTACTTGTTGCCTTCATGGATAACCCCTTCAATCTATTCATTGAAATCCTCTAATATCATCTTACCCTGTTGGATCTTCCCTATGAGTTTTTGGCTAGCCATAGAATTCAGGTCAAATGATTGAGGCGCTTGGGATATTGGTTGTGGATTGGAACTATTAATGGCATCATTGTATTTAGTCATTTCCCTTACTATTTGTTTCAATTATTGTTTGTCTTTTCCATCCTTCTAGGATTTGGTTAGTATGCTCTTAGCATAAATTTCAAAATGGTGATTATCTGCATCTCTGTTGCAATACCTAGGTCTACCCTTTCCACATTATAATCCTTGGTCGTAGGGTTTGAGACTTCACCTTCTGTCACTAGTTTAGCCACTTCTACTACCTAATTTCTTATTACTGGATCTATGTCGACCCTGAAAGTAGTTTTTAATTTCTTCGATTTTGGAGTCTTTACAATGTACTTACTCACCATATCCTCAAGGGGAAAAGAAACTGGAATCACTTTACCATTTTTGTTGATAGAGGCTTCTAGCCACTTAGGGGTACCTTCAGATGATCCCTTATTAAGAGAAGACTTATCTAGGGTTAGATTGACTAAAACCATTGTATAATCAAGGTCAAGAATATTATCTGATAATTGCTCTGCATCCATTTTTTGAGAATCGGTATGTTGGTCACCCATTCCTTTATCCCCTTCTTCACCAGAATCCAGATCTATCACTCCTTCACTAGCAAGCTTTCCTTCTTGATTTTGCTTTGTATCTAGTGACCTAAACGTATGAACTGGAAACTACAACGCTTTTAGGCTTTTTGTTGGTAGATGATCTTTTAGCTCTAGTCTTAGATACACTTGCACTACAAGTTTCAATATCTTTATTAGAAGCCAAAGTAGGGAGAGAAGATTCAGGAGTTGATTTAGACATTTTTGCCTTAAAAACTTTGGTTTTCTCTAATTTCTTCTCACTAGGACAGTTTTCTATCCTTCTGATCACAAAGAATGTCCTCACCTCAATCTTGTCCTTTTCTACTTCAACCCAATTTACTTCTAGAATGGGCTGATATTTTTTTTGTTCATATAGAGGGTCAACTATCGTCCCCTTGTCTTCTTGTATACCTGTGGTGTCCATCTTCAACCCCAAGGTAACAATTTGTTGTAGAGTAAATTCGCTCCACTGCCTCCTTCTAACTTCAATTTCATTTGGGCAGTCTTCCCAGAAATCTTCTAGGTGAGGCACGGGTAAAAACTGCAATGTTCCCATCATTAAATGACTATTAAAACTATTGTATATGTGGGTCCCAATTGATTTAGCTTATCTCAGGCCCATTATTTATTTTGGCATAGTTTTAGTTGACGCCATCGGCTCTTTTGTGCACTCTCGAGAGTTTTCCCTGATGGGTATTTATGCTCGGCGTGTAGGATAGTTTTCATATATGGAGATTTGATTTTTTATTTATGTTTGTGAATTCTTGTTGGGATTCTGCTCTTTGCCATTTAGGAGGTGAAAGACCCTCCCTATTTGGTATTCCACAGTTTCGGTGGGATTCAACCCTCACCCTATCCTGCTTGTTCTGCTTGTATCAGATTTGGCAAATCTGAGGCTTTATCAATTAATTCAATAAACATTCTTCTGGCAAAACATCTTGTGGTTTGTGAGTATTCTGATTCATGGGAAGTATATTTTATTACAACCGAAGGATGGAGGATACTATAATTGCATCTGTACCTTGAAACCCATTCAACTTGCCACCCCGTACGACCATACGGCCTGCTCATCCCATTTTTATGGCCTGCTCATTCCACCCGCACAGCCTGCTTCACTCCCCACCATACGGCCTATTACTATATGCCAGTGTTGCTCCTTGCACACACCTCCAGGAGATAAAACACCTCCGGGAGATACAGAATTTTCCTTCGGGAGATAAATGCCTCCAGGAGATATAGAATTTGCCTTCGAGAGATAAACACCTCTGGGAAATACAGAAATTGCCTCCGGGAGATAAACACCTCCGGGAGATACAGAATTTGCCTCCGAGAGATAAACACCTCCAGGAGTCAGGAACATTACAGTGGTATCAGAGCTAGTGATTTTGCCAGCTTGTGGGTATTGAATGAGAGTTTACTCAAGGAAAAGGAGCAGATCTCACTCAGTCAGAAGAATGGGTGATCCTCAAGATCCTATGGCCGAAGTCATGACTCTTCTGAGAGAGCTTACTAAGAATCAGGTACAGATAAATGACACTCAACGCCTCATGGAAGAGACTCTGCAAAAATTGGCCAAAAGTAAGATATCCGTGGAACAAAGTGGCAACTCTATCTCCGGACGAACAAATCATCAACCCATGCGCTCTCGACCCTCAATGCCAACTTTTCCCTCACGGACTGAAGAACGGCGGGGAGAACAACCAAACTTCCAAGATGTACAAGATCAACTTTGGGATGATTGGAGAAATGCAAATATGGAAGGAGATATATCCTACAAAGATTATGATGAACTCAGAATGAGGTATTCGGGTGGAACCAAGCATGGCCACTATAATGATGATCTGAGACAGAAAATGGGCAAAGTCAATTTATCCTCCTTTGATGGGTCTGGAGCTATCACAGCTCGAGCATGGGTGTAGAAAGCAGACACATATTTCCAGCTCAACCCTATGCCAGAAGATGAGGCCATCAAATTTGCAGCACTACACCTTGAAGGAATAGCTCACAAATGGTGGCATCATGGCATGGTTACCCTCGGCCATGACCAAATAAGTTCCTACATTGAATTCATCGAGAGGTTGATAGATCATTTTGATGGAAAGGATCCAGAACTGAACTTCAAAGAATTGGCTCAGTTAAAGCAATCTGGCACAGTCGATGGTTACATAACAGAATTTCAAAGATTGTCTATCTTGGTCACTGATCTTTCAGAAAGATGGTTGGTAGTACTATTCATGGATGGACTAGCGGAACCCTTGAAAGGGTGGGTGAAAGGGTTCAACCCCGTCACGCTCATAGAGGCAATTAAGAAGGCACGTGACATGGCGACATCTTCATCTTCATCAACCAAATATCACTCCTAGTCCAGACCACCTCTCACTCCACGGGAGAAAGATAGAAGACCTCCGCCCAGGAGGCCCCCATTGGATGAAGAATCCAGGCAGGAACTCAGAAGGAAGAAACTTTGTTTCAACTGCAAAGAACTGTGGGTTCTGGGACATCGATGCCTCGGCAAAGGAAAAATTCATTACATTGAGGTTTCGTCTGATGGAGAAGAAGAACAAGAACCCGAGGTGGAGGCAGCCGAACAACAAGGTTTGGGGGAGGAAAACATCAGTAGAGGGGAAAGACTTGCCACACTGTTCAAAAGGGGAGGTGCCATCGCTACCTTGGCTAGAACTCTGAGGTGCATGGTGTTCCGGGTCTGGGGTACCATCCAAGGACAATGAGTCGTGGTTATGCTTGATAGTGGAGCCACCCTCAACTTCATCAACTCCTCACTAGTAAGCCGATGGAACCTGTGTACGGAGGCACACCAAGGATTTGATGTGAAAGTGGTGGGAGGAAATTTGTTGAGATGTACGCATTTGGTTTCGAAACTAAGCATCACCATGGGTAACCACACAGTGACAAATGATTTCTTTGTGGTGGATCTGGATGACATGGAAGTCATTCTGGGCATTCAATGGATGGAAACGTTGGATGAATACACACAGAGTTTCAAGCGAATGGAGTTCTCCTTCAAGGTAAATGGGAAGAAGGTTGTGCTGAGAGGGATGTCAAACGAAGGGCTGAAGGAAATTTTAGCATAGCGAATGGAAGCTATCTTCTGACATGACAATGTGGTTTGGGCCGCACACTATTTTGCCTCGACAGAACCCATATAGAGACAAAGAACGGACTAACAGGAAGAAGAACTTCAGAGGGTATTGGATAAGTACCACCAGGTCTTCGCTAACATACCGCCAAGCATACCGCCAAGCATACCACCACACCAAAGGTTCGAACACACCATTGAGTTGGAGGTTGGTGCCAAACCAATAATCACGGTACCATACTGCCACCCTCGGAGGCTAAAAGATGAGATTGAAAAAAAAATTCAAGAATTGCTTAACAAAGGTTGGATTAGACCCAATGCCAGTCCCTTCACATCTTCCGTGGTGCTCGTCCAAAAGAAGGATGGAACGATGTGTATGTGTGTGGACTACCACGCACTGAACAAGAAGACAATCAAAAATAGGTATCTGATTCCCAGGATAGATGAATTGCTGGACGAGTTACACAGTGCCGTTTATTTCTCTAAAATAGATCTCCATTTCGGATACCATCAGATTCGCATGTGGGAAGAAGATGTGGAGAAAACAACTTTCCATTGTCACTACAGGCATTATGAGTTCCTGGTCATGCCCTTCGGATTAACGAACGCACCAGCCACTTTCCAATCATGCATGAATCGCATCTTCAACAAACAATTGCGTAAGTACTTGCTGATATTTTTTGATGATCTCCTGATTTACAGTAAAACCTGGGAAGAACATCTGTGATAGTTGGATGACATCCTTGGGATCATGGAGGCTCAGTCCTTGTTTGCCAAGAAATCCAAATGTGAATTTGGGATGACATAAATTTTATACCTGGGTCATGTGGTCAGTAATCAAGGAGTACAAGTCCACCATGAGAAGATTCAAGCTATACTCATCTGGCCAACTCCAAAATCACTCTCCGAGTTGCGAGGTTTCTTTGGATTATGCAGTTATTACAGAAGATTTGTAAAAGGATTTTCTCAGCTGAGTGCACCACTAATAGATTTGACTAAGAAGGGATCCTTCCAATGGAATGAAAGGGCACAACACACTTTTGAAAGGTTGAAAGAAATAATGAGCACATGCCCCATCCTCGCTCTACTTGATTTCATTTGACCATTCATTCTGGAATGTGATGCATCGGGAGAAGGCATCGACGCAGTCCTGATGCAGGAAAGACACCCGATAGCCTATGAAAGTCGGAAGCTTACATAGACTGAGTGCCTATACTCCATCTACGACAAAGAAATGTTGGTCATTGTGCACGCCCTGACTAAGTTTCGACAATATCTGGTGGGTGCCAAGTTCACCATCCGTACCGACCATAACAGCTTAAAATATTTCTTGGAGCAATGGGATCTGAATGAGAGGCAACATAAATGGGTAAGTAAGATCTAGGTCTTCAATTTTGATATTGAGTATGTGAAAGGGAAAAACAATGTGGTTGCGGATGCTTTGTCAAGGAAGCTGACCACCTGTATGTTGTCACAAATATCAGCTGATTGGAAGGCTCACTTACTTGTGGAATATTCTAAAAACCCATTTGCATGTAAGTTAATGGATGGAGACATTTAGGATGATTAATACAAGGTGGTGGATGACATCATTTACTATAAGGACCGAATATATCTAGTGCCCGAGTCCAAAATTAAGCAGAAAATTTTGAGAGGTACATGCTTCGCCATTAGCCGGACACCTGGGTTTTCTCAAGACCTACAGACAGGTCAGGGAGAGGTTCACATGGAAGGGACTTAAAGATGATGTGTTACAGTACGTGCGGGAATGTGAAGTATGCCAGCAAAACAAAGCCAAACACACCTTACCTGCTGAATTACTACAACCTCTGCCCATACCAGAATAGAAGTGGGATGGCATCTCCATGGACTTCATCACCGGACTTCCGAAGGTAAATGGGAAGGACTGTATCTTTGTTTTTGTTGATAGGCTAACAAAGTATGCACACTTCTTCACCATCTCCTCAGACTACCAGGCCGCACAAGTGGCAGACTTATTTTTCAGAGAAGTTTTTTGTCTACACGGGTTACCCCAAAACATTGTCAGTGACCGAGATGGACGTTTCATCAGCATTTTCTGGACAGAGTTGTTTCTGTTGGCAGGGATAGAATTGGCACCCAGTACCAACTACCATCCGCAGATGGATGGGCAGACAGAAATCATGAACAAATGGATAGAAGGCTACCTCTGGATCTACGTTTCAGCACAACAACGGGCATAGGTCAAATGGTTGCATCTGGGAGAATATTGCTACAGCACAACTTATCATATGTCTATTGGGATGGCACCCTTCAAAGCACTGTACAGATACGAGCCACTCTCATTTATTGACAGGGTTCTAGGTGACAGCCACGCACCGAGGGCAAAGGACTAGCTTCAGGAAGGGCAAGACATTCTCAAGGTCTTAAAAGAGAACTTACAAAATGCTCAGAATCAATAGAAGATTTATGCTGACAGACATAGGATAGAGAGAAGTTTTGAGGTTGGCGACTTAGTATACCTAAGGCTCCAACCCTACAGGCAATCATCATTGAAAGCAATAGGAAAGGAAAAGCTGAAGCCTCATTTCTATGCTCCTTATCATGTGACGCGCCATATCGGTGAGGTTGCTTATGAACTTGAATTGCCAGAAGGAAGCCGCATCCACAATGTCTTTCATGTCTCCTGCCTAAAGAAAGCTGTCGGGCAGACTATTGTGGTAACCACAGACCTTCCGCCACTGAATGAAGAAGGGAAGCTCCTTTTGGAACCGGCGGAGATCATTGATGTATAGGAGAAGACTCTACGAAACCATACCCTGAAGGAATACTTGGTATGTTGGAAGCACTTGCCGCCGGACGACGCCATGTGGGAAAGTGAACACATTCTTCAGCACCCGGTGTTACAATTGCTTAAGGACAAGCAATTTTTGGGACGGGAGGACTGTAATGTTCCCGTCATTAAATGACTATTGAAACTATTGTATATGTGGGTCCCGATTGATTTAGCTTAGCTCGGGCCCATTATTTCTTTTGGCATAGTTTTAGTTGACGTCGTCGGCTCTTTTGTGCACTCTCGGGAGTTTTCCCCGACGGGTATTTATGCTCGGCATGTAGGATAGTTTTCATATATGGAGATTTGATATTTTATTTATGTTTGCGAATTCTTGTTGGGATTTTGCTCTTCGCCATTTCAGAGGTGAAAGACCCTCCCTATTTGGTATTCTGCAGTTTCGGTGGGATTCAACCCTCACCCTATTCTGCTTGTTCGGCTTGTATCGGATTTGGCAAATTTGAGGCTTTATCAATTAATTCAATAAACATTCTTCTAGCAAAACATCTTGTGGTTTGTGAGTATTCTGATTCACGGGAAGTATATTTTATTACAACCGAAGGACGTAGGATACTGTAATTGCATCTGCACCTCAAAACCCATTCAACTTGCCACCCCGTACGACCATACGGCCTGCTCATCCCATCTATACGGCCTGCTCATTCCACCCGCATGACATGCTTCACTCCCCACCGTATGGCCTGTTACCGTATGCCATTTTTGCTCCTTGCACACACCTCTGGGAGATACAGAATTTGCCTCCAGGAGATAAAATGCCTCCGGGAGATAAACGCCTCTGGGAGATATAAAATTTGCCTCCGGGAGATATAGAATTTGCCTTCGGGAGATAAACGCCTCTGGGAGATACAGAATTTGCCTCCGAGAGATAAAAAGCTTCCGGAAGATAAATGCCTTCGAGAGATATAGAAATTGCCTCCGGGAGATAAACGCCTCCGGGAGATACAAAATTTGCCTCTGGGAGATAAACGCCTCTGAGAGTCAAGAACATTACAAAAACTACTCTCCCAAGTTCAAATGCTATCTAGCAAAGCCTTTGTTGTCAAAATTACATCTGGCTTTATAATATTTGAAATTGTATCTTTTTAAATCAGATCCCAAATTTAGAGTATCAGAGATAGATATACAATTGCAGAGTCCTAATTCAATAGAGAAAAAAATTCCTTGATCATCCTTCGATGGGAACTTTTTACTCACATGACTAATTGCCTGCATAACTCCACCAACACAAAGCAATCTTAATGCATATCTAGATAGTTTTATGGGCTCTTCTTCAAATCCTCCCACTATGATGTATGTGAAATGTAGAAATTACAATAAATACTTATTAATTGCATTGCTTCTTCAAACATTCTTTTGTTTAAGGTTCATGTCAACTCATGAAACAATCTATCGGTAAAAACATCATTCACCCTCCTATAATCTTCCAGAAATTTATCCTTCTGTAAGAGAGGGTAATACTCATAAATTTTGACACCCTCAAACTAAGGTTCATGTGGGATACCTAGCATATATCTAGTACAAGCCAAACAATACAATGAATATGAAGACATAAAGAAATATGTGTGGCTCAAACGACCCAAATTCAACTAGTCTTGTAGGGCTCCAACTATCACTTCTCCCCAGTCCAAGTAATGTATGCCTTGTAGATTGATTTGAATGAAAAAGTACATCCAATCCTAAAAATAAAAAGCTTGGCTAGTTCCTCTAATCCTATGTAGCAACAAAACTAAGTCTCTTACATGTGGCTTCATGTGTTCTCTGGTAAGAGGTTTAGGCAACCTCGAGCCACCCTTTTGTAATTTAAGCAACTAGATGCTTCTATATTGAGATTTCATTTCACTAAAATGTTAGATAAAAAGTGAAGGGGTAAAGCCTGAATAGGTATCCTTTTCTAGAATCCTCAACACAAACGCAATGGTTTCTTTGTCAACTGATAGAAAAATATCCCCATTATCTTTTCTTATACACTGGTGATGAGTATCATATCTATTTATACATTTGCAAACCCGTTCAAGGCATAGATTAGCTGGGGAAAAGGTCACAACTTCTACCAAACCGCTCTCCACTATCTCTTTAATGAAAGGGGCTTCTGCAAAATTCTTCACTCTTTCCCTAAATTCTTCTAAATCATAGTACAAGAGGGATGTGTCCCCCAGTTCTGGAGATGAACTAACCAGGCTAGATGAATTATCAAAGATTTGGAAAGAAGACTTCATGGCTATAATTTTACTTAATTGAGTAAACAATTTCACTTCATAGACACCACATGCACTATCAAAATAGTAACACAGATAGGAATGTTGAAACTCACCTTATCAACTAAAACTCTTGCAACTTTTGAACAAGAAAATCCAACTTTACCTCTAGTCCGCCCACCTTTGTTCATCAAATTGGCATCTCTTCAATCACCGAATAGGTTTTTAATTATTTACCGAGGGAAGAAATCTTAGAATTTAATTTCAAAATATTTTACCCATGCCTAATTTATGTGATAAGACATTTCTCCCGGCATGAACATTTAATAACCATCTTTTCATTACACAATCTTACCACATAATGATTACATTTATTTTTAGGAGTTTAAAATTTCATAATTGCTTGGATGCTTTGAATATTCTCCTCTGACTTCAACTAATTTCCTTTCTAAATCCCCCCTCCCTTTTCTTTATGCTTAGACAATGTACCTTTCAAACCAATGGAACTCATTGAACCGTAAGGAAACGTGGTTCAATGGGTTCAAGCTCATTGCACATGTGCATGTATTCTGGGAATCAGAATTAGTCAGAAGTGAGCTGACATGAGTTGACATGATAGATTGACAAGACATGGTAACATTTGAACCTTGAACCCTTTGAACCAAATGAAATTTCGAAAAAGAAATTCAAGGAGCTCATCGAGTTCAAATGGTTCAAGAGGTTCAACGACTCCTCCCGACGAACTTGGGCATTTTAAAAAATAGGAATGAGTGTGTTGAATGAACCATTGAATTGTATGAACCAGATGAACTCAGTGAGCTTTTAAAAGGTTCAAACTCGAAGATAGTGTTTTCCACTTTATGCTTTACTGACACACAAATGCAAAGAGGAGCATGGCACTTAGAAGGATGACAATACTTACAAATAAGGGACTTGGCCTCAGATTTCCCGTAATGGAGCTGCATAAAAATGTTGCGGAAAAAGGGATAGTATAAGTCATGGTAACACTATGTTAGCTCAACATCCGTAGATGGCCATGGCTATGTCAACTCAATATCCACAGATGGCCATGGCTGCACCATCTCTACTTCACTTGAAAGACCACAGTGCCAATATCAATTTTATCTTTAATTATGTTCTTACCCCAATTTATTTTATTTAGTTATCACTTGTTTAAGTAACTCCTTAACATGTCTTGTGTTGGCTATTTACATGTAGGGATCCACGTAAGGAGCCACTCCATCCCACTGCTCTACACCTAGTGGTCAACACGAGCCATGAAACACAAGTTTTGTGTTCACTCAATTGGCCTCTTTTCTAGGAGTATAGATTCCAAGATGAATTTGATATCCACAAACGGAAACCACATGTTTGTTGTAATCATAGTGTTAATTCCTAATCCCAATTCCCAAGGAAAATTTAAAAAAAGCTCACAGACTAAAATTTAGTCCCGAAGCACGTCACTATTGACGAACCTTCAAAAATTGACCAAAATTCAAACTTCAAGGAATTCAAAAATACGAAACCCATTTTCTCTAATACAACTAGCATCACATTTATCCAATAAAATTATTGTTTGGGGCACACATGGAAAATTGGGCAACATAACACCATAAAAACCATATGTATGAAAATGCAAAATCCAAACAAACACATAGATGCCCAAATGGGTATAAAAATAAACCATACATGTGGAGGAAAACATCTAATACATCCCACGAATCAATCACGAAAAATTACAAATGATTCAAATGGAAATTGAGTGAGTTTTAAGAAAACCCTACCTCACAAAGTTGAGAAAACCAAAACGAAGAGGAAATATCCAAAACCCAATGGAATCAGACAAAATGTTTGGCAAAACAGAACAATCCCATCATGATCTCAACGAGCCGTTGCCCACAACAATCTGACGAGCGGATCAAACCAAACAAGCACAAAGGCGATCTTCTCCAATGCAAATTGGAGCAAAATCCAAATTTCACAAAACATGAATTGAAGAAATGAACTCTTTTTCCCTAGTATAAAGTCACTTTTCTAAAAGACTTTAAAATAACTCACTTAAATAAATTAAAAACAACTATAGACTTTCTTGAAAATCCACTCGATTAAATTAATCCAGTTTCAATTAAATGGAATTCAACTACGACAAATTTTTCAGTAAATAAAAATAACCCCCCAATATTCAAAAATTAACATTTAAATTAAAGCCCTTTCACGACAAGTGCAAGAATTCTAGATGCATAGACACAATTCTGATTTATCACAAAATTGTATATGAAATCCGGATTTACTCACACGTACTAGAGGTATAATAAAACATGCACGGATTTACTCCCTGTTCACTAAAACATGCACACATCAAGTGTAGCTACTCATAATATAAATAGCCGAAGCAATAGTAAATAATAAAAATACGCCTAATGGAACAGTGACACTCTAGTGATGCGATTAGTAGTATGTATTAGAATGTTGTGACGTAGGTCGTTCCATATTTAATCTTCAATGTACATAATCATTTAAATTAAATATTAAAGCATTAAAATAATTATTTATACTAATATGCGCATATATCATTGAAAAGATCTCAATGAAATACCCATTAGCAATAACAACACAATATAACTGGAAATAAGGGATTATCATCATAATAACATAATCCAATGTTTTCAAACACAAAATGCACCAATATCATCATAAAGCATCGTGTCACGTCCTAACAACATCATCATGCAAATATGATAAAAAAAGGTAAGCAACAACAAAACTTAACATCTAAATCACTTATGATACAGGTAAAGCCAAAATAATGTAATGCAATCAAATGCATCACACAGTGCAATGGCTGATCACATCATACAAATAACCAAATAATAACAGAGTCCAATCTCAGATCAAAATCATATTGAATAGAATACAACCACATGAAGCACTACATATTTCCTTACGAGGGAATTAAGATCACCTAAACATTTTCACAATTTATCCTTACTCTTTTGAGTCTGAGGCAAACAATCTTGTGTACACAATTCTATAGTATATCACTAACTTTTACCATTTATAAAATAATCTCACTTACTATTATGTTGATTGTCTACCCAATATCAATATTCTTTCTTAGCAACTATTTGAATTCTTCTTTTTTTCCAAAGAAACTAAATAGCCGTCCCACCAAATTAGAGCATAACCATTATTTTTGCAAAGCAACAAGAAGTGAAAATAACTTATGCCTCCGAAATATTAGAACTAAAACGAATATCTATTTTTCAATCATTTATGTAGAATTTCATATTCTAGTTACCCCCTAAAAGCCTTCATTTTAATTAGTTACCCCCCAAAAACCTTCATTTTAATTTTTTAGAGGGAAATGGTTGTATAGTTTCACCTTACCTCGAAGTGAAGCATTAGTGCATATTTGTTAGGAAAATCATATAATTGAGACAGTCTTCAATTGAGATTTCAATAATCATAATAAATATTTCCTTTAGAAGATATCAAGTGTATGAAACTACAAAGAATGAACCTAAATAGCTCCTTGTCTCAGCAAATATAAATAATATAAAAGAAATATTATTTTATCTAAGTATATACCAAATAATTCTGGAAATACAACATAAGATCAAAATGCTCTTCTTCCTCTAATCACTTGACACGCTTATATTCAAACAAAATCAGTACAAACAACCTAGTATTCATTTACATAAATCAATCATAGAACTATTACCATATTATAGCTTATAGCTCTAATGTTCCAATCACCAAAAATGTTGCCACACTTGAATATATCATGGTTTTTCTGAAACTGAAAAAAGATAACATAAAATCCTTTTTGATCTTAAATGTACATCACATTTAGAAGAATTGCATAAATGATTATTGCTATGCATAAGAGAACTTAGATACACTTCCACAAACCATCATGCATGATGATTTAGTTGAATGGTGTTATTGGTAAGCGATAAAGACTCACGTAGTCGCTTTATTTGATAACTGTATGCTATTATAATAATATGGTGCATAGCATATTCAACAAGGATTAACATCTATACCTAGAAATTTTCTATGAATTAATAGATATGACTTTACAACTTTGAGTTGCGATTTTGAGCTAGCTCTCGTCGAAGAATCTTTCCAGCAGCAGATTTGGGTATCACTTTTAGAAAAGTTACACTGTGTAATCTTTTAAATGATGCTACCTAATCAATACACAAAGATGTTAGAATTTAAAAAATATAATTATTAAATAAATTGTAAGATTATTTATCATAATAATACATGTTAAAGAGATATTTTATTTTATTATTACTCTTATTGGAACTATTACCTGCTTGGAAACAAACTCTATCACATCCTCTTAAATTGTAAGATTATTTATCATAATAATACATGTTAAAGAGATATTTTATTATTACTCTTATTGTGACTATTACCTGCTTGGAAACAAACTCTATCACATCCTCTTTTTTCAAAGAACTTCCTGAAGAAAGAACTATGTATGCTATAGGAACCTCTCCTGCTTGTGGATCGGGTTGACTGCATAAATGAGCTCACAATTGAGAAAACTTGTCAATCTATTCTCAACATCATAATAAATCAATTTCTTCCTAATTCCCAAATGAAACAGTATTCATGCAAGATGATATGGACTTAAAACATAAAACATCACATACCCCATAACTGCTGCATCCACAATTTCTGGATGTGTAAGCAATAGTCCTTCCAGTTCAGCTGGAGCTACCTAGAGAAAAAATAGATATCAAATTAAATTGAGATGCATATATTTAACCAATCATTAATTGGATCGATTGAAATCATAGAGTAAATCATGTCGCTTATTTTACTTAGAAATGAGTTACATATCCACTTATTACACACAATTTTATATGAAGACTATAACTCACAAATTTATTAACTTGTAAACAAGTATAAACACGTTATCTCATTTATTTTACTTGGGAAGGAAAGACTTGCACGTGACAGCATACATGCCTACATATTCAAACCTGTATAACTAGAATGTGAGAAAAAAAACTCCATATTTTGTTTCACAGCTTGGAAATAGTAGTTTACATGAAATATATTGAGGAATTTTTAAAGGATGTTTAGTCATATATTAAAAACCCTCCACACATCCATTGACGAGGATCAGTCAGGAGGGTCATTGGACCCTTCCGCCCCAGGATGTTTTAAAAATAAATACTAATGGTTCATCATGTGGGAATCCTGGTAATGCTAGTATTGAAGGGCTTGGTCGTGATAGTTCTGGTGACATTTGGTTTATTTTTTTACTTTATAAGGGCCTTCAAACAAATAATTTACTGGAGGCTCTGGCCATCTTCTACACGGTTGAGCATAGTTGTGTTCCTAGCTGGAAAAGGAATATTTTTGAGTCTGACTCTCAGGTGGTGGTGACTTTGTTAACTAGACAGTAGCTTGATGATGTTAGTTGGCACTTAGCTGCCTTGGTTCTTAGACAGATTCTTCGATTGTGTATCTATTTGGAATCTATTGCTTTTAGGCACATTCCTAGGGAGCGGAATGGCATTGCAGATTGTTTGGCCAAATGGGATTTTGATCATATGCGTGCTTGGAATATAGTCGATAAGGGGCAATTGCCTCTCGAAATGTCTCATATATTAGATCAATTAGTGGATAGTGACAAGGTTCTTTAATGCTCTTTCTTTGTTGAGAAGCCTATCCTTTGCTATGTATCTTTGTAATGTCCCATTCCCAGCAGTAGGCCATTTCGATGCCTGATTAGTCTATCTATCCATCCGGATAGGCTAATGGCTTCTTTTCGGAGGATGTCAGCCAGTTGCAAGGTTACGTGGGCAAATATTTATTCTCTGAGCTCTGTTTCTAAAGTCAAATCACCTTATTTTATGAAGTGTTGTTATAAAGTCACTTTATGTCTTATTATAAAGTCACTTTATATTTTAAAGTTACTTTATCTTATAAAAGTGACTTAAGTGAGCTTTTATCCCACATGGCTTAGTTTTGTGTGCTTGCACTCACTTCGAGGTTATAAAAGCAAAAAGTACACCTCGAGAAAAGCACTATGAAACATTTATAAAAAAAAAAAGGTAAAAGCTGGTTGCATTAGTGACTAGTCTTTCTTGAGGACGTAGCCCCTTGAGAAGATTGAGATGTTGGGCGTAGCCCTAGCATCTCTAACTTGGTGAGATCACACAGATTTCACATTTGAACTCCAATGAACTGGTAAGAATGAACGTTTTCAGTTGCAGCATGGTTTACAAAGAAAGATAGTTTTTTGTGGAAGTTCGAATAGGTCTGGTTTTACAGCAATAAAGAGAAGTTCTCCACTCTCAGCATTGTTGTTTCTTGGAATCCACTTGCAAGCATTCGAGATTTCTGATATTGGCATCTTAGTGATTGAAGTGACCAAACAATGGTGTAGTCGAGTTAAGTGGCAAGGTGTTGTTTAATCAAATACCATAATCCGAAGACCTTGCTTGAACTGCGTTCTGGGATATTTATCCATATTGATAGAAGCCGCTACTCCATTCTGTATATATCCACACGGGTTACTGAGGCTAGAGTGTATTCACAATACAACCGACACCTTTATCAGCATTGGGCCAGCGTAAAGGGTAGAGACTTCTAGTCACCGAGTCCTGTGTTTAGCAGTGACTTCCGCACAGCCCACTCGCATAGACTTCCTGGCACGAGACTGTGTGCTCGAACGGAGCCCCAGCTTACAGTGCGTGACTTCCTTGACAGTCGCGGAATCCACTAAGGACTCTGTCGCGCAGGAGTTAATACATGTATGGGTGTTGCGTAGCCAGCAGGGTGACGGGGGTTGAAGGTTTCTCTGTTGCCATTCCCAGGATGCAATACTAGTAGAGGCACGCGTAGTAGCCTAGATCAACTAGTAGCCACCCACACAGTCCCCCCCCCCTCGACTCCAGGTGCACATCTTGTTTATGACTCCTTGAAAGATTTACGCATATACTATTTTGCGTGTGTTAACTGCTAGCTAAGCTGTAACCGTAACGGATGCTACTAAATTGTTAAAATATCATTGTCTTACGTTTTTTCCTAGTTTATTGTTTCTACTACATTTTGTAAATTGTTGAATCTCAATATTGGAGAAACTCACAGTGTTAGAGGAACTTTCATAATTGTTGGGTTTGTACAACTTTATGAGCAAAGCTAAATTCTATATTTCATGTTTAAGTGAAAGAGGAAGAGAATAACATTAGTTTGAAATACACATCCCCAATATAGCAAGGTGTCTTCGGTAAACTCAATCCAATACATTCAATTCGAGCACATCATTGGGTTGGAGGAGGGAGCCAAGCCTGTAATCACCACTCCTTATTGTCATCCTAGGCACTACAAGGAGGAGAATGAGAGGATGATTAAGGAGCTTTTAGACATGGGGCACATCAGACCTAGTTCCAACCCTTTCGCTTCTTCAGTAGTTTTGGTGAAGAAGGATGGCACTCTTTGCATGTGTATTGATTATCGTGCACTGAATAAGAGAACCATCAAGAACAGGTACCCCATCCCCCGGATTGATGAACTTCTAGATAAGTTGCATGGGGTAGTTTATTTTTCGAAGATTGATCTTCAATCAGGGTACCATCAAATACGTGTCTAAGATGAGGATGTCCTTAAGACAGCTTTCAGATGCCACTACAAACACTATGAGTTTCTAGTGATGCCATTTGGGCTCACTAACACACTTGGCCATGTTTCAGTCCTGCATGAATCACATATTTAAAATGCAGTTGCGCAAGAGCGTCCTGGTATTTTTCAATGACATTTTGGTCTTCAGCAGGACATGGGCAAAGCACTTACACCACTTGGATGAGGTTTTGAGCATCATGGAGAATCAGTCTCTATTTGTGAAAGAATCCAAGTGCGAATTTGGATTGACTGAGATTCTCTATCTGGGGTATGTGATAGGGGTAGATGGAGTTATGGTGCACTAGGAGAAAGTTCAGGCAATTCAAGATTGGCCACCGCCGCGGAATGTATCAGACTTGAGAGGGTTCCTTGGGCTATGTTCTTACTACATGAGGTTTGTTAAGGGATTTTCTTAGACAATGGCTCCCCTCATTGATCTTACTCGAAAAGGAGCTTTCAGGTGGACAGATGAGGCTGAGGCAATCTTTGACAGGCTCAAGACCATCATGAGTACTTGTCCGGTTTTAGCTCTTCCGGACTTCTCTCGCTCTTTTGTTTTAGAGTGTGATGCTTCGAGGAATGGTATTGGTGCAGTATTGATGCAAGACAGGCACCCCATAGCATTCAAGAGTAGGAAACTTAAGGATAGTGAGAAGCTTTATTCCACTTATGACAAGGAGATGCTTTCCATTATGCATGCCTTGGGCTAAATTTAGACAGAATCTGGTGGGTGGCAAGTTCACAGTCAAGACAGATCATAATAGCTTACACTACTTCCTGGAGCAGAAGGAGTTGAATGAAAGGCAACAAAAGTGTGTCATTAAGATTCAGGCGTATGACTTTGACATCGAGTATGTTAAGGGGGAAGAAAAACATCGTGGCTGACGCACTTTCCAGGAGACCCTCAGTAGCAGTTTGTTGTGTGTTGTCAGAGATCTCTGCTGATTGGAAATCTCTTTTGCTGGCCAAGTATTCTAAGAATACTCAAGCTTGTCAAGTTTTGGATGGGCTGTTTCTGGATAGCAAGTACAGGATGGTTGATGAAATCATTCTTTATAAGGACAAAATCTACCTAGTGTCGAGCTCTAAGCTCAAGGCTAAGATTTTGAGGATTGTTCATGATGCGCACACAACAGGACATCCGAGTTTCTTCAAAACTTACAGGCATGTCAGAGAGAGGTTCGCATGGATGGGCCTCAAGGATGACGTACTCCAGCATGTTAGAGAGTGCCAAACTTGTCAGTAGAACAAGTCAGAGCACGAGCACTCGGCAGGGTTATTGCAGCCCCTTCCCATTCTGGCTCAGAAGTGGGAGGGTATCTCGATGGATTTCATTACAGGTTTGCCGAGAGTGCAAGGCAGGGACAGTATCTTTGTGGCGGTCAACAGACTCACCAAGTTCACTCACTTCTTTGCTATCGCCGTGGACTGGTCAACTTCACAAGTAGCAGAGTTGTTCTTTCGAGAGGTATTCAGGCTGCATGATCTCCCTAAAACCATTGTGAGCGACAGGGACAGCAAGTTCTTCAACACCTTTTGGAAGGAGTTATTCAGGTTGGCAGGCACTGAGTTGACTCCTAGTACCAGTTACCAGCCGCAGACAGAGATTGTGAACAAATGGGTGGAAGGCTACCTCCGGAGTTATGTAGCGGGACAACAAAGAGCATGGGTTTGATGGTTGTACTTGGGGGAGTTTTGCTACAACTGCATATATCACATGACTATTGGCATGTCGCCATTTCGAGCTCTCTATGGCAGCAAGCCACTTTCTTTCATAGATTTGGCTCTACAAGACAGCAAGGCCCCTGTTGTGAGAGACTGGCTACAGGATCATCAAGATATTCTCAGGTCTCTCAGGGAGAACATTCAGTGGGCCCAGAATCAGCAGAAGATGTATGTTGATCGGCATAGGACAAAGCGGAGTTTTGAGATAGGAGATATGGTTTACCTTCGCTTGTAGCCTTACAGGCAGAGTTCACTGAAGAGTGGGTCAGAGAAACTCAAGCCTAGATTGTATGGTCCTTATCGCATCCTGAGGAGAGTTGGCGAGGTGTCTTACGAGATAGAGCTTCCATCAGATAGCAGGATCCACAATGTTTTTCATGTATCGTGCCTCAAGAAGGCAATCAGACAGCAGGTAGTGGTTTCAAATGGATTACCCCCACCGGATGAGGAGGGTAAACTAGTTTTGGTTCTGGCTGAGGTGATTGAGGTTAGAGAGAGGAAACTGCAGAACAGGGTTGTCTGTGAGTACTTGATTCGGTGGAAGGACTTACCATACAAGGATGCCACATGGGAGGGTGAGTCATTTCTGCAACACCTAGCATTGAGATTGCTTGAGGGAAAGCAATCCTGGGAAGGGAGGACTATAATGTCCTCTTCCCAACAGTAGGCCATTTCGATGCCTAATAAGTCTATCTACCCATCCAGATAGGCTAATGGCTTCTTTTCGGAGGTTGCCAGCCAGTCACAGGGTTACGTGGGCAAATATTTATTCTCTGGGCTCTGTTTCTAAAGTCAAATCACTTTATTTTATAAAGTGTTGTTATAAAGTCACTTTATGTCTTATTATAAAGTCACTTTATATTTTAAAGTTACTTTATCTTATAAAAGTGACTTAAGTGATCTTTTATCCCACATGGCTTAGTTTTGTGTGCTTGCACTCACTTCGAGGTTATAAAAGCAAAAAGTACACCTCGAGAAAAGCACTATGAAACATTTAAAAAAAAAAAGAGGTAAAAGCTGGTTGCATTAGTGACTGGTCTTTCTTGAGGACGTAGCCCCTTGAGAAGATTGAGATGTTGGGCATAGCCCTAGCATCTCTAACTTGGTGAGATCACACAGATTTCACATTTGAACTCCAATGAACTAGTAAGAATGAACATTTTCAGTTGCAGCATGGTTTACAAAGAAAGTTTTTGTGGAAGTTCGAATAGGTCTGGTTTTACAGCAATAAGGAGAAGTTCTCCACTCTTAGCATTGTTGTTTCTTGGAATCCACTTGCAAGCATTCGAGATTTCTGATATTGGCATCTTAGCGATTGAAGTGACCAAATAGTGGTGTAGTCGAGTTAAGTGGCAAGGTGTTGTTTAATCAAATACCATAATCCGAAGACCTTGCTTGAACTGCGTTCTGGGATATTTATCCATATTGACAGAAGCCGCTACTCCATTCTGTATCTATCCACACGGGTTACTAAGGCTAGAGTGTATTCACAATACAACCGACACCTTTATCAGCATTGGGCTAGCGTAAAGGGTAGAGACTTCTAGTCACTGAGTCCCGTGTTTAGCAGTGACTTCTGCACAGCCCACTCACATAGACTTCCTGGCACGAGACTGTGCGCACAAACAGAGCCCCAACTTACAGTGCGTGACTTCCTTGACAGTCACAGAATCCGCCAAGGACTCTGTTGCGCGAAAGTTGATACATGTATGGGTGTTGCGTAGCCGGCAGGATGACAGGTGTTGAAGGTTTCTCCGTTTCCATTCCCAGGATGCAATACTGGTAGAGGCAAGCGTAGCAGCGTAGATCAACTGGTAGCCACCCACATAGTCCCCCCCCCCAACTCCAAGTGCACATCTTGGTTATGACTCGTTGAAAGATTTACGCATATACTATTTTGCGTGTGTTAACTGCTAGCTAAGTTGTAACCGTAACTGATGCTACTAAATTGTTAAAATATCATTGTGTTACGTTTTTTCCTGGTTTACTATTTCTACTACATTTTGTAAATTGTTGAATCTCAATATTGGAGAAACTCACAGTGTTAGAGGAAGTTTCATAATTGTTGGGTCTGTACAACTTTATGAGCAAAGCTAAATTCTATATTTCATGTTTAAGTGAAAGAGGAAGAGAATATCATCAGTTTGAAATACACATCCCCAATATAGCAAGGTGTCTTTGGTAAATTGAATCCAACACATTCAATGGAAGGTTAAAAAAATTCATAACAGATAGAACCTAGGATATTACAATCTTTCTTGTGATTGAATAAATTTTTACCCCTCCTTTAGTTGAAAAAACCCTCCACACTCCTTTTATAATCTTTTAATCCATTTAACATCATAAATTTGTATTAAGCAATTTAAAAGAAGATTCAATAAACATTCATATAAAGAATTTTCCTTTGGGGTTGATGAAGTGATCTAGATTCTTATCTATATTAAAGAGTAAGAGAAAGTAAACAAAGAACAGAAGTCACCTATGTGGTCATTCTCGAGTACTTATGTAGTGGTTGCAATTCATCTATTTCTAATGACACAATATTCAAAAGAAGCCAATACTAATAGTACCCTTCTTTTCTACAAAAGAGAAAAGGATGTTGGCCTAAAAGAAAGAGAATTTCATAATGAGATGAGGAACAATTCTAATGAACAGGAAATGTTAAGGCATAATGATCAGTATTGGATCCAAGAGGAAATATTATCCTCAAAATAATACATTTCATCAAGTTTTAGTGAACAAAAACAGCCACAAATCTTATTATGGGCGTTTTTTATACTGTCAAGTGGTTTGGAAATATCAAGTAGTTTTGTAATTGTTGATGCATTTTTCTAATTGTTGTTTGCTATAAAAGTGGTGGTGTCCCAACAGAACGAAAAAATAGTAACTGACTCTTCCACTTCCAATTCAACTCAAGGATCCTTTTAAAATAATGGGGATTTTCCAAGAGATGTATGAGGAGGCAGAAGGCATAGTTTTAATCAATGGAAAAAGAGAATTGGAGGATTGTATTTCTAAGTAGAAATAAGCTTGACAGAGGTAATACAATTTTGTACTTCTCTATTTGACTAATATGCTCTAGTAGAGAGCAACTGCCTCTATCGATCAAGTTTTCCACCCTTCACAGAGTTCTCCTAGGATGAATCCTTATGTTTGTGTTGCTTTACACACTTCGTTTTGTTGCGTAACTCTTATTCCTCCCGATTTTCATTGTCAATTGGAAATTCAAGTAGCACAATAGATTAGATATTTGATTTACTGGATTGTAACTAATTTTGGTAGAAATTACAAATCAATTAGCATCAAAGAAATATGTTTCTTGAGGCTTGATGACATCCAAGAAAAATTAAAGTATTAGGAGAAAAAAGAGTTCTTTCATCAAGTGCAACAAAAGTCGATAGTGAAGAATGAAATTCTATCAAAACTCAAAAAAGACAAAGAGGAGTCTAGAGAAACAAGTGGACTAGACCTTACTATAACAAACAAAGTACGAAAAAGGCATCCATGTCAAGTTTTCTTCAAAGATTTCAAACCTAATGATCATACTAGCATATTTAAAATGAATACCAAGGGTATAGGTTCCAAATGTCCAGCAAGGATGAGATGATGGAAGAGGGCTTGGGAAGAATGGCCAAGGCATATTTCAGCCTATCATGGTGAAGCAAAAACCACCAGCTAAAGGCCTTTTTTATACAAACATAAAGATCAGTGAATACTAAAAGAAGATGATGCACCATGTACAACTCAAGGACAACCCATGGGAAGAGAAGAGCCTCAAAACGATTGTAAGTTGTTGCTAAAACATGAGCAGAAATCAAAGCAAGTAGAAAGAAGCAACACCCTACTTCGCAAGGACAAAAAACTCTCAAAGAAAGGAGGAACAAATAATAACATTCCACAACGAACAAAGAAATGGAGAGATTCTACTTCAACACTAGCTAAGCTTAAACAAAGGGTTAAAGAGCATGTGAGTCAATATAGTAATGAGCCCATTTTTGTTGCACTTGGAAGAAGAATGTATATGATTCACAAGAATGTAGGATTCTTGTTCCTTTCGCTAGTTGTGAAGAGGTAACCATCCTAGAATGGTGTGGAACAGATACACCACTAAGGAGCATACATTCCATTAAAAAGAAGGAAAAACAAGCCACTCTTCAAAACAATGGCAAGAGGAATGTAAGACGAACTCAAAGGATATAAAAATAAGTTGATTTGAGTATATGTAAAGCTAAAAACTATTGCTCTCACTGCAAGTTTGGAAGGTATTGGAATGGTACAGTTAGAGGATTCGTTCAAAGCCTCACAAAAAGAATGGAAAAAGAAAAAGTGAACAGCTAGAAGGTGTAATGTCCCCTGTTGGGACCTTACTTAATTTACTTGAATTGAATTATATTAACTTAATTTATGCAATAATAAAAGATAACAATTGTATATGAATTAATAGAAACAAAATGATAAGCTATATGTGTATTGAGAAATCCATGCTATGCTTGTTGTTACTCCAGTCTAGGAGAATGCTGAAGATCTAAACGGTTGCTTTGACACCAAACTCAACGATTTCCCTCAAGGTTTATAGATCCAAGCCCTTAAGCCTTTCTTGGGCTTGTCCGCAAGGCGCTCGGGGTCGCTGATCCTTACCTATCTTGGAAATGACCGATTGGCTCGATTTACACAGGCCTCTCCCTGAATACATTTCTGCTCTTCTCTGTCAGACTTACTAATAACAAGTCATATATAATATAAGGCTTATTATCAATGTTTATTAAAATTCATTAAGAGACATAACCGGAAGATATCTACTCAGACCAATTATATATATATATATTTATTATCAACACATATCATTGTGATTGTTATTATAATAATATATATGTCTATATATATTAATTAATTAAAAATGTATTTATTATAAATATATATATATATATATATATAATTCTGAGTTTATTATTATTTCTGTATATGTAAGACCATGTATGGGTCTCTTATTCTTTGATGATATATATATATATATATATATATATATATATATATATATATAATTCTGAGTTTATTATTATTTCTGTATATGTAAGACCATGTATGGGTCTCTTATTCTTTGATGATCTTCCCAGATCGATGCCTTTCTGATCCATATGATCTGTATCAAAATATATCTCCCCTTCTTGTAAACTGTATTAATATATTTATATCCCTCTTATTTGGGATGATAGGTCACGTCTCCAAAAGACACATCATTTGACCATTCATAGTTTCACCACTCTACACTTAACTGGTTAGTGATCTGATTAACACCAAACTAATCATTGTCTTGAATCATAATATTAGTGTGCCGCTATCAGTCATTTGATTCCATTAGATTATCGACTAGTGTGGTAATATTATATCGCGTCTCTTCGAGGATATCAGTTAGACTGGACTAAGTTTCAATTTCCTCCTTAGTCTCCATCTGAAGACTAAGTCACGCTGCTTTGTGTATTGACTATTCTCCCTGTCTAAGGCAACGTATTTGGTAGACTAAGGAGATATTCATGGTATTGTGTACTGTTATATTTTGCCAATAATCATTCGACCTTTGGATGGTTAATTACTTCTGCTCATTAATTCTGTTCCTGATCAATCCCACAATAATAATATGTTTCCTATGACTGACACAATGGGATACATATTGTATCGATGGTTTTCCTGAACATTCACAACCAAATATGCCTTAGCAATTTCTTAATTCATATCAACCGTCATCTCTCCTTGGTTTGATCGCCCAATGGGAATATACAGATCACAATATATCGTTTCTTTTATCCTTAGCATACTATTTTCGTCAATGATGAATTAATCATAGCCATCTCCAGGTTAGTAATGTATTATTTCTTTAAAGGACTCCCCATGAAAATGGAGATGGACTATACAATGGTCTGAGTTTATAATCGTTGCACATAAGCTCTTAGTATAATGGTCGTTGTCTTAGATTATTAATTGGCGACCATGTTTAATATTTGATATTAAAATAATATTAAGAATTGATTACTAATTATTATTTTTACATTTACATATTAAAATGCTCTCTCTTTTATTTATTTTAATTCTATAATTATTCATTATATCATTAAGGTCTTTTACGATTATTTATTATCAAACTCTAGGACAGGGACATACAGAAGGAAAGAGAAGCACATCAAAATACCAAGCTCAAAAAGAGAACAAAGCTCAAGTGAATCTACACCATTGTTGAATGTAAAGGTATGTCATTTGGATCTTGGATCAGCATTTACTTGATTTGCAAAGGGAGAACGATGAGTTGCTTTCAACTATAGAGGCATTTAATTAGCACTCAAAGGTTTCTAAAAATGTGTGGAGGGTGTTGGCAAAAGAGGATAAAGTCAGTAACCGGTAAGCTCTCTACCGGTTTGAGTGTTGTCATTGATTGGTAAACGAAGATAGAGATTTGTTGTTGTCTCTATAAAGGTTGAAGCTCTAAGGAACTCTTCATCAAGAGAGGCTGTGAAAATGGTCACTACACTAAGCATAAGCAACCGGACAATGCACTCAATCAGGGAAGAGAGTATCCTAAGTATCAACCAAGGACCGAACTTCAATCAGATAACACAAGAGTAGCAATAGTCAAAAAGCACTAATCATACTAAGTGTTTATAACACAACCGGGACAGTGTAACCGGTAGTCCATGCAAATGCAACCGATAAGACAAGAAAGAAACTGCAACAGATCGAAGGACGGATATATTATAAGACTCCAGTATAAACCGAGGAAGTCATCGACAACTGTCTGTTCCAACCGGGATTTATTGCAGTACATCTGGGTGATCTTGAGTTGTCTTGGTGATCAATTTGAAGCGCAAGTAAAGGAACTTGAGGCGTGACTGAAGGATTTAAAGCCGGATTCAGTGGCTTTAAATCAAGGTGTTGTCTCCTATGAAGGAAGGTTGCCTGACACGCAACTGTTGTTTTCTTCATGAAGCAGTAAAGCTAGAGCATGCATCGGATGTTTGCTCAGTGAACCATTACTTCACTGAGTGATGTAATCGTAAGATCTCAAGATTAAGTCATGCATTTGAGCCATAGTCAGGGCAACAAAATTGTATATATTCTTATAACTGTTGTGAAGAAGAGTTGCCTTCATTCTGCCGAGAAAAAGAGTGAACCTATATGCTACAAAAGCAAGGGTTAGAGAAAATCAAAAAAGAGAGATAATAGGTTGTGCAAGGCAGCACAACTATAGTTGAGAATACACCTGTGTTAACCGGTGATAATTCTCAGTCGAGCACAAATAGAGATCACATCTAGCTAAGTAGAGCCTTCTGTAAAGATCTTGATTCTATTGTTTTCTAGCAAACTACACTAGACAAATCCCAATATTTGGGTGGACTCTAGCAGGTCCCTTGTATCAAAATCCCTTAACCGGGTGACATCTTTCAAGGTGTTTGAAGTCCCTTAACCGGGCAGGTCTCAACAGGCCTTACTGTAACAAATCCCTTGACCGGGTCGCACCTAGCAAGTGCGTTTTTATCCCTTAACTGGGTAGGCTCTTAACATGGCGTACTTCAGAAGAGTACAAATTTTGTGAGGTCTCCTCACACCGTGGTTTTCACCCTCACCGGATTTCCACATGATAAATCTGGTGTCACTGTGTTTGTTCACTTACTGTTTTATTTGCTCAGATCTGCTTGCTTTTATGCTGTAAGTTTACTTCACTAGATTAAGAGAAAGAAAGAAATTTTACAAGTGTTGATTCACCCCTCCCCTCTTAGCACCGGTTGGGACCATCAATTGGTATCAGAGCCGTGTTTTGTTCTTCTTTGTTGCTTAACCGCACAAAGAAAAAGCTATGATGATGAGAAAGGAAGGACCAAAGTTTTCAAAAGAAAACTTCACCTTATGGTGCAGCAGAATGAAGCTGTATATGAAGACCATCGATAACCAGTATCAGAATCATGTTACCAACGACTACAGTGAGCCTGCTGGCACTTTGACACCTGATGAAGAGAAAATCAAGACTGAGCACACGGCTGCCATGGACATGATTGCTAGCAGTTTACCTAACTACGTTTATGCTGAGATTGAACATCTTGACTCCGCCTACAAAATGTGGAAAAAGCTACAAATGGTCTATAGAGGAGATCCCAATGTTCAAAGAGCCAAGGTCGAAAGCCTCAGGGGAAAGTATGACGACATGAGGATGAATGATGGAGAAGATATCGAACAATATAGCAACCGAATCAAGGAAGTGATCAACTCCATTAGAAGCAATGGAGGCAAGTTGATTGAAGAAGAGGTGGTGAGCAAAATACTGAGAACTCTCAGACCTCAGTATGCTATAAAAATCTCTGCCATTCAAGAGCTCAGGTCAATGACCAAAGATCAAGTCACCCTAGACTCCCTAATCGGTAAGTTGCCTGCTTTTGAATTAAGCAATTTTGATAATAGCCTATCTGTTTAGGAAGCAACATTTAAGTCACTGTCAATGCCTCTTCCACCAAAAAGGGAAGGGAAACTGGTAACTCCTCTACCGATAAGATCGACAATTTGTTCTTAGAGGAGATGGAGCAAGACGAGTTTGAAGCTCTAATTGCCAAGAGATTCCCTAGAGGGAAAGGAAAGTATAAAAGGAAACACCCCTTAAAATGCTTCTCTTGCAACAAGATAGGACACATTGCTGCCCGGTGTCCAGATAATGAAAATAGAGACAAAAGAGACTGGTTCAAGAGCAAATCAAAGGAGTGCTATCTTGCGGAAGGAGTCACAGACAATGAATCTGAAGACTCAGAAGATCTAGAAATTGCATTCATTGAAATAAAGGAGAGCCCAGCTATTAATGAAGTTGCACTCATATCCCGATCTCATCAGCATGACGATTGGATCATTGACAGTGGATGTACTCACCATATGACCGGTGACAAGAGCAAGTTCATCAACTTGGAGCTCAACAACAGCGGAACAGTCACATTTGGAAACAATGCCCCTTGTGCCATCAAGGGTAAGGGATCTATTGTTCTCTGCAACAATGCTGTCTGTGAAGACGTGTACTGGGTCGAAGGACTTAGGTACAACCTGATGAGTGTTGCATAGCTGAACAACAAAGGTTTCCAGTTGGAATTCAGTCAAGGCTCCTGCATAGTCAAAAATCAATCCGGATCTCATGTTGCAACCGGTAGACAGAGCAAAGGCAATCTGTTCTACCTAGACTCAACAGAAGGAGCCTATTTAATTGCTTCTGTCAAAGGAGAATCAAGCAAGATCAGTCTTATCTCCAAAGAAGACAAGAGCTGGCTATGGCACAAGAGACTGCCATATAAATTTTGGCAGCATTGTCAAAGTGAGCAAAAAGAAATTGGTCAGAGGACTCCCAAAAATTGCAAAACCCATGGGTGGTATTTGTAAGGATTGTCAGTTAGGAAAACCGACAGGAGCAAGTTTCAGTAGCAAGTCCTTCTCTGCTGAAAATGTCCTAGATCTTGTACACATAGACCTGTGTGGACCAATGAGGCCAAAGAGTTATCATGGAGACCAGTATTTCATGCTGTTTATAGATGATTTCTCGAGAATGATGTGGACACTCTTTCTCCGAGAAAAATCGGAAGCCTTTCACATGTTCAAGGTCTACAAGGCTGGAGTGGAAAAGGAAACCGGTAGAAGCTTAAAATGTCTGAGGTCGGACAGAGGAGGTGAGTACACCTCTCAAGAATTCACTCATTACTGTGAGGAACATGGCATACAGAGACAATTTTCTACACCTAGGACTCCTCAGCAGAATGGAGTAGCAAAAAGAAGGAACAGGATGCTGATCGACTATGCTAGAACTCTGTTGATCCAAAAGAATCTTCCTCAACACTTCTGGAGAGAAGTTGTTAGCACCGCTGTCTATACAATCAACCGAGTTCAAGTCAAAAAGGAAACCAGTAAGACACCTTACGAACTATGGTTTAAGCATACTCCCAGTGTAGGCTACTTCAGAATCTTTGGTAGTAAATGTTATATCAAAAGATAAATGTTTTCTAGAAAGTTTGATCCTAAGAGCGATGAAGGAACATTCTTGGGGTATTCTACCAAAAGCAAAGCCTATCGGTGTCTGAACAAAAGAACAGGCAAGATAATTGAAAGCATCAACGTAAAAATTGATGAACCATCAGAACCAAACAAGAGGACTGGACATGTCAATCATGAAAATCTTAAATTTACTAATGGAGATGTCTTTGAGTTCAATGAAGCAACAACTGAAGAAGAGGAGACAACTCCCACTGACAGAAATCAAGAGCGAGAGATTGTGCCCGAAGCTGATAGGACACCCCAGGATGGTGAACAAGTAGATGCTCAGAACCATGACAAAGATATTGCTCAACAAGATGAACCAGACCAAGAACAGAGGCTGGCTCTTCCAAGGTATGTCACATATCACTCTACTGACAATATAATTGGTGATAGACATGGGAACATCTTGACCAGGAAACAGGCCAAAGAGAACGTCTGTCTTCTCTCGTGTGTTGAGCCCAAAACCACCAAAGAAGCCTTTGAAGATGAAAATTGGGTCAAGGCGATGGACGAAGAAATCGAACAAATAGAAAAGAATGACACATGGGAACTAGTGCCAAGACCTCATGACAAAAATGTCGTTGGGACTAAATGGGTTTACAGAAACAAACTGAATGAGGATGGTAAAGTCATCAGAAATAAAGCAAGGCTGGTTTGCAAAGGCTATGCTCAAGAAGCTACTCTAGACTATGGAGCAACTTTTGCACCAGTAGCCAAACTGGAAGGGATGAGAATTTTTCTTGCCTATGCAGCTCACAAAGGCTTTAAAGTGTACCAGATGGATGTGAAATCTGCATTCCTCAATGGAATACTGGAGGAAGAAGCCTACATTGAGCAACCAGAAGGGTTTACATCTGCTCAAAAGACTCATATGGTCTGCAAACTAAAAAAGGCTCTCTATGGGCTCAAGCAGGCCCCAAGGGCTTGGCATGAAAGGCTGCATTCATATCTTCTGACAATTGGATTCATCAGAACCGGTGACAACAACAATATGTATCTCAAAACCAGAAAAAATGGAAACTTAATTGCAGAAATATTTGTTGATGACATCATCTTTGGAGGAGATGACAGAATGAGCAAAGCATTTGCTGAAGAAATGAAGAAAGAATTTGAGATGTCTATGATAGGGCCCATAAAATTCTTTATTGGACTACAGGTCCATCAGCTAAAAGAAGGTATCTTCATCTCTCAGTCCAAGTACATAAAAGAAATTCTCAAGACTTTTGGACTAGAAGAATCCAAACCGGTTGGAACTCCAATGATAACTAATCTCAAGTTATCAAAAGAGGATGATGCCAAAGAAGTAAATGAAACAATGTATCGGTCCATGATAGGAAAATTGCAGTATGCTGTTCACAACAGACCGGACATTGCTCATGCAGTTGGCATAGTGGCAAGATTCTTTGCTAATCCCAAAGAAACACATCTAATTGCAGTAAAGAGAATCTTCAGATATCTAAAGGGAACCGAGGAATATGGCTTATGGTTTCCACACAAGGGTGGATTCCAAATTAAAGTCTACATAGATGCAGACTAGGCTGGCAACGTATATGATAGAAAGAGCACGAGTGGTGGTGCATTCTTTCTAGGTGGAAGAATAGTATTGTGGACAAGTAAGAAGCAGAATTGCATTTCACAATCCACTGCTGAAGCTGAATATGTTGCTGCTGCAATAAACTGCACACAGGTGATCTGGATCAAACAACTGCTAGAAGGTATTCAGGAACAAGTACTTGAACCGATCGCAATTCACTGCGACAATACCAATGCCATAAACATATCCAAAAATCCTGTTATGCACTCCAAGACCAAGCACATTGCCATCAAGTATCACTACTTGAGGGAACTTGTACAAAACAAAGAAGTAAGATTGGAGTATGTGTCAACCAAAGAACAGATTGCTGATATACTCATAAAGCCATTACCAAAGAGTACTTTTGAGTATCTCCGAGGTAAATTGGGGGTTATACCCCTCTCAGATCATCAATAATCATCAACAGGGTGTCATCAATTCATTATGATTCAAACAAAAGGTTACACCTTATCTTTTATGAACTGATGAAAAGAACTACTGCTCGCAGGGGGAGCAAAGTATCCAAATATCTCTGATTAGCCTTCTGGCATTCTATTGTCAAAAAGGGGGAGAATATGATTACCTATCATATTTTTGCCATCAATGCCAAAGGGGGAGATTGTTGGCAAAAGAGGATAAAGTCAGTAACCGGTAAGCTCTCTACCGGTCTGAGTGTTGTCATTGATTGGCAAACGAAGATAAAGATTTGTTGTTGTCTCTATAAAGGTTGAAGCTCTAAGGAACTCTTCATCAAGAGAGGCTGTGAAACCGGTCACTACACTAAGCACCAGCAACTGGACAATGCACTCAATTAGGGAAGAGAGTATCCTAAGTATCAACCAAGGACCGAACTTCAATCGGATAACACAAGAGTAGCAATAGTCAAAAAGCACTAATCATACTAAGTGTCTATAACACAACTGGGACAGTGTAACCGGTAGTCCACACAAATGCAACCGATAAGACAAGAAAGAAACTGCAACAAATCGAAGGACGAATATATTATAAGACTTCGGTATAAACCAAGGAAGTCATCGACAACTGTCTGTTCCAACCGGGATTTATTGCAGTACATCTGGGTGATCTTGAGTTGTCTTGGTGATCAGTTTGAAGTGCAGGTAAAGGAACTTGAGGCGTGACTAAAGGATTTAAAGCCGGATTCAGTGGCTTTAAATCAAGGTGTTGTCTCCTATGAAGGAAGGTTGCCTGACAAGCAACTGTTGTTTTCTTCATGAAGCGGATAAAGGAGCATGCATCGGATGTTTGCTCAGTGAGCCATTACTTCACTGAGTGATGTAATCGTAAGATCTCAGGATTAGGTCATGCATTTGAGGCACATTCAAGGCAACAAAACTGTATATATTCTTATGACTGTTGTGAAGAAGAGTTGCCTTCATTCTGCCGAGAAAAAGAGTGAACCTATATGCTACAAAAGCAAGGGTTAGAGAAAATCAAAAAAGAGAGATAATAGGTTGTGCAAGGCAGCACAACTATAGTTGAGAATACACCTGTGTTAACCGGTGATAATTCTCAGTCGAGCACAAATAGAGATCACATCTGGCTAAGTAGAGCCTTCTGTAAAGATCTTGATTCTATTGTTTTCTAGCAAACTACAATAGACAAATCCCAGTATTTGGGTGGACTCTAACAGGTCCCTTGTATCAAAATCCCTTAACCGGGTGACATCTTTCAAGGTGTTTGAAGTCCCTTAACCGGGCAAGTCTCAACAAACCTTACTGTAACAAATCCCTTGACTGGGTCGCACCTAGCAAGTGCGTTTTTATCCCTTAACCGGGTAGGCTCTTAACAAGGCGTACTTAAAAAAAGTACAAATTTTGTGAGGTCTCCTCACACCATGGTTTTCACCCTCACCGGGTTTCTATGTGATAAATTTGGTGTCACTTTGTGTTTGTTCACTTACTGTTTTATTTGCTCAGATCTGCTTGCTTTTATGTTGTAAGTTTACTTCACTAGATTAAGAGAAAGAAAGAAATTTTACAAGTGCTGATTCACCCCTCCTCTCTTAGCACCAGTTGGGACTGTCAAAGGAACCCCTTTGTAGTATCTTTCATGGCATTATAAAACAACCTTCAATACAAGGGGAGTCATTTATGTTCTTAGGAATGCACCTACTACTCTTATGAAGATTCATGAATGATGTGTTAAGGGAATCCACAAATAGTTTTGTGATAATCTATCTACAAGATAGTCTAATACTTGGTGCCACATGGGAAGAACACAATCCCCATGAGCAAGTCTTGAAGAAATCAGAAGTACAACTACTATGCAATCTAAAGAAATGTAAATTTGGCAAAAAAAATCATTAGTATATTTACGCTATGTTGTACGAGGAGAATTAGGAATAGACTAATAAAAAGTTGAATCAATTCTAAATTGACCTACACCAAAAGTACTATAACAAGGAATTTTGTAGCGGTCACACAATTGATAAGAAAGTTTATTCCTTCCTTTTCCTACATAATTGTTCCTTTGCATCAAATTTCATCACAAGAAAGGAGGGTAATGAAAAAAATGAGGCCTTTGAAATATTGAAGTCTACAATAAATCATGCTCTTGTTTTAGCTCTTCCTCACATACAAAATTCATTTGACATAGAAACAAATGCTAGTGAATATGCAAGGGGTGTTGTCTAGCTTAAGCCTAATATCTATTATTATTAGGACCTTTTTACTTAGGCAATTAAAAAATGGAGACGCTATTTATTTGGTAAGTTAACTATTGTGCATATTGACCACCAACCTCTACAATATTTGCAAACATGAAATCAATTATAATCATGATGTCAATGTTAATTGTAGCTATGGTCGGATTCCTTCAGGCTGACATAGATAACATAAAGGTTCTGATAATATAATTATTGTGATATAATATTATATTGATAATATAATTATTATATTATTATTGTGATGATATAATGATAATTATATTATAATAATTATATTGATAATATAATTATTAAATTAATGGGGCCACATGTGAAGAGTGGTGACCCTTCGTGAAGGGCACCACCGATAGGTATAAAGGAAGATTGAATCTTCCTCTCTTGGCAATAAAATAATACACACGATCTGCATTATTTATTACAATAGTGCTCAGGGGAGACAAATATATCGTCTATGTTTGGGAGGGCTATAAGAGTCATTGCCATGGTTAAACGAGCACACAAAAAATAACATGGTATCAGAGCGGGTGACAATCCCGGAGTAGTCTTCACAGGCAGATCCACATTGATGGGGTAATCTACAATTGATCGTGGAGTTCATATCCTCAGACACGGGCAATACATTTACAGTAGCGGGGAAGAGCAGAAATGTTAGAAGAGCGTGAGGCTCAACTACTAGCAGATTTTGGTGGTGTAACCAAGCTCTATAGTGATAAAATTATATTGGAAAAAATATTTGGTGTGAATATATCTTAGAGTGGAGTACTGCGGATTAACATTTAGATATTTCAAGAGTCGAATCAGGATCCAACTATGAAAACTGAGTCACGTCGTTGAAGATTTCCTATTAGAACTTGTATAACATTCATCGGGCAATTGGTGAATGTTATACTTGCCATAGGGTATTAATTCGGAGGCCATAATCGAAGACTCAGGAAACAGAAACAATCTCCAACAGAGATATATAGCATGAACTAGCAGCATTGAAGATCATTACAAAAATAATTCATCGATGACTCATCAGATGAATTAATGGTTAAAACGTTTCTAGGACAAAGGTGACCACTATACTTTACTGTTGTGGTGAAGACCAGGCACTGAAGACACATATTCATCGAATGTTTCATCGATCAGATCTTGAAGGAAGATATATGGGAATCAAACAAGATTAGATTCATTTGTTGGCGCATGTAACTTGGACGCGAGACTTCGCTCATGGTCAACCGAAGGCTCGTGGACTAAGTTTGCATCTGAAGTATATCGAAAGCAGCTTAGTTCCCTTAGTTGCTTTTGGCAAGCAAGTCGGCCATCGTGTCTAAATACAAATTCATGAAAAACAGTTGGAGCATGCTGAAGGATAGCATATTTAAAGGCAAGGATGAGCCATCTTCAATGACCATGGAAGAGCTTATAAGGAGAGCTCGGCTTCTTGATACCGAGAACCATATTCTGAAGGATGAGGTACAGAGAACAACATTGAAATTGGATGGAACCAAATAGAAAATGAAGGCTAAGATACTAAGAGAGATAAAGACATCTCTAGGCTACCCTCTTGATTCAGAGCTACAAGTTCCCCCTGCCATATCACTTGTTATTGTCATCAGTGGAGAAGGAAAGGATGGTGTCGTTAAGAGACTGCGTCAAACTCTAATAGTACAGATCATCCTTGAGCTACATATTTTTATATCCTTGTTGTCAGGCATGAAGTTGGAAAGAGTGTATTTAATGAGTTATTATGACAGTCACAAATTATACTATGATAAATGAGCATGTGTTCATTCTATGACAGATGGAGTGATAAATAATCCATTCTGAATGTGCAGTAGTGTCATGGGACTGAGTTGAGACATCTCTCAAAGAGGAAGAGCCTATACAAATTGCAATTAGTTTTCTTGAAGAGGAGGAATTAAGATTCAGAGGGAGGCAACCTTGGACAAGGAGGTTAGGAGGTTAATGCAAGAACTTGAGCTTCAAAGGGTAAGCTTTGATTAATGCATTCTTCTCTGTGAGAGAGAAGTTTGAGGTGCTAGTCCTTGTTAATGCATTCTTATTTGTGAGAGAGAATTTGAGGAACAAACCCTTGTTAATGCATTCTTCTCTATGAGGGAGAAGTTTGAGGTGCAAGCCCTTGTCAATGCATTCTTCTTTGTGAGAGAGAAGTTTGAAGTGAAAGCTCTCGTTCTACCCTTTGGGAATAGCCAGGGTAGATGTCACGTGAGAAACTTCACAACTTAGCACTTGTATTTATTCACCCTCTAGGAGTAGCCTTGGTGAACATCATGATGAGATGACGACATCACGTTGAGTGATTCCGTGATGGGCACTTGTGCCCATTTGCATTTCCATACATGGGAGTAGCCATGATGGATCCACCCCTAGGAGTAGCTATGGTGGGTGTCATGTCAGAGACTCCATGATTTTGCACTTGTGTTTATTCACCCTCTAGGAGTAGCCATGGTGAACTTCATGATGAGATGGCAACATCACGTTGAGTGATTCCGTGATGAGCACTTGTGTTCATTTGCATTTCCATTCATGAAAGTAGCCATGATGGACCCACCCTTTGGGAGTAGCCATGGTGGATATCACTACATAACTCTAATATCAAGAAGGATTCCTCTCTAGCTAAGAGGGAGTGTTAATGTTAATTGTAGCTATGGTCGGATTCCTTCAGGCTGACATAGATAACATAAAGGTTGTGATAATACAATTATATTGATAATATAATTATTATATTATTATTGTGATAATATAATAATAATTATATTGATAATATAATTATTAAATTAATGGGGCTAAATGTGAAGAGTGGTGACCCTTCATGAAGGGGCACCACCGATAGGTATAAAGGAAGATTGAATCTTCCTCTCTAATAAACTAATACACACAATTTGCATTATTTAGTACAGCAATGCTCGGGGGAGACAAATATATATCATCTATGGTTGCGAGGGCAATAAGAGTCATTGCTTGTGGTTAAACGAGCACACAAAAAATAACACATGACACTATTAATGGATGGGTTTTTGTTAAGGTTTTTAAGATCGTTGCAAATGTAATAGCACTATCTGATTGTATGTGTTTTTCAAATGAAACAATCTCTTGCATTTAAATTGAGAATGAGCCAAGAAAAGACATGTCCCTTCATGGGATAACTATTCATTGTTATGTAATAAATATAACGACAATTATGATTATATATATATATATACATATATATATATAATATCTCTTGAGTATTATATTAATTTCTCTAATATTTACATAATAATAATATTTATATATATATATATATATATTAGTATATATACATCTCATATATACTAAATATATATATACATATCTTTACTAGTATTGACTCATAGTGTTTATTCGACTGAAGCTACAAAACATCAATACTCCCTCTTAGCCAGGGAAGATTAAACACGGGATTAGGATCAGAAGATATCATTTACCGTGATATTAGAGATATGGTCTGACTAGGAATATCAAGTCATGTGATATTCACCATAACTCAGATTCATAAGAATATCATCTCATGATATTGAGAGTATTGGCCACAGAATATCAAGTCGCATGATATTCACTAAGTACTCAAAAATTTATAAAGATATCATCTCATGATATCTGGAGAATTGGCCATAGAATATCAAGTCGCATGATACTCACCAAGTACTTAGAGTACTGGCCTACCAACATCAAGTCTCATGATGTCCACCAGGTACTCAAAAAATATTTTAGATATCATTTCAATATGATATCAGAGATATGGTTTGACCAAGAATATCAAGTCTCGTGATATTCACCATAACTCAAAAAATATTTTAGATATCACCTCAATATGATAGAGATATCGTCTGACCAAGAATATCAAGTCTCATGATATTCACCATAACTCAAAAAATGTTTTAGATATCACCTCAATATGATATCAGAGATATAGTCTGACCAAGAATATCAAGTCTCATGATATTCACCATAACTCAAAAAATGTTTTAGATATCACCTCAATATGATATCAGAGATATGGTCTGACCAAGAATATCAAGTCTCATGATATTCACCATAACTCAAAAAATGTCCTATAGGTAATGTGCACATGTACCCTCAATAATACTTACCATAGGAACATTTCTATCATCTATCATGATCTGTTTCAGCCATCATAAGATGTCTATCACAATAGACGATTATGGCATGTTTAAGGAACTCAATCCACAATGCAAGATATCATCTATCATGATCGGTTTCAGCCATCATAAGATGTCTATCATGATAGAAGATCAAGTTATTGTAAGATTGTCACCTTCCAATAAATTTAACAAATACAAGTGATAATCATTTGGAAGTCGTCACTTCCTCATGATTTACACAAGGCCCAAAAGGCATTCATGATTCCTAGTCCTTTGATTGTTATAGTTTCTCGATCATTGGAGAATCCATCTCAGTATGGACTACTCCCTCTGAATCAATATGACCAAGATTATCAAAAGTTGATTTAACCATATCCTCTATCTGCTCCCTCCGAAGCTCAAGTTCTTGTATCAACCTCTTGTCTTCTTTTGAAATGTCAAACTCCCTCTGCATCTGGTCTCAATCATCAATTTCTTTGCAAGCATTAAGTTCTTTCTCCCTTGAATGCAATTTTCTTGTGCTTCCGTCCTGAAGGTATGTCAGAAAGAGATTACAAATAGCTCACTAAACTATCTTGACCGAAAATACCTATGATAGAAGCATACAAGATTTTGCTAACCAATAGTATAACATGAATTACAAACTTAAAAAATTATGTGCATTAATAAAAAATGGAATACTTATCTTTTATAAATTTCAAGTATTTCATTATGTAAGGTGAGCCCATATAGAAAATATCATGCAAATTCACAGAATGATGTCATCGTTCTCGAACATTACCAGAATTCTTCACATGACTTGTCTTGAATATCCAAAGGTTCTATACACTATGAGAACCTTCAATTTGATCAGATCTCCCTTTAAGCGGTTAGGCTTTTAAAGAAGGAACCTCGCTCTTTTACTGTCCATATATATCAAATCAGAAAACACCTCAGATTATTTGAAAGACATCTCCCCTTTGAATCATCTCCGCACTAAGGATGGTTCAAATGGGAATGTAACATTGGTTATTATTCTCCCCACAATGTAAAATTCCCTCTTATATCATTGAACAATACTTATGTCTTCTTGTGAAATGACTTGATTGCTCCAAGAGAGGTGACACTCAATAATTAATGCTTGCTTTCTAGGAGACACCCTTCTTAACAAATCAGATCTCACATAGACCCATACACAGTCAGTGATAACTTTTGAACCCAACACTTTCTCGCCAATCGCTCCGGTGAGATTCTTCTAAATTTGTTTACCACCAACATATCCAAAATTCAGAAAAATCCAACGGTGTATTTGTGAGATATGATCCATGTACTGAGACTGTATTTTCTAAGACAGTCACACATTCACCATCAACAAACTACTCTCTTACATTTGCAACTTGGCTCTGATACCATGTTAAGGTTTTTAAGATCATTGCAAATGTAATAGCACTACCTAATTGTATGTGTTTTTCAAATGAAACAATCTCTTGCATTTATATTGATAATGAGCCAAGAAGAGACATGTCCCTTCATGGGACATGTCTATTCATTATAATGTAATTAATATAATGACAATTATGATTATATATATATATATATATATAATATCTCTTGAGTATTATATTAATTTCTCTAATATTTACATAATAATAATATTTATATATATATATATATATTTTAGTATATATACATCTCATATATACTAAATATATATATATATATATATATACTAGTATTGACTCATAGTGTTTATCCGACTAAAGCTACAAAACATCAATAGTTTTCTTTAGCAAATTCATTTTCTTATAAAATACTATAAAAGGTATTAACAATGTTATGGTAGATATATGGTTTAGGCAAGCTATTTTAGCAATGGCTATGGTAACTGAGATGGAGCTTTTCATAAAAGAGACTTTTATTGAAGAATATATGCACGATAAAGAATTTGGTGAGATATATGAAGAGATTTTATTGCAAGGAATTGTAAAATGTTCAAAGAAGATCTCTATTGTTAAGATGGGTTGCTATACAAGGTAGGAAAATGTGTGTTAAAAGAACAAGGGCTTTTCTTGATGAGAGAAGCACATGTGCCTTCAAAGAGGTGGGTCATTTTAGCATAAAAAACATAGTGGCCCATTTGGAAACGTACCTATTTTGGCCCATAACACAACAGGAACTAGCAAGCTTTGTTAGAAGTTGTAAATAGTGTTGCCATAGCAAACCCATAACAAGAAAAGAGGAAATGTTGAATCATAATTTAGTACAACATGAAAATACCTCCCATTGTCATTGGATGAGCTAAAGGAACTCTATAATGAATGGTTCATAAATTACAAGTCTTTCTAAAGGCTTTGCAAATGGGATAGAAAGCTAAGTGGTATTGATCTTAGGGGAAAATCCATGGTTAAGCATGCCTAAGTCAAAGTAATATTGTTCCAGGTGACCTCTTGGGGAATCCTAATGCTTCACTATTATGAGCATCGGCTAGATGCAATGAGCGGCTAAGTGGACCATTTGTGCTCATGAGAGATTAGTTTGTGTTAACCTCCACTCATGAAATACGGTTCAATCAATTTAACTCAAAAACTTCACATTAAATCTTGATAGAACATTATAATTTGATACATTACAAGAAAACCTCATGCGTGTCATATTTAGGTTATATTCAATAATTTAAATCAATGGTTCAAGCATTGAAGTGGAGACATTATTTGTTGAAGGACATAGCATTTCCAAAATTCCATGATAATTCTTATGAGTGTTTCCACATTAAAGTGTGAAATAGTTTTTAAAATGAACATTATGGATCACACCCCAACTAAGGAATTCTTTGTATACATATCATCAAGCATTATAGTATTCAAATAGTCAAGGTAAGTTAAACCAAAGACATGTAAGATGATTTTCTACAAAGATATTTTCTTTTTTTGAAGCATAGGAGCAGATAGTCAAATAGAACAGTTGATACATTGAGTAAGAGACAAAGTTTCTTGCTTAAAACAAGGATGCAAGTTGTTGATTTTGAGGATATGTTTGAGGGTGACATTGATTTTGCTGAACATGGAAGACATGCAAAGAACTAGTAATTATGGATTGAACTAACTAGTTGGATATTTGATTTTCAATGATTTGTTGTTTGGTTTATTTGATTTTCAGTGGTTTGTTGTTTGAGGGTAATTTGTTATATACTCCTAAGAGTTATATGAAAGATAGTTTGATTAAAAGAAGCATAGTGGTGGACTAGTTGGTTATTTTGAGATAGATAAGACAATAGAATTGGTGCATAAAAATTATTATTGGTCACATTTGTATAAAGATATGAAGAACTATGCCCAAAGTTAAAAAATTTATTAGTTAACTAAATATTTAAGTAAAAAATATTGGTTTGTGTTGTTCATATAAATTGTCTGATTAGGTTTTTCATTGAGCCACCTCTACACCCACAACTTCTGACAAGAAGGAAAGTTCTATTAATGTAGGGCTGTTTCAACAAAACAATCTCTAGAGTAGGTCAATTTCTTCTATTCTAGCTAAGCCTACTTTTAAGAAAGGGAAAGGGATGGAATGCTAAAAGTAAATGATTGGGATAGGCGATGTATCATTATAGATCACTTCTCACGTATACAAAGATTGCTAGCAGGAAGTTTAATAGTCAAGATTTAGCACAGTTATAACATTATGAAAGGCAATCATTCATCCATAGACAATAACAAGGGAAGAATTAAGAGAATCATGACCATTTATACTAAACATTGTTTAAAATATGCCACACCCAAACCAACGATGGACTAGCCAAGAGGGGCCAGTAGCTCAGTTGATAGAGCCTTCCAGAAGCAAATGGAAGGTCTTAGGTTTAAGTCCTAGCTGGTCCAAATGAGCAGCAACTCAGCAGTAATTTTTTTAAAAAAAAAAAAACAATCAATGTTATTTTTAAAAAATCCGTAAAAAAACTTCGATTTTAGAAAAACAATAGAAAAAATCTTCTAAAATTTTCAAAGAAATTTCTAGGATAACTCACAATTTTCATAAAAAACTGTCAAAAAGTTCTAGAAATAAATTCTAGGTATTGAATCTATGAATTTTAAAAATTTGCCAAACACTAACCTATGGCTTTGATACCATGAAATGATAATTGATTGTTCTATTAAACAAAGGAGAGAAATACTCCTTATATAGAAGAAACTAAAGAACTTTCCTTAGCTGAAATGATCGAGAACTACAGACATAATAGAAAGTTACAAAACTAACTAACTGGCTTACAGAAATAGAAAGTTGTTAACTAAACTAATTAAACAAATGAAACTAAATATTACAATATCTTTAATAAATAATTCAGTACATGCACAATTACATGCCATAAAAGGCTAGCAACGGCTTTGCTAAGGCTATGAAAAGATATGAAACAAGGATTTGCATATAATTCTCTAAGCAAAATACTACAAATCTCTCCTTCCTTTACAATGAGATCAAAGCTCTAATTATAGAAAAAGAGATAGATAAACCTAATAAGCAAAGGTAATTAATGCTTTCTCAATCATGTAGAAGTAATTCTTAAAGGGGGAGTGGGATTTTTTATTTGAATTCTCACTTTAAAATATGTATCACTTAACACTTGAAACAGCTTGAATTTATGACATAATGAAGTAGTTGTAGTTCTTAAATTTTGTATACACATGCATGTATTGTTAGGGCCATTCAATTATCAAAATTGTTTGTAGCCGAATCCACGTTCAATTCTCCTTTGCACACTTTGCTTAAGATAAAAAAATATTGGATCAAGAACTTGATTGCTACTACCTTATTGCAAGTAAGATTGGTCCCAAAAGATCATGGTCCATTAGATTTGCAAAGAGGCAAGATCAAAAATTACCACTTCCTTTTACCTTTCTTTATGTTTTTTTTAGGCAAGGCATCACAAGTCATGAAATCTACAAGCCTACTTGATCTAAAGGGTTCTTGTGAAGTCTACTCATTGCAAGATCTAAGATAATGCTACACCATTTGCAAGAGACCAGATTGCTAACTTTGCATACAAGTATGGAATTTATCTCAAAACTTCATTAAATTATTTCCCTCAAGGGAATGGTTCGGCTAAATCCACTAAAAACAACCTAATAATGATTATCAAATGGACAGGTTATGATTATTAGAGAGGATGACACCTACATTAATACATTATGGTCCAAAAGAATTACACACAATACAGGCCTTGGAACCTCACCATATGCTCTTGCGTATGCGAAAGAAGCTAATTGCATACTTTGATTGAACTCCCACAATAGATTTTGCTTGTTAACTTGAACAAGAGAAAAATGATGCAATGGTGATAAGATTAGAAGAATTGTTGAGATTGGAAAACAAAGAGAATGAAAAAGGACTTGAAATTTAATTCAACTTATCACTCACAACTATGGGATAGATACTTGTAGATGGGATTAAAAAAAATATACTAACATGTGGAGCGAGTGAAAAGCCAAGGAGTTGGATTTTCACATTACCCAACCAAAGTTTTCTTGTAATAATTCAGTGAGTAGGCGTATAACAAAAGCACCATTTTGAATTTTGTCTATGATCAAAATCCAAGAAATGTATCAAATTACGGGATGTTGGAGTTGGATAGATTAAAAGTGTTCGGGAAAAATAATTTGTCAAAAACATGAAAGAGTTGCATAAGAAAATTAGAACATAGTTGGAAACAATGAATGATCATGCTATGTGCATGCTAAAATGAACATTAAATTTTAGCATGCACATTAAATCAAATAGATGATTGTTAATTGAAAAAGAATGAACTTACACAATCAGTTTTCCCTTAGCATGCACATTTAGCACTCAAGTTGAAATTTTAGCATCCACATTGATGTGCATGCTAAAATTTCAAGTTGAGTGCTAAAAGTCTTCTAGTTTTTAAACTTGAAAATGATTAAAATGTAACATCTGTAAATATTATCTTTACCTGGTATCCTTTACACTTGATTAGTTCCTTGATGCGATCAACAATATATAAGTTTCCATTCTCATCAAAGTAGCCCAGATCTCCCGTATGCAACCAACCATCCCTGTCTATTGTATCTTTAGTTGCATTTGGGTTATTGAAGTATCCTGCAAGTTGCAGAAAATTTTCTTAGATATTTTTTTTATTTAATGCTCTTGGAGAATTCTTCAACATTAAAGGTGACAAAACCAAGCTATTCCTGTAGTCTAGTTTACTCTAAAGAATATGGGCATTATGCATACTGAAACTGCATTAAATCTGTTTCGAGAAAAGGTTTAAATTTTCTTATTTTGGTTCATAGAGATTTGGCCAGAATAGGACAAGAGTGCACTGCACAAAATTAATTGAGTTACCAATATTTGACATCTATAGCTCTTGAAATGAGAAGATAGCAGGGGACCAAAAGATATGCTACTGTAGTATTGAACAAAACATGGAACTCATTTTCCTTCACTACAGAAGTTTGAGTAACAATGAATCCAGCTCAAGCCCATCTTATTACTGTCTAGATCAAAAGTTTGACAAATATGTCCTTAAGGAGTCAAATTAAATATGGCATGACAAGTCCACATTTAAAGTACTACATGATAGAACATACATCAGAACAGATACTAGTAATGATCATTCAAACTGTGGAGAAGTTTGAAAACACAGGTAGTCAAAGGGCCAGGCAAGAGATAAAACAAGGTCAAATATTCTCTCATTAACTTCATGCAGACTTTGGTGACCACGAAGTCCAAAGCATACAGATAATTTTTACAACTTTAAAACCATAGAATAATCTACCAATCAAACAGAAAGTGTACAATACTGAAGACAAAGGAAATTTATTTTGTATAAGATGAAGATCTAACTCTAAAATGGCATAGCCTAGTAAAATCTTGAAAGCACCAAATTCCCTCTCCAAAAAATCTTATTTTCTAGTATCAACACTCAAAGGCCTGCTTGACATTCTATATGATAGCCTTGAAAATTAAAGTGCAAATAAATTTGGATTGTCTATATAAATTGCTAGTATCATGTATACACGTAATTGAACACAGTAGTTGGAAACAACCACACACTGACAACTCATCTTGGTAGTTATGTCACTTAGCAGATTCTATGTAATCACATAAAACTATATCTGCATGAACTTTGCATTTGTAACAGTGGGCAATATCATTTTAACTAAACCCACTTACAATGTGAGGCTCAGTCATGAGGGATGTATCTGCTTTACCCTATCAAATTTTACATCGTGTCCATAACCTACTGGCTTTGACTAGTGGTCTTTGACTTCAATGATCCTGCTGCTATTGTGGCCTCATTGTGGAATGATACTGCTTCTATCACACAATTTGTCTCAGGTTGTTCCACTCCAGAGATCCAAGATAACTCCCACAAAAATACAGTCTAGGAAGGGCCTGCCATCTAATTGGAAGGTCTTCACTAATATTTGTTCCCAAGGTGAATTTGTTGCCCTCTACACAGCTGTGTACCCACATGGGTCAATGAGTTTGACTCAAAAACTACACAGTTGAATCCTAATAGCAATATCATAATTAATATGATTGGTAAGGCAAATGATTTTCACAAGTTGCAAGTTTCTTTATTTGATCTTCAGAACTGAATTAAAAGCCAAAAATAAATAACAAAGAAAAGGTTAGATACCTGACAAGCTAGTAAATGAGATCTTGACAAGTATGTGATTGCATCTTAATCCAAGACATTGAAATTTGAAACAAATGTAGTCTGGTTTTAAGGTGGCATTACAGGATCTCATTGGTCGTTCCTTCAACTTCTAGCTCTGATTTTTCATGTTTCTATGGAGACATTTCATTTACTTGATGAACTTGGATATCATCCTTTTGATTCTTTTCATGTATTTCTTTATCCTTTCTCAACTGCTCTTCTTCCTCTCCAGCCTTCACAAAGTACCTGTCAAAAGATATTACCCTTTTGAAAGCTTCAAGCTTACACTATTACTCTTCAAAGATTTTGATAATCTCTTCATCTTGAGGCATATTCCTTCCCATCCATTCTAATTAAACTTCAAATGTTGGAAATTCTCTAACAACCAAGTATTCTACATACCAATTAGAAATTTTTCTTGCATTACCATTCTGACTCATTTTCTTAAGCATAGTTCAAAATATCGTTATCGGCAACTTATCGCCGAGGACAAAAAAAAAATCGGGAAATATCATAGATAAGTCGGGATCTTCTCGGGGAACTTCTTGGGAACTTAAAAAATAGCTTAAATTTAATTAGAAATGCATTTTGTTTTGCAAAATTCAATAAGGAGATGCATCTAATGAGTTAGTAAATGAGTAAACAAACCAAACAAGCTGATCTACATATATATAAATGCAAATATGTAACAAAATCGCATCCTCATGTGGAATGTTGATGGCTGGTAGCCATAGTCTAATAATCTGAACTCTAAAGAAAACTAACAATAGCAAATTGTCTTTGTAAAACTATAACCAAATACAAATGTCAAGTGCAATATCAAACTAGTCTACATCTTCCTCTTCCCCTTCCCAGTAGCTCTAGTAAGAACTACGGGAGTGGGAGGGAGTCAAGCCCTAGTAGTCCGCTATGGCTATGCCACCTCCCTCTGCACAACTGGCTGTGACTGGACCTCCACCCTAGATGTAGATGGTGTTGACACTGGCAATGACTCATCATCTGTATCCTCCTCACTCTCAGTGCTCTCATGATCATCCTCCTGAATGTCATCCAATCCTTCTGCAAATCCATCCTCCTCCATAGTCTGCCTCTCCAAATCATAGATGTCATTGTCTGTGAACAATGGAGGCTGCTCCTGTGATGTCCAATCACAGTACGGATCTATGTCATCCAAATCAAGTGTAAGCTCATCCAAATCAAGTTTAAACATAGCTAAAACTTGAAGGAAAAAAACAAAAACAAAGTGTAAGGTTATGAAATTTTTAAGAAAATATGAAATTTTTGAGAAAACTATGAAAAATTTACAAAAATTGCTAAAAAATGGTGTTAGATCTTATTCATTACATTCTAAAACAAGTTAGAGTAGAATGGAAATGATATTATATAGTTTCTATAAACTTGAATGCAACTAATACAAGACAAAATGATTTTAAAACAAAAGGCAAAGAATTTTGAAAACTTACTTGTCAATCTGAATTTGCTTGAAAAATCTCTTCAAATCCACAAGAAATTGATCTAAAATGCCGCAAATATTGACCTTTCTCCTCCAAAACCCTTCTAACCTCTCCAAACCTCAACTAGCATTATAAAAAACCGTTTTGGCCCTTTGTTGGGCCATCACTGTTTTAACCATGCGTGGGCGAGATAAGTTGTTCACTTATCGCCGATAAGTTTCAAGATATCGGTCGGCAATATCTTTACGTAGATTATCGTGGGCCGAAACTTATCATGATACGTCATTTTATAGTCGATATATCGGCAATATTTTGATCTATGCTCTTAAGCATTGAGTCGAAGAAAGCCATGAATCATATCAATCATCTAATACCCAATAGGCTAGCAAGATTATGCTCTGGTACCACTGTAATATCCTAAATCCAGAATTTAGTAATACTAATAAATCTAAAAAATAGATTCACAAGTATTACACAAACTTCACTGAAAACACCCAAACTAGTTAGCTACTTGTTGATGTACATTTTATGACCTACCAATAGTAGAACAAAATATCGAGATATCTTATCCTCTCTTGATCAAAATCATTTGTATGCTAAGATTGCGAAAGATCACACAATAGATTCCAAGGTTCCTTTTATGTCAGTTCTTGACTGTGGATAAGCTCAATGGTGAATGTGATATGTTGTTTATCACGAGGAGCCTTACATTTGCATTACTCAAGTCGATTTCAGATGATACTAGATGTGGGAGCTATCAAGTGATATTGCAATAGAGTACCTTTTTGGGGGTTTTCACAAATATGCGGAAAGAAAAGAGGAAAAAGGGGTCAAGAATTCTATTCTACTCGTAAGGGTAATGACATCAATAGATACCATTTTGACAGACAAATTCCAAAATAACCAAGCTTTTCTTCGCCAAGATTAACTAAAACTATGCAAGAATTCGTGCAATCTTCAATGGGTTATGCAAATGATTTCATACCACAACGAACACCATCAAAACAAACAATGCACATTGAACAATAGAAGTTAAGCATCCATAAAAGTGAAGGTTTAGGGTAACTTTACACAACGGCTTACAATCAGCAAACCATCAAAAGTGTGAACCATGGAATTCATCAAACATCATTACATTCTCCATTGAAATCAAAACACTTTATCTAACAAATCTAATCTAAATGAGGGAACAAGAGAACATGCAAGCACTAAGACACTTCAAGAGATCACCAAACTTTAATGATAACTTTATTGACTCAGTAGCTCATAGCAACAATCTCAGAATTTCATTCCTTACAAATGAGAAATGAGGCCTTTATATAGGTCCCCGATTACAATGAGTGGCCCGGATTGAAATAGAATCAAAGGCTCAGATTGTGCCACCTCACCCCTAATTAGGGTTAGGGCAAGAAGAAATAATCTACAATTAATGAGGGGATCCACACAGACCAATCAGAAAGAAAACCTCCATCTTACTGGGTAATAAATGCCCACTGTGCATGTCCATTCAGCAGGAGAGTGGGGCGACATGAATGCCCACAAGGCAATAAATGCTTCTTTGCCCAAAATAGCCTACATTTGACCTTTCCCTTTGAATGCATGGAATCTGGTCAACACTGGCTCCAGCTCATCCACACTGACACTTGGCGTTGATTCTCACTTGAATTCCAAAACTGTCATCTCTCACTCAGATTTGCTCAAACTGCTTTCCCAATCTGGCAACAAGTCATGGGTTGTGTGCATGACATTTGTGAAAATGGAGTTCTCAAAGTCGTCCTTCGTGAAGTAATTCAGCTCAAAGAACTCTCCTAGTTTACCATTTAGGTTGTCCACAGTTATTTCATTCTTAGTCAATCTCAGTGATAACAGTGATGCAATTATGTTAAAGATCCCTTGTTGGATATTCTTGACCACCTCCTTCAATCAAGTGGACTCCTCACTGAAATGATCAAAACATTTCCTTTGCTATGATCACTGCGCTATACCACAGGGAAGAGTGATATGCTTCTCCTTCTCTGACTACTCTTTTGTCAACCAACATATGTCTGGGAGTCTCCATTAAATCTTGCAGTTGTGAGATTATCTCATCTCGATAAATATGTTCATCTTCCCACAACTAGTCCATGCATTGTATCTTGGAAAGGATAGCCAGTGCTCTTTCATGAATTTGCACCAAGTCCTCTGCATGTTTGTATGCTTCATTCTGGATGCCCTCTATCCAAGCTTTTGCATTCAAAGAAATCTGTCTAATTCTTTCAATACCTTCCATTAACTCAGCTAGAAGAACTGTAGGAGAAACAAAGGCTTGGTCCTCTTCTCTCACTGGATGTGATAGGCTATTCAAATATTTGATGAGCCCCAATAATGGCTCATTGTTTATGTTATTTTGTTGCATTACCCCTGTGATGGTCATGGTTTATGTCTTGGTTAGTGCCTGGGACTTAGGTTCTAGGTGTTTTCAGTCATCTTTATGAACTTGGCATTATGAACTTAAACTTATACTTTAATACCTTTGTGGTGGATGATGGACACTTTTATACAGTTATATATGCAATCTATATATGTTAATCTTAAATCATGGTTTAATAAATGGTTACTCTAACAATGAATGGATATATATGTTGTTACATATCTTTTGTGCCTATTAATGTTATGATGCAGTATGATTAATGGAGCAGCCATCAGCAAATGATGCTCAAAGCAGGTCATATCTTTGGAGACCAAGTAAATTCGGTTCAACTAGGATCAGCATTTGAAGCAGTCCAATGACGAACTAATTACACCTCATATGGAGCAAGTCAAAAGGCCACTATTAATGTAAAATTAATCTAGGAAGTAGTGGAAGCTATATTTTCTCCTTGTGTAATTGAATAGTTAGTTGTTCCTCATTTGGTGGATGGTTTTCCTTCTTTCTAGTCTTGCAATAATTCTAATTCGCCTATTCCTTTGGGCGTTGATTTGTTAGTGGTTAGGTAGTTGGTAGGTTTTGTTATAATAAAGAAGTTGTACTTCTTCGGAGGTTAGCTAGTTAGACAAAAGATTCTATGTAATGTAGCATTTTAGTTTTCAATACAGTTTTAGTTAAGTTCCAGCTATGCTTTGTAATCAAGTACTTTTTGCAAACATGAATAAACCAATGAAGTTTTGAGTTCATAGTGTGTAACTGAGTTCTAGATATACTCATCCAAGGGAGCTCACTTGGGGAGTAATCCCTTTCAATCTTAGCATTAGTTTTCTTCAATTTCATTTACAGTTTTGGAGTTTGTCTATTCCTGCAACCACTGGAAATAGTTTCCTGTGATTGTTCAAGCAGCCAAAGCAGGTAGAGTAGTTTCATATTTGCATATCCTGAACTTTGTTGTAGTTGTTTGCAAATTTTAGTTTTAGCATTTAGATTTTGTAAAGCACTTGAATTATTTCAATTCCAAGCATTTACCTTTCAACATTGTTTTCCTTAAGTTGTAGGATAGCATGGCTTTGGTAGGAACTTAGTGCACATACAATGCTAACACATTTTAAGTTCACATACCATGGGTTGACAAAGTAAATTAGCCTTCTCTACGAGAAAGATAGATGCTCAGTCTGGATGTCCAATCCCTAAGTTGTGTTTTCGAACCTAGTTATTGATCTAATTGGGAAGTCAAACATTTTTAGTGCCATTGTCGGGGATGGTGTCAAACTAAGAACTTGTTGCAGCCGTGAGTTAAATTCTTTGTACTTCATTTCATGTTGTCTTTAGTGTTCTTGAGATTCTGTAAATTCTAAGTTTCATTCTAGTTCAAGTTAGTTCAAACTTACCAAAGTCTACATGCATAGAAGAAGAGATGCCTTAGGGAGATTCCTTCCTAATGATCCTTACCCTAGTAACCAGCTAGGTGAAATCTTTGTTCGCCAAAAGGGAGGAAGAAGAGAACCCTTTTGCTGATATTGTTCCAAACTTAGCCCCATCTTCCTCTTCATCAGAGGAACTAGTTGATCCAAATCCCTTTGCTGATATAATTGCCAAACTGCATATACCTCCACTAATGAACCCATTTGTTCAAAACCAAGTTGACAATCAACTTGCTTTGCTAGTTTATCAACCAAGGAATCTATAAGAAAACCCACCAAGGATGGATATACCTCCTCCTACCTTTCCATTTCCCATTATAGATCAAAATGAGAACAATAATCTCAAAAACATCACCGTTTCAACTCTTCCTAAGTTCTGTGACCTAATGACAGAGGATACTAATACATTCCTTTTTGAGTTTGACATCCTCTATAGAAGTTATGATTACACTACTGATGCTCATAGGCTTAAGTTATTCCTTGCCACCTTGAAATAAGAGGCACTAGGATGGTTCATGGGCCTAGGGAGAGATGTTGTGAATACTTGGGATGAGATGAAAACATCATTTCTAGAGAAATATAAAGACTATTGTAGGGGAAGTGATATGAGAGGATCTGACATCTTCAAAATACAACAAAAAGAAGATGAAAGTTTGGAGGACTTTATTTGAAGGTCCCTATTTAGTTTGCAGAAGGCTCTACACCATGAACTCAATGAGGAATATCAGAAATTTCTCTTTTTAAGAGGAATTAATGAAGGTTGCATAGAAGTCTTGGACCTAATGGCAGGAGAAGATATCACTACATCAACTTGGGAACACATCAAGAAGATATGTCAGAACTATTCTAGATCAGCAAGTAAGAAGGGAAGAGGTTATCAATCAGCCATATGGAAGTCAACTAGTAATGGAGTCTCAAGGACAGAAATTACTCACCTATTGTCAAACTTCAAGCAAGACATCATAAACAATACGGCTACCCAATTGGGTACAATGCAAGCCAAGAAGAAGCATGAGGAGGCAGAGGCAATGTTGGCACAATATTGCCCTCGCTGCAAACAAAAGAAGAAAGACTGCAGATGCAAGATGGTGGCTAATATAGAGAGCAAACCAATTCCCACTGAGTACAAACCGGTAGAAGGGGATGATGACCAAGTGTTCTTCATTGCTCAAAGAAGGCCATGGGTTCCAAAACAAGCTTCAGGAGGAGGATGAAGTGCTCAGCAATATTATTCTTAACCATTATGGAGAGGGTAAACAATCTTTCGGTGCTCTTCACCTCATCAATGTTCATTGCAGACCATCCTCCCTGCACCTAGTGTATCAAGTTTTCCTGCAGCTGAGGACATTCTTCACAAATTGTAACCTCATGAAATTCAAATGCCATTCCTCACAAATTGTAACCTCATGAAATTCAAATGCCATTCCTCACGAAGGCATCCATGGTTGAGTTGCCAAAGCACATAGAAGTCCAGGTTGATTTTTGAAAATCAAAAGCACCAGAATTCTCTAATAACATTACTTCAATCTCATAAGAAGTCTTTTTCTTGGGATTATGGTAACATGAAGGGTTTGGATCCTAAGTTATGCACTCACAGAATTTGCATCAGAGAGGATAGAATGTTAGTAAGACAGTCCCAAAGAAGAATTAATCTTGCACTGAAGGAGATAGTAAAAGGGGAGTTGCAGAAATTGTTAAATGCTAGTTTCATCTATCCTATTTCTGACAACCAATGGGTGTTACCCCTTGTCATCATTCCTAAGAAAGGAGAAAGGTGGAGAGTTTGTGTAAACTATAGGGAATTGAATACTGCAACAAAAAAGGATCATTTCCCTCTTCCATTCATAAATCAGGTCCTAGACTCTTTAGCAGGAAAGAAGTATTTCTCATTTTTGGATGTGTTTAGTGGTTATTGTTAGTATATTTCAGACTTTATTAAACACAGAATTAACTTAATGCAAAGGAGAGATAGTACCCGGAATATAGCACTTGTTGACTATCTATGAAGTCTTCAAAACTGATCTTCTCGATGTGATTCAGGCTGGAATTCTATGGTGTCATAGATCTGCACAATGACCCTTTAAGATCTGCTGTGGACTGCTCCAAATCTGTCCTAGAAGTTCGCCCTTGATGCACTGTTAATAGGGCAGGGACTGAATTGTGTTTTGCACAAGAAAATCGCAGCTTCCTAATGAATTTGCTGCTACCTTGAATAATATTCGCTGCTGCCTTATGCGAATTTGAGGAGGGAAGAGCACGTTATGTTTTGTGTGTCTTCCCTCAAGATTTGATCTCCTATATGTAGGAGCTATGAGGACAAAACTCCAAAGAGGGGGGCCGACCTGAACCAAGAGGGCCGACCCTTGACCAAAATAAATTATATCCTTAGGGAATTAATTAATAACAAATTATTAATTCTGCAGTGTAGTTTGATCAAGGCCGACAGGTTATAATATTAACAGTTATAATCAAATTAGAATTGCACCAGAGAATCAAGAGAAAACCACCTTTACATGCCTATGGGGAACTCATGCTTATTTCGTTCTTCCATTTGGCTTATGTAATGCTCCAACAACCTTCCAAAGAGCAGTCATTAATATATTTTCTAATATCTCACATGACTATATGGAAATATAAATGGATAACTTTACCACATATAGCATAACATTTGAGGAAGCCTTGAGAAATTTAGGCAAAGTGCTACAAAGATGTGAGGATCACAACCTATCCTTGAACAGTGAGAAGTGTTTCATGATGATGCAAGAGGGAGTAGTGTTGCTACACTATATTTCACAAGATGGAATTCAAGTTGATCCTGCAAAAATTGAAGTTATTCTTAACCTTCCTATTTCTACAAAGCAAAAAAATGTTGGAAGCTTCTCAGGTCATGCAGGATATTATAGGAGGTTTATCAAAGACTTTTGTAAACTAGCAAGACCTTTGTATACTCTACTGACCAAGGATGCAAATTTTGATTGGAAAAAACCTTGTGAAGAAGCTTTCCTACAACTAAAGTCGGTCCTCACTCAAGCACTAGTCCTTAGGGGAACTAATTGGTCACTACCTTTTCACATTCATACTTATGCATCAAACTATATTATTGAAGCAGTTTTGGGCCAGAATGAAGGTACAGTTGAGAATGCAATTTATTTCATAAGGAAAAATCTGCAAAGCCCTGAGTTAAACTACACTGTCACAAAAAAGGAATTGTTAGCAATCATTTATGTTCTTAACAAATTTAGGCACTACATCACTGGTTATCATATTTTTGTGCACACTGATCATGCAACAATTAAATACCTTGTGAACAAGCCTACCATAACAGGTAGACTAGCTAGATGGTTGCTTTTGATGCAAGAATTTGACATCACCATAATTGACTAGCCAAGTAAAGCTAATGTAGTGGCAGATTTTCTATCCAGACTTCAAACAAAGAAAGACTTGATGATTCTTTTCCAGATGAACATTTCTTTTCTATTACAGCTCATATACCCTAGTATGCAGATATAGCCAATAACCTAGTTACTAATAGAATACCTACACATTTCTCACCCAAGGAGAAACAGATACTTGTTGAGAAAAGTTTTAATTTCTCTTGGATAGTTGATTATTTATTCTACACAAGGCCAGATCAAGTAATGAGAAGATGTGTTAGCGGAAATGAAACACGTGGCATTCTTCATGCATGTCATGACAAACCTTGTAGAGGCCATTTTGCAGAAAAAACAGAAATGAAAATTCTAACTACAGGTTACCAATGGCCTACTTTAGACAAGGATGTAACTCAATACAGCAGGAAATGTGATAGATGCCAGAGGATGGGGAGACATACAAAATTAGATGAGATGCCCATTTATCCTCAAGTTGTTACACCATTTGACAAATGGTGATTGGGTATTGTTGGACCTATTGATCCTCCCTCAAATGGTAAGTCGTATATTCTGGTGTGCACTGACTATCTCACAAAATGGGTTGAGGTCAAACTAATAAAGCATGACAGAGATAACAAGGTTGGTGAATTCCTTTATGAGGAAATCTTTACCCAGTATGGAGTACCAAGGGAGATTGTGACAGATCAAGGGGCTCAATTCACTTCAACCTTAATAATAGCATGGGTGAATGAATACCACATCAAGCATAGGAAATCAAGTCCCTATCATCCATAGGCAAATGGCTAAGCTAAAATTACAAATAGGGAGATTGAGTCTATCCTAACCAAAGTAGTGGAAGTTCATAGAAAGGATTGGGCAAATAGACTATCTGAGGAGTTTGGGCTTAAAGAACAACATGGAAGACAACGACTGGTTTTACTCCCTTTGAAATGCTCTATGGAAAGGCAGTTGTCATGCCTATTGAATTTGAGCATAAGACCCTCAGAATTGCATTACAGCTTCATATGGATTTATCTGCAGCCCAAAAGGACAAAGTCATGTAGCTCAATGCCCTGGATGAAATTAGAAAGTTAGCCCTACAACAAACAGAGTTAGTACATAATCAAAGAATGAAGTGGCATGACAAGCATATAAAAGAGAAGTTTCACCTTAGTGATTGGGCATTGCTATATGATTCAAAGTATAAAGATACCATTTGCAAGTTACAAACTCGCTGGTTAGGCCCATATGAGATAGTTAAGGTCTTCGATAATGGTGCAGTGCAACTGTCAACAATTGATCATGTTTGGTTCAAGTTATTGGTGAATGGTCACAGATTAAGGTTATACCATAAACCAACTACCAAGGCGGAGTTCCTGCAACAATTTCAAACTCTTAAGGACTTCGAAGTTCCTGCAACAGAAGTCGGAGGACTTCATGATTCATCACCTCTTTAATCTCTACTGTTGCATGCAATCATAATAAGTATGCTCATATCTTGTGGGTGTACTTTTTCTCCAAGATAAAAATTCACTCCCATCACACGCCACTTGTCTTCCACCTCATCCACACACCACTTCGCCAACTCATTCCATTGTACTTCACGCTAGACATGATGTCAAATCTCTATAACTACTTGGTACAAACTACACTTATATGCATTTAATGCACCAGTCGCATCCACAAAAAGGTACGCATGTATATTTATTTATTCTTTGATACATTTATTTTGCCATGATTTAACTCATATAAATTGTATATCAACCAATCCTACTCGTCCTCGAAAATTCAGATGTGTGGACACATGTCAATATTTCAGTTGGAGGGCAAGGAATGTTTGCACCATGTCATACCCACGTCAGCTCTTAGCCTTGTCGCATCCACGTCATGACCATATGAACCAATGTCAAATCATGATTAAATTTTGCAGCTCTTTTAAACTTTTGAAAGGTTTGATGTGACATTTGAAGCATATGAAATCTTTTTCATATGTTCTTGTATGTGCCTCTCATTAACTCCTGTTGATGCTATCAAAATGCTCAAAATGACAATCTTTTTATGATTGTGCATATCTTTAATTCCCAATTTAGAAATGATATAAGGGTTTTTGTTAAGAACTTGAGTTGTAGAGCACATAGGTTGCAAGAAAGATATTAAGGTTTTTGGGAGCTATATTTTGGCAGTTGCAGAGATTTTGAGCTATTAGAGAGTTTGTTTCATCATTTTCAAGAAGAATTGTGTGGAAATTTGCAGACAAAAGTTGGTTTAAGATATGGGAGAACCGTTTGTGCGTCATGAACCCACGGTTCATGACATGTTTCTTCAAGACCTAGTTTGTGAACCCCAATTCAGGAATTGAGGGTGGTTAAGTTATTTCCTAAGGTTGAATAGGTTTGATAACGATATTTCTATAGAATTTACTTGTACATTTTCTAATGGTGAATATCAGGTGAAAGGTTTGAGAGTTGTGGCAATTGAGGAACGTATAGCTGATGTGACAGGTCTTCTAGCTATAGGAGAGAATTTTCCAAAAACTAAGAATGCAAGGTCTGTCAAGGCCCATTTTACTCACCCTGGAAAAAGTCCTTTGATAGTTGACAAACAAGGGACCAGAAGGCTTTCTTTGCCACCAATTTGGGTTGAAGTGGTTGTTTACATCATGAAATACTTGACCTGTGAGGGAAGAAAATTGTGCCTACACTCCATTCACTTCAAGCTACTCAGTCACATGTGGCATCGCAGGCCTCTGATGAATGTGTTGAATGTTCTCTATAACTTGTTATCCATTAGTGTAGCTGAGACACAAAAAGGTAGGCCGCACTTTGTTACTCACCGCTATCTCGTTAAATTGTTAGTTGAAAAATCATTAAGATATGTTTCCCAAATGACCTAGGAAGAGTTTATTTCAACTAGAAGTTTTCAACTAGACAATGTAGGATCCAGTGGTAGGCCAATAATGCACAAGAAGATACTCCTCGAGTTGTGTGAAAATGATAGTGAGAGCCTATTTCTCTAGGGAATCCTCTACAACCAATGATCCTACAGCCACACCACCAATTGAATAGGACTTACTTGAATCCTCACCTACCAATGTTGAAGTAAATCCTTCAGCAGACCCTAGTGGCAATACTACAAAGCAAACTCCTATAAGGACTAGGGCCTTTATGAGGAAAGAAAAAGGAAAAGCCAAGATGGATGAGGGAGGTGAAGAAGTCATAAAAGAACAAGATCTTGAAGCAGCTACCCTAGGTTCCAAGAAAAGGAAACAAGAAGAAATATATCCTCCTGCAACCTCTACATTTGCAGCCAAGCCCACTAAGAAAACAAGTTAGAAGAAAACCCCCGCAGCCACTAAAGAGGCTCCTAAGCAAAGAGCCTCCAGGCTTAGAGGAAGAACTAGTGAGGAAGGATAGTCAGAAGAGCCAATTGCTAGTATCCCTATTGAGTCATCTGAGTCTCTTCAAGATACCCCTCAAACAAAAACTCATATTGTTAGCAGTCTTGAGGTAAATGAGTCATTCACTTCTGATGTGCAAATAGATGATCCTATGGAGGAATGTGAGGTGCAAGAAGCATAAATAAGAGAAGAATGTTCCCCAATAGCACCTGTTGGGCAGTCCAATATACCTAAGGAGGAAGATAAATTTCATGAAGAAGTAATCAAAGAAGACACTCCTCAGGATCAACGGGATATAAATACTCAGGATGAAGAGGAACAGCCAGCAGAAGGTCAAGGATTACAGGGGCTTGAAGAGCTTATTGCTGCAGTTGAGCAGTTGGGATAACTAGCGTTACAGGTAGAGAAGCCAGAACCAGAACCAAAACTAGAACTAGTACCAAGCACAAGTAATTCAGGTAAGAGGCAAAGAGTATTTGAGCATAAGCCACCATCCTCTCTTGTCATGCTGTATCTTTGGATTTCTATAAGGATATGCAGTATAGACAAACTAAATGGGAAATTGAGAAGGCTAAAATGCAGAGAATAACTGATAATGAAAAACAAGAAATTGATTCTCTCAAACATAAGGTGGATACTATAGCTGACTTAGTTCTACAACTTATGGAATGTAGGGCTCCACCTAGGGTTTATGCCTTGTGTTTGAAAGAGAAGCATCTTTTATTTCAGTTAATGAGAGTTATCAAAAACTTGAGTCCTTCCTTAGATACCCCTTAGCAATTTTATCAGGTATACCAGTCCTCTCCTACAACCATAAGGAATTTACTTTGTGAGCTTTATTTGCACAATTATGTTGTTCCATTGGATACCGAATGGAATCCTCTTCCATAAATTGGGGATATTTACCTAAGAGCTTTGATCTCTTGGATAAATAATGAGATTAGTATGGGAGATCAAGTTAGAGCATATAGAGAGAGAGAATGCAATATTCCTTTACCTTTAAGGCCAGAAACTCAAAAGCCTAGAGTGTTATACTATGATTGGCAAAAGTTGTTGTATCCCAAACCAGATGCTGGCCACGAAGCTTATTGAGAATTTGAACGGATGCTCAGAGTTGAGGGCCAAACTGTGATTGGACACTTGATACAGAGGTGGAACAGTTTATCTAATGAACATAAAACGAGCAGAACCTCATTCCTTAGTAAACTACTGAGCAGCAATTCAGAGGGCATAGAAATATATCAACTTGCGTAGAACAAAGGAAAATGATTGGTTACCACTGATTTTTCAGCCACCTATCCTTTTGTGGCCATTAATTGACAATAATGGAGTTTATGATGAAGATGCAGAACGCTCCAGATGGACCAGATTGGAAAACATTAAAGGATTCTACTGAAATCTGGCGCAAGGTGGAGCAAGACAGAGCACTATTGAAGACTTCTAGATGCATGCCAAAGTTAGGAACTTTTCTGTTGTTGGAGGGCCAATAAGGGATTAGTTGGGGGCCAATGATGAGCCCCAATAATGGCTCATTTTTTATGTTATTTTTCTGCATTACCCCTGTGATGGTCATGGTTTATGTCTTGGTTAGTGTCTAGGACTTAGGTTCTACGTGTTTTCAGTCAGCTTTATGAACTTGGCATTAAGAACTTAAACTTATACTTTAATACCTCTATGATGGATGATGGACACTTTTATACAATTATATATGCAATGTATACATGTTAATCTTAAATCATGGTTTAATGAATGATTACTCTAATGATGAATGGATATATGTTGTTGCATATCTTTTGTGTCTATTAATGTTATGATGTAGGATGATTAATGGAGCAGCAATCAGAAAACAGCGCTCAAAGGTCATGTCTTTGGAGACCAAGGAATTCCAGTGCAGCTAGGATCAATATTTGAAGCAGTCCAATGACAAACTAATTACAGCTCATATGGAGCAAGTCAAAAGGTCACTATTAATGTGGAATCAATCTAGGAAATAGTGGAAGCTATATTTTCTCCTTGTGTAATTAAACAGTTAGTTGTTCCTCATTTGGTGGATGGTTTTCCTCTTTTCTAGTCTTGCAATAATTCTAATCTGTCTATTCCTGTGGGCGTTGATTTGTTAGTAATTAGTTAGTTGGTAGGTTTTCTTATAAATAAGAAGTTGCACTTCTTCGGAGGTTAGCTAGTTAGACAAAAGATTCTATGTAATGTAGCATTTCAGTTTTCAATAAAGTTTCAGTTAAGTTCCAGCTATGCTTTGTAATCAAGTTCTTTTTGCAAACATGAATAAATCAATGAATTTTTGAATTCATAGTGTGTAACTGAATTTTGGATATACTCATACAAGGGGGGACCACTTGGTGAGTAATCCCTTTCAATTTCAGCATTAGTTTTCTTTAGTTTCATTTACAGTTTTGGAGTTTGTTTGTTCCTACAGCCACTGGAAGTAGTTTCCTGTGACTATTCCTGCAGGCATAGTAGTTTCCTTTCTGCGTATCCTGAACTTTGTTGTAGTTGTTTGCATAGGTTTAGTTCTAGCATTTCGATTTTGTACAGCACTTGAATTATTTTAATTCCAAGCATTTACCTTTCAACATTATTTTCCTTAAGTTGTAGGATAACATGGCCTTGGTAGGAACTTAGTGCACATAGAATGCTGACCCATTTCAAGTTCACATACCTTGGGTTGCAAAGTAAATGACCCTTCTCTACGAGAAAGATAGCTGCTCAATCTGGATGTCCAATTCCTGAATTGTGTTTTAGAACCTAGTTATTGATCTAGTTAGGAAGTCAAACAATATTCACACAAGGCCTTGTTCTCGCCTTTCAGTTTCTGAAGTTTCCCTTCCAATTTTCTCAATTTTTCCTTCACCACCTGTGCAAAATCCTCAAATTCTTCAATAACTTGCTCCTGAGTGGCATGTCCTAGATCAAATTCTGTCACATTATATTCATCTGCAATAATCTAATCCTTTGTTTTATCAACTGCAGGAACTGCAAACTGTAAGGTCCTGGATCCATATTTTCCTCTGATGAACTTTGCAAACTTCTTAGCCTTGCCTTTCTACTCTGGTTTGTTGACTCAATTTAGAATTTCTTGCAACTCGAATGCCAGGTCAACCTCTTTCTCCTGACTTTTATGTAGCCTTTGCCTTAACCAATCTGGAACAGTAGCATTCTAATCACAGACTGACAACTGCTCCTTCCTTTGTATTGCCCTTACATCAATCTCTTCCTCGACTATAGGACTTTCTATTGTTGTCTCAGGAACCACTACCTCTACAATAGGAATTTCTGCCTCTACTACAAGAAGTTCTGCTTCTGTCGTAGGAGCCTTTGTTTCCATCATTTCTCATTCTAAAATAGCACCAAGACTCTCCTTAGTGACAACATCTTGCTCTTTGTTTCCTTCTTGAGCAAACTCTTGATAAGCATTGATGCTCTCTCTGTCCTGCACCAACCTGGTCATTTGATATTCTTGGTCTATTCTCCTACATGTTTATACTTCTCCTCTACTGAACGGATCTATCTCCTGCAAACTTAGAGTTCGACTAGGTGATGATGGAGTAGTCCTTAACCTCTGCCTCTTATGCTGGGGTTCTTCAATGTGAAGGTCAGGTCTACTTTTTGGTTGCACTTCCCAAGCAACACTCTTTCCCTTTCTTTGTTCAGCACTCCCTGATGGGATTTCTCCTTTAATTCTCCCTCCTAAGGGTAGTCTTGGTCTCTCATCCCACAGCGGCTAATGACCCATGAAGTTATATGTCAAGCTATCCTTCACTACCTTTAGTCTGTTGATCTGTCGCTCAACCCACCATTTTGTTAATTTGAAAACTACTCTAGATAATGCATTGATGTTTGAATTTTCCTTCCTGGACCAATCATATGGATGGATGGTTTTTTCCTTTTCTAGGCTGTATCCATTTTGGATCATATTTATATCCTCCCCTACTTGATCAGGTATCTGGATGATCTTGCATGCTCTGATCATATTGTGTGGCACCCTGGAATACATCCTCTTTCTGATCTCATTCTCATCTACAGCATTGGCCAAGAAACCCTCAAGGTGCATCTAGTGTTGATATTTGACACCTACCACCACTCTAATTTTGTTGTAAGGATCATAGTCTGTCCTTGCTGAAAAAAGTGGCAGTTGATAGAAATGCAACTCTAGTGATGAATTTTTTGGCCGTCTGCAAACAAGGGCACATCTCAACCTTGTCTTCTCCTATGGAGATTGGGAATTCAAGTCCCAACTTCCTCTCTCTTTTGAATTTTATCATAAACAATAAATTGATGAGTGACCTCCAGCAAGACCTTTTTATCAATGGGATACCTTGGGAGTTTATACGATTGTGTAGAAAATCCTTGTATTCTAATGTAGGAGAAGGTGGGGAGCTGGATGAACCATGCTCCATACTCAACCAATTTCATCGCTCCAACTGACAGCCTCACATGGAATCTCTTTTGTAGAGTCTTGTCAATGCGCATTGCAAAAGCATTGTTGACTCTGACAAAACCATATTTGGCATACAATTGCAACTGAGGGTAGCATTCATGCACTTTTAAGCAGTGGGTACCACTTCCAATTGTTCCCTTGCATCTTAATCCGTCATATGTTTTCATTCGAACCAACATGAAGATGACATAGGAGCTCATATAGAACTTTCCTGACTGCTCCAGATTCACAAGTTGCTCATTCAGGTTGTCGCTAATCATCCCATCCCAATCCATGTTGAATCCTCTGACCACCTGTTCAATGAAATACCACATCCATGCCTCAAACTGATAGGCTTGTGGAATCCCGAATATTTTGCTCAACATCATGACTAAATCACTGTATTCACACTGGAGATTAAGCCAGACTAGCTGCTTAGGCAACTTGGAATAATGAGCTCTATTATTCCGTAGCCACTTCTCATTTATCACGCCTTCACAATGTTCAATCCCAGTGGTGAAACCTCACAGTGCTTGCTCCTTCGATTTCAGTACCATTGTTTGCTATGTTGGGATTCCAAATGCCTCTGGAATTGTCGGTGGAGAGAGATCTGCTATAACTTTTCTATCTAGATCCTTGATTGTTTTGTCATCTAGATTATAATGCCTTGAGCATTCAACTACCAGTTCTGCATATTAGAAAGCCGAAAGAAAACTAGCTGCAGCCACAATCCCACTCTTTACAATTTGAGTAGCCAAGTGTGCAGGATCATGATCTTTGTACCCGAACATCCTCTTGTTGAATTTGCTCATGTATAGACCTCCAAGATTTGTGTCACCAACATCTTCCCATTTTGATACAATTTTGGATTCAGGATAGAATCTCCTCTGCCCGTTCTTGATCAATTGGTTTTTGGTCAAACTTGTTCCCCCTGGTTTCGCCATTCCTCTTCCTACAAAACAAAATTTAAACATGCAAAAAAGCATGCAAGAAATAAAAAAGCAAACCAAGTTTCTTCCTTGCAAATAAACTTGTCCTTGGAGGAGAAAATTTTGAAAACTCTACACTCTCTCTCTAGAAAGAGATTCTCTCCAGAAATCCATGCCTTCTCACGAATTTTCCTACTTACAATAGAATTTCCTTCTTTTGAACTACACAACCTCTTTACTTGACTCCTCAGCTAACGGCGAATCACTTCTTTCTAGAAACAACTTTCTCTCTCTGAAAATCTCTCTCTTCAAGAATATCACACTACCTCTTTAAAAATCTCTTACAAATTCACTAGAATCCTCAAATCCTCTTCTCAGGTTGTTTCTCAATTCTCGAATGTGAAAATGAAATGAAGACTCACCTCTTATATAGAATTTAAATCTTAAAGTTGCTATATTGGCTGAATCTAATTTTAGGTAGCTTTAATTGCTTTTATTCCAAGTTTTTAATCACTTTTATTCCAAGTTTCTATTATAGAGATTTTCTTACAAAAAGTGTCGCTTCTCTTGATTTTTCTATCGCTTTTTGGGAAGATACCATTTTGGGGTGCTTTAACTTCTTAATGAAGTTTTATCCAGGTATGTAGTTGGATTTTTTATTTTATTATTTTCACCATCAAATATTTCCAACTCTTATTAATTAAATATTGGATAAAATCACAATATTTAATTTTCTTTTCAAAATAATTCCAAAAAAGCGATTTATTTCCATTTTGCCATTTTTCACTTTTTCCCGCTTTTTTTAATTTTTAATTTTTATTAATTAAATATTAAATATTGTTAAGGTTTTAGGATCATTGCAAATACAATAGCACTATCTTATTGTATGTTCTTTCCAAATGCATCAATCTCTTTGTATTTACACATGACAAGGACAAGAACAGACATGTCCCTTCATGGGACATGTCTATTCATTAATTTATTTTATCAATTTAACTATTTAGTTATAATGAGAGTAATTATAATCTAACTTTATATATATATATAATATCAATGTATATAGTAATATCAATTATTTTATATATTGATATATATGTATATATATAATAAATCATTTCTCATAATAATCATAAAGTCAATATTGTTTATCTGACCAATGCTACAAACATCAACACTCCCTCTTAGCTAGGGAGGATAAATCAATCCAATGTCAACACTTAAGACACTTGACAATATCGATCATATGATGTAAGCAATAAAGGCATCATCCTCAAGATGTAATCAATAGAAACATTGTCTCAATATGTGGATTGCCTCCATCGGCGATTCTATCCACAAGTTCTCAGGTGGATTGCCTCCATCGGTGATTCTATACACAAGTTCTCAGGTGGATTGCCTCCATCAGCGATTCTATCCACAAGTTCTCAAGTGGATTGTCTCCATCGGCGATTCTATCCACAATTTCTCAGGTGGATTGGCCTATCAAAATGTCAACACATGACATTCCCAAAATACTCTGAGTATTGGCCTATCAGAACATCAACATATGATATTCACCAACTACTCAATAAGGTATTGGCCTGCACAATATCAACACATGATATTCACTAAATACCTATCATATATCTATACCAAAGAAACGAGAATCGGAATCAGATCAGAATCGGCAAGGCCGAATCGAATCGTGAATCAGCCATGAATCGGAATCGAATCAGCCATGAATCAGCAAATTTAAAAAACCCTTGAAATTTAGAGATTTAAACAATTTAAAACTTATTTCATGCACCCTTTATTGAATATAACTTAAACACACTATAACATCATCGAATAGAAGCTAATATACATAAACAAGGAACATAAATGATAAATCCATCACATACATTACACGTAAAATGTAAATTGTAGCTAAAGTAAACAGAAATCATAGGATCGTAATGAGTCAAATCATAGAATGTAAGTAAGATGAAGATCCATAAGACATCAAATCATAAATGTATGTAAGATGAAGATCCATGAAACATATGTCTATCAGTATCTGTAAGATCCATAAAACTAAATTGTTTCATAGTATGAATCTGTGATGCTTGATCATTGATCAATGCCAAATGTCAAAGTCTTCATAACTAGATCTTAGGTAGTCTTTGTTGGTGGCTGTTTTCAAGTCCCTAGGTCCGGCAAATGAGGTTTGAATGATTTTGGCCTGTTGGGAAGTCATGTATGTCTGGGATTTGGGCGAGAGCTAAGCTAAGTTTGTCATAGAGATGGGGTCGAAACCAAGTGATTTGTGATAAAACGAGTTAAAACCCTTTGAGAATCCTTTTGCCAGCTTCAGTTTGACCTTAGAAAGCCATGATGGATTGTGGGAGGTAGCCCTACTAAAGGCTTGTTGAATCCTGAAATTTGGTTAAGTCTGGAATTTTCAAAATCTAGAATCTGCATCTTAACTCCTATGAAGCTGGAACCTATCTCAAACATCCTGAAGTATATATATTTTATAATTTATACAAATATAACTTAAAGTATAAGAAATTAAATAAATCAAACTTATACTTAAATGTTATATTTGTATAAACTTACAACAAATAGGAAAGGCAAAAACAAACATTGAAAATATTTGTGTTTTTTTTAAATTTGACTTGACTTTTTATCTACCCGCCGATTTCCCAAGCCGATTCAGGCAATTTTTTCACATGAATCACCAATTCAGGCAATTCATGTGAAAAAATCGGCCGAAATGATTTCTGGCTCCAAAAAAATCGTTTCCAGTGAACCGGATCGCGATTCACGCGATTCTCAGAACTCTGAACAAACAACTCATAGAGCGTCAATTTAATGACATTTAACACTTAGTTGTTGATTTACAAGATATATTTATACAAACAACTCATAGACCGTCAATTTAGTGACATCTAACACTTAGTTGTTGATTTAATCCATCATGATCTATTTCAACATTATAAATAATGTATATCATGATTTAAGTTATTGTAAGATCGTCACCTTCCAATAACTTCTGCAAATACAAGTGATAATCATTTGGAAGTCGTCACTTCCTCATGATTTACACAGGGTCCAAAAGGCATTCATGATTCCTAGTCCTCTGACTATTATAGATTCTTGATCACTGGAGAATCCATCTCAGTATGGATTGCTCCCTCTGAATCAATATGACCAAGATTATCAAAAGTTGATTTAACCATATCCTCTATCTGCTCCCTCTGAAGTGCAAGTTCTTGTATCAACCTCTTGTCTTAAAATGTTAGAGTCCCTCTACATCTGGTCTCAATCATCAATTCGTTTGCAAGCATTAAGTTCTTTCTCCCTTGAATCCAATTTTCTTATGCTTCCATCCTAAAGGTACGTCAGAGAGAGATTACAAATAGCTCACTAAACTATCTCAACCAAAAATACCAATGATAGAAGCATACAATATTTTACTAACCAATAGTATAACATGAATTACAAACTTAAAAAAAAATTGTGCATTAATAAAACATGAAATACTTATCTTTTATAAATTTCAAGTATTTCATTCTGTAAGGTGAGCCCATATAGAAAATATCATGCAAATTCACATAATGATGTTGTCGTTCTCAAACATTACTAGAATTCTTCACATGACCTATCTTGAATATCGAAAAGTTGTATACACTATCACAACCTTCAATCTTATTAGATCTCCCTTCAAGTGGTTAGACTTTTAAAGAAGGAACCTCTCTCTTTTACAGATTTTGCATAGACCCGTACATAGTCGGTCATAACTTTTGAACCCGACACTTTCTCGCCAATCGCTCCGGTGAAATTCTTCTAAATTTGTTTTTCACCAACATATCCAAAATTTAGCAAAATCCAACGGTGTATTTATGAGATATGGTCCTCATACTAAGACTGTATTTTCTAAGACAAACACATTCACCATCAACAAACTACTCTCTTACATTTGCAATTTGGCTCTGATACCATGTTAAGGTTATAGGATCATTGCAAATATAATAGCACTATCTTATTGTATGTGCTTTCCAAATGCATCGATCTCTTTGTATTTATACATGACAAGGACAAGAAGAGACATGTCCCTTCATGGGACATGTCTATTCATTAATTTATTTTATCAATTTAACTATTTAGTTATTATGAGAGTAATTATAATCTAACTTTGTATATATATATATATATATATATATATATATATATATATATATATATATATATATATATCAATTATTTTATATATTGATATACGTGTATATATAATAAATCATTTCTCATAATAATCATATAGTCAGTATTATTTATCTGACCAATGCTACAAACATCAATAAATATGAAATTCAATTTTTAATTAATCTCCACTTTAAATCCAAAAAATCGATTTATGTTTATTTTGCTGCTTTTTCAATTTATTAATTAAATATTTAATTGATTTTCAATTCAATTTCCAAAACCGATTTATTTTCCATTTTCAATTACGACCTTGGCTCGAACTTTGCATCTAGCAAATTTCTGATGTTGACTTCGAACTTCTTGAGTTTATCCCTGCAATTCCTCTAAGTTTTGAATTCCATTATTGTTGAAGTCCCGGGCATGAAGCCTGACCTAATAATTTCTCCCAACCTTGTGACTTCCATGGACATCACATTTTCTAACACCAATGGACTCACTTTAAAGTCGAAAAGAAAATTCAACACTCCAAAATTATTCTCGAAATCTTACCTTTCAATTACTTCCATGGATTTTATTAAATATGCTCCTAGCACTTAGTGAGCGCATATTGAACCCATCGGAGGATTAGTATTAAATAAAATTCCATGACCCCAATGAAATCACACTCTAGGCGTGTTCCGGGCCTCCTCGTGGATTTTCTTCCATTTATAATTCCTTGACTAAGTCCATTTTGCGCCAGGCGCATTTTGGGGTATGTTATGGATTCCTTCTCTTTGAAAATCCTCCTTCACCACCGTCGTTTCTCTCTCTAGGTGCAGTTAGAAGGTACTCACAAATTTTCCTTGCCTCTCGTCATTTTGTGCCCTGGGCGCGTTTTGATCTCTCCAGCAGACTCTTTTCTTTGCCAAGTTCCTTGACTTGTGTTTGTTGGCATTACCAGTAAGGATGCAACCAATAAATGGTAAAAGTGGTTTTGTCATTGATGTCATTAGCTAACATTGTCCAAATAGGGAACAGGTGACAATAGTAGTAAACAGTTGACAAGAGAAACTGTTTAGGAAACCGGTGACACATATTGAGCAGAGATGCACTTATTGCTCTGAGTAGCAACCAATGAAATAAAGACTGTGACCGATGAAGTCTCTAACTGAAGTAATGACCGGTAAGTATATGATCGGAACAGAACCGGTATAGATAGAGAAAAGAAAAGTGACAGGTGAAGACATAGACCTGTACACTACACAAGGAAGGGCCTAAACCGATCATCTCTGATTGGTGAGATATCATTGAGACTAGTGAACCGATGAAAGTCACAGTTGACAAACACTTAAGAGACTCTTCTACCGAGATTTGTTGCACAAATCATGCAGGATTTTGTGTTTATGGAAAAGATCGGTGAAAGGCACAGTTGAAGGATTTAATGCCAAAATTTATGGCATTAAATCATAACGGAATTTAGTGTAAGGGAAAGTATGCGACACGCATCTGATGTTTCCTTTACAAAACAGAAACACGACTACATGGTGGATCTCTTGTTGAGAAAAAGCTTGTGTTATGCATCTGATGTTTCCTCTCATAACTGAGACTCAACTGGATGATGGATCCAAAGGAGATCTTCACGGATACTGCAACATGCAAAAAGCAAGAAAGGGAAAGGAAGTCTATTTATTCTTAAGCCAGCAAAGAATATCATTTGCCTTCATTCTGCCAAAGAGAAAGAGTGAACCTGTACATTGACCAAAGCTACAGTAAGGGAAAAGGAGAAAAAGAAGAAGAGAAGAGTGTGCAAGGAAGCGCAACAACCTGAAGAGAGCATACCTGTGGTGCCTGATGATGACTCTCAGTGGATGAAATAGCGATCTTATCAGGCTCAACAAAGCCATTTTAAAGGATCGACCCCTTTATTGTGCTCTGACAATTGCAATAGTAAAATCCCACGATTTGGGTGGACATTAACAGGTCCCTTGTATTAAATCCCTTAACCGGGTGACATCTAGTAGATGTTCTAAAGTCCTCTAACAAGGTAGGCTTTAACAAGCCTTATTTTAATCCCTTAACCAGGTCGCATCTAACAGTGCGTTTGTAATCATTTAAAGGTGAAGGCTTTTAACAGGGCGCACTTCAGAAGAGTGCAAAATTTGTGAGTTCTACTCACACCGTGGTTTTCTCCCGCTTTGGGTTTCCACACGATACATCTGGTGTTCTATACTGCTATGATCTTGTGTTAATTATTTCTTTTGTAGGATCTATTCTGCATGCAGTAATAGTTAATTTTTATCAGAGTGTTTGAAGTTTTAGTGGGTGTTGATTCACCCCTCCCCTCTCAGCACCAGTTGGGACCATCAGTGTTAATATGCATTGGGAGCGATCTGGACTCCACGATGGATTTCATTCTCTTTCAAACTTTTTGTTTCCTCTATGTCATAGCACTTAAGCGCATCATGGAGATTCTTCTTCAAATGCGTCCCTTGAATGTTGGATATCGTGCCCATGAGTGTAAAGCCATCAAAATGGAAAACGGATTCGTTTCTTCTCAAAAACTCTTTTGTGCTCCTGTAGTGTTTGGTTTTCTTGAAGCCTTTGGTCTTGTGGCGGATTTTAACAATGCAAAGCAATTTTTAGGTCTTTTTAGATTTTGGTGCTTACACACATTTGATCATGGAGACAAATTTTGTGCCCTAGACTCCGCGCTTTGGCTTTGCTTGAGAGTATGTTGAGCTATGAGCGCACTTCGGGCCCTGTGGAGGATTTTCAACATTTGAAACAAATTTTCCTACCTTTGTGATTGCATTTCAAATTTCATGGAAGATTTTGGTATTTGTAGTTGATCCCCTAACATTCGTGTTTTAGTGCTCAGGAGCACATACTATGTTAGGTAACAAACTTTTTTGAGTTTGGGCGCAATTTAATTGTGGAGGAATTTTGACTTTGAAATCTTTTCCTTGTACTTGGTGAATTCAGTGCTTATAGGCACATGCAAACTTTTGTGAGTGATTTTCTCACACTTAGCACTTTTCTTGGCATCACAAAAATCCACATCTTTGATCGTAGATGAGACTAGGCCGAAGGATCCTATGAATTTTCAAACTTCTCCAAGTACTCTTGGATTTTAGCATTGCTATGCATGGAGACAGATTTGGAAGGATTCCTTTGGCATTCAAAAACAAACTTTGTAATGATTTTGTGCCCTAATCATTTTAATTCTCACATGCGTGAATCAGACTATCTTCTGGAAGTGTTCACTTGGCCTACCCAAAACAAACTTACATTTCAGTGGATTCAAAACTCGACGCTTAACTTCAAAATACTTCAAGACTATAACCTTAAAGGGGAGGGAAACCTCACAACAATCACTGACTTAGCAAAAACACCATGTCCCACCAAAACAAGAGGAACTCCAAGAGATTGGAACTAAAGCTATTGAGGCAACACAACCCAAAAAGGCCAAGTTAACAAAATGATAGGGGGGTCCCCGTCGACAATGGGGCGATGTGTGTAGGTCGCAACACTACTCTTGCATATATAGGACTAGATTAAAATGGGACTTTATAGAACATCATTGAACACAATTTTTCTGATATGTACATCCTATGATCAGGTCTGAAACTGATCTATTACAGCAGCAACATTAATATATTCGAACTCCAGTTCATGAAAAAAACCCACAAAAACTACTACAGCCAAATACCACCAATGTCACTATAACACCACAAATTGATATTGTTTGATTTCCATATGGAAAATACATAGACTATGATTTGATACAAGATTAATACCAACAGAAAACCCCTCGAAACACATCTAGAATTACTGCAACAATGTTAACGAAGCCCTGAAAACACACAACAGAAAACTGTTGAAACTCCTAAAATGTTGAAGCTCGAAGGCAACCTTTGGATGAAACTGTTGTATGTGAACCATGGGGTTTCGTCTAAGATCCACCTGAAACTCATGGGTTTCCATCCACAAGCCTTCAATCTCCAATGGGTGACCGTCCACAAAAGAATTTTGCAAAACATGAAGTTCATACAATGAGAAAGTGAGAAGTAGAAATGGAATAATCTCCCACTTTTCCAAACATTCTTTGTATTTATCTTGTCCTTGGCCAATTTGGTGGGAAAATCATTAATTAGAAATATTATAAATTTCCACTCCATTCTTACTTTCCAAATCTGCACTTGGTGCGGAAATTATGATTAGAAATATTTTAATTTCGCTCTCCACTCTTGCTTTCCAAATTTGTGCTTGGTGGAAAAATCATTAACTAGAAATATTTCAATTTCCCACTTCACTCTTGGTGGGAAAGTCATAATTAGAAATATTTCAAACTTCCCATTATGGGACAAAATCCAACTCCCCACTAAGTGTTTTCAGATATTTAATTTAATATTTGAATGTCCTTTTGATATTGACAATATTTGAACATTCATAAATATTAAATTAATTATTGACCAAAAGCCAATTTTTAACAAAAGGGGACACGACACATGAAGTCACTGGAAGAACATCAATACACGTCATAAAATGACAACCAACTCAATATGGCCAAAATATCATATATATATATATATGTATATGTATCTTGACATCATATAACATCATGCCACATCATCATAGATTCATCATGCGTATATGATCATCACTAAAATCACAAGTGTAAACCACTATCCATATCTGCAATATATCACATGATCAAAAGCATATAACAATACCTGAGTGCATCACAAGAATGCCAACACAAAAGAATAATATACAAATAGTTACATATGATCAACCATATACAAAGTCAAACTCAGATCAAAATAAGCAATGACAAAATACAAAAACGAGAGGCACTACAACACTTCACTACCTCTCCTTATATCTTGCTAACGAGTCTGCCTCATCTAACAAGCTTGAAAAATCTTCTCTTATGCATTGTAAAGATGTTAGCTAGAATAAAATGACCAGATTGACACATAAGAAACAAGGTCTTAGATTTGACTTACAAACACGAAAAAAATTGTAACTTAAAATATGGCTCTATACAAATATTTTTGTATGGGTACAACACTACCTTTGTAAATGCGTATAGAAGAGATGAAGTTAAATGAATTCGAGTATTTTCCCACACTGATTTTTTCCTCAAAACTAATTTTTGGTCATGTAGGTGATAAAGGAGTCATACTCTTCTTACAAATTTAAGTGTCAAGTATGGATAGAGTGAGAAAGGTTGTACTCAGAATTAGTTATAAAACAACCTTTGTAACTATGTACATCAGTAAAGTGATAATGTTTAATGAAGTTGCAAAATATTCCAAACTTGTTTTCACTTGAAACTATTGTTTGATGATCTCATAGGCCAAGTATGGTGCAGGAGCACCTCGTACAAGAGCACACCAGGAGGATTCCAGGAGATATCATGAGAACTTTGAGTCCTTAAGGTCATTTGAAGATGTTTTGAGTCATGTTAAGTTATTATGTAAAGCCATGTGATGTAATAACAAGAAGTTGTCATAGTTGTCCTATTAAGGCCCTGAGTTAGTCAAATAGTTAAATTTGTATAAAAGACCCATGGAAGGGCACAAAATGATGTAAAATGTTTTATTAGTCCATCTCCAGATGTTTGGAAGGTCCTTCGAAGGATTGGTGGTCATTTGCGTCCAAAATGCAAAAATTGCATAAAAGATGTAAAAGTGCAACATTGCAAAATTGCAATTTTACAAAGTTGCACCAAAAGTTGTCAACGGGTAGTTGGTCGGTCCAGAGGTAGTTAGGGACAGTTTTTGATCAAAAATGTTATAAAATGCCATGTTGAAGTCGATTTATGAAGTGGTGGATAGTTGGAGGAAGTTGATGACAAGTTGGATCAGTCACACCTCTGACTGTATCCATGGTTCTGAAGAAATGGTGGACAGTCAAGTGTTTGGATGCAGCAAATATTTGTTGAATGATGTAAAGGGGATGGGAAGGAAGCAATGGAGATTGATTCCCATCAACCACTTATGTAATGTATCCATATATTAATTTAAGGAGCATTTTTGTGTTTTACTGTTAAACTGTCTCTCTGTCCAGTCACGTCTTCTACTGTTCCCAAGTTCTTTTTTGTATGAAAATGGATTGGAAATGAAGAGTGAATGATTGTAAGATGTAATTGGATGAATTAACTTTCATTTGAGTCATGTTAGAGGTTCTGCCATGAAGAATCCAGCGAGATCCAATAAAATTTGTTAAAACAGTTTTCAAACCCTCATTTTAGAGGTAGCAGCAAGGGTTTGATGTTTTCTTTCGTTTCAACTGTTAAAAAATTATGTTTCTTGGTACAAATGAAAGTAGATTCGATGTACTTCAATATGAAATTGATTTCAGATTGATTGGTTATGTATGTTGTTAGAAAATGATGCCCTAGCAAGCTAAAGAATGAATTTTCTGAGTCTTTTGTTGACAGTAAAATTAGTCTCTGTACAGGGGCCATAAGTCTGTATCTAACCATTGGATCTTTACAATTTTGAAATATATTGGAGTAAAACTAATTATCCACACTTTGACCGGAGTGATTCCCTAATGTTGGCTGGAATGAAAGTTGTCGACTACAGAGTATAGGTATAGAAAACTGTCATCAAAATGACAGTCACATTACTGTGGACAGTCACAGTCAGATATATGCTTGGACTATTGTTCTTTGATGCACAAGACCATTTGAAATTATGCATCCAAGATGCTAATGATTTCCCTTTTGTGTTTAAGCACTTTGACCAATGGTCGGTCATCATTTATGGATTGTGTTGTGTATATGGACAGAGATTGTAAGACAGTCATGACTAGGACAGAGACAATCTTAAGTTTGTATGGCAATCAATGGGTAACTATTGTTGTTTTTTCAATCAGGGATATATATATGTTCAATGGTGTTGAGTGAAGGAATAGCTTGGCATGGACTTTGATCATTGTTCATGTTGTTACCATGTTTAAAAGGTGGACAATGCAGTGAATTGTGGATAGCAGGATTGACTGTCCTTGCAGCAGACAGTAACTTTGTTGTTGTTTGTTTGGATAAGATATGAACAAGCATTGTATTGAGGGTTGGTATGCAGGTATGAATAAAAAATGGAGGAAGTACGGTGGATTCCCATATGTGTAAGGTATTGGTAATGATGTCATTGATCTTGAAATTGGTTGATTCCTTTAAGAAGGATTGTTTATTGAGTATGCCCCTAACAAGTTGAGTTTGGCGATGGAACTTGGATTTCGACAAGGTTGAATGTCTCCTTGAAGTTTTAAGTTTGATAGGATTGAGGAACCTATCATATATGTTGTTGGTTCAGTGATTTGCATGCCTTAGAAGGGTTGTTTTGTCTCTAATGAATTATTGTCATGATGAAATATGGATGGATCTACAGGATCCTAAGAAGATAGTTTGGTGTTGCAGACCCCTCTACATCAAAGGAGGTGAATAATGTGGTTTTCTTAAAATTTCGAGTTTTACATAAGGTTAAGGTTGAGAATAGTAATAATTAAGATTAGTTATGAATTTGCCTTTGTAAACATGTACAAAAGACACAATGTTTATTGAAATCAAGCATTTTCCCACCTTTAGTTTGTCTTGAAACTATTTTTGCAATAGAAAGTTCAACTTCAAATTGTTCAAAGTTGGTCTTTCTTTCAAAAAGTAATAAATGATGATGATGCGATATTTATTAAATGCATGTAATGTCTTTGATATCAAATATTATATTTATTGGTTTTTTACTTTTTGTAAGTAATTTTCCTCCACAAAGTTAGTTTCATTTCCAATTTGAAGGATGTTTCAAGAAGTCCTTGTGCTCTTTTTTCCCAAATGCGAAATTGTGTGACCCCTCTTGATGTCTGGACAAGATATTTTTCTCGATCCAGGTCAAATAAATTTCATGCAAATTGGGAATTTATTGGAATCTCTTAATGCACATTGTCTCATATTTTTCCATTTGGGGCATGAATGGTGCTAAAAATTCTCGTTTAGGAAAAATTAAGAATTTCATTATTGTTCAATGTCTTGTCAGCATGTGATAGTCAACTAGCTTTTTAGCTTTCCATCCTTTGTAGGAAAGAGGACTCTTGGCTTCCCTAGACATTTCTTTGTCAATCTACCTTCTCTCAAGGAAGCCACTCTTTTATATTGCATATTTCCTGTTTTCCTTGCATATTTCTAATCTGTTATTTCTCGCCTCAAGGTCAACATTCTTTCAACTTAGACTCATCCAGTTTTGTCACTTGTTTCTTTTCTGTTTACTGGTATTAAAAAGGAAAAAAAGGGAAAAAATATTCAATCAAGTTAGAGAACTAAAGTCTTAATCACTCAATTGTAGAGAAAATATTCCCAAAAGAATTCTCATTTCTGTTTTAGGATTACAGAATCATTCCTTTGGGGAAAGCTATAAAGTTAAATTTGTTCCTTGTGATGTCCCCTTCTAGCTAGCGACATCATGCTAGTAAGTGATTAGCCTATCAGTGGATCCTCATAGGCTAGTAGGCATGGATAGGGGGTCTTTTCAAGCACAGTGAAGGTATGGTTTTCAGATGGTTCAATAGTGGCAGAGTTCAGTGTTTTCAATTGGCTTAAGAGATTGTTTTTGGCTCAATTATATGGATTTTGCTATTTTTAGCAAAGGTGTCTATATTTGGGTTTATTTTTTAGTCATAGAGATGGACCCCTGCTATTTTTAGAAATATTATTTGATCACATGGGAAATTATTAGATCAACTCCACTTCTAGACGGTTAAGCCAAATTCTCATTTTTAAGGGAGTTATTCAGTTTTCAGTGGTTATATATTTTAATTAAATGGCAAAGGATTTAATATAAAGTTAAATTGACTTTATATTTAAATCACTTAAGTGATGGGTTTATAACACATCGAATGGGGCCAATTGAGTATTTTATTTTGGAGGTGAATTATTAAAAGCTTTCCCTAAGTTTAATTCAATTAAATGTTAATGATTTTATTTAATGTTATTTCATTAAATAAAATCGCAGCCGTGAAGAGGATTTTTTATTAGGGTTTTGGAGGCCTATATTTGCTTGGAAAATGAAGAATGAGCTATCCATTGTTATTTTGCAAATTGATCATTGTGGTTTCAAGCTCTGAGAAGGGTTTCAGCTTTACCATTGAAGAACGTAATTCTTCTGTGTGTATCCATTTGAGCTAGTGAAATATCCAGTGAATTTGGAATTTCAGAGAGTTTCATCCAGAGACTCCATTTCTGCTTCAACAGTATTAATTTCAACAGCAAGAAAAAGAAGATAGTATTTAATTGCATCCTTATGGAGGAATAAGTCGCAGCCATTATTCTCTTTTAGATTTACAGCCACAACATTGTAGAGTTGAAATAAATAAGTTCCTGCAGCAACTGGTGTATTCTCCCAGGTTTTTTATGCATTTTGTAGTTGCCTTTGTTAATCATCTTCCAATAAAGGATTGTCTTGATTTCCTTTTGTATTTCATTTGGAAAATAAATAGAAGTTGCAGCAGTTAATTGAATAGTTTCCAAATTTCAGATTATTGCATATTTGCTTTTTATTTCTAAAACCCTTGAAAATCCAAAAATATATAAACTTTCAAACAACGAATTGAGATAAACATCTGCAGCAGTTAAGAACCGATTTGGGGTTCTTACAATGGTGAATACCCACTAACTTGTAGCTGCTGATTCCATCTACTAAAGATGGTGAATACCCATCCCACAAAGGACGGTATAATCCTGGAGCCAATCCACATCGACATATAACCAAATCCTCTACATGTGGATCAAAAGAAAAATGATAAGCACTCCTCACTATATAGTTTTGGTAAAATACTCTGATCTCGGTCAAGGGCTCATCACTAACAACTTGAGAATCAGGAGGTGGCTCCAACCTCTGACCCCAAATAACTGATTGGGCAAGATCATTGGTAACTCTTTCTACAAACCCAGACACGAAATCTCTGAGAGGGAGCATTGTAATCAAAGTATCTACAATTGCTCCTACCAATTGCCAATTCCCGCGAGAACATCGGATGAGAGTACCCTCAATGACTCCAAATGGTCCCTCCTGCAACTCTGGACTCTCAAGCAGTTATTCAATAAATGTATCTGTGCAATAGAAACAATATGATGCAAAATCAATCCTATCCTCTGAAACCTGCAATTGATCACTCGGACCCTGTGATACAAGCTGTCTATCACCATCAGCCTCAAGAGATGAGGTAGCTGACCTAATTCTAGGAGAGGGAAACAAATCGACATGAGAGCTATACTCCCAACCAGATGACACTGTACCAACCCCCTATGCAAATGATGGAGTAGTTCCCTCTGCTAACACAACTCTTTGATAAATCCACCACTGCCACACAGCAACTATCAATAATCTGTTCTGCATCATCTAACAACATGCTGACCGCTGGAGAACCTGATACAACAAGAGACTCTCTACAACTCTCAACCAAAGTACTCATCCCAATTGAGTCTATTGCACCCAAATCTGTAATAGATGTACCTACATCCTCACTACAACCTGTGAATATCAACTCATCACTAACAACCACTATAAGAACCTGAACTGAATCTATAGCTAGTGAAGGTTGTACTCGGATCAATTCCAAGGTAACATCATCTAACTGTAACTGCGACTCCTGAAGAGCCAGCTAAGTGCTCTCCAATATCTCTGTAGTCACCTCAAGCTCATGAGTGAGTTCAACTACCTCTTCTTCCTTTCCCATCAATGCATCATAACAAGTGCAACCGCACTCAAGAAGGTAATCCCTGTCAGCTAATAACTGTAAGTAATTATATTTCATTATCCTTACAACTTCTCGTAGTGAATGGATCTCTACAAGGGAAAGGCTACTATCACTGTGCTCATCCAACATAGGAGTACCACAACCACATATGGCTAACATCTGACGGGCAGCATCATAGTGCTCAATAGCTGTAGCAATCTGACTATCACTCACCTTCAATTGCCCGATCAAATGATGTTTTTGAACTCCCCAACTCCCATGTAAGCTCTCTGACTCACAATCCACGATGTGATAGGAAGTTGTATCCTCAATGCTCATCTCATGATCAACAACATCATGTGTACTATCATCTCCGCACACATCAACAACCAAGGTACTACTGTTAGGCACTTCAACAAATGGCATATCTGGTAAAGTGGAAGCTGCTGCTACAATAGTCTCCTCACACACTCCCACTTCCAATGTAACTGTAAGTCCCTCTGAAGAACAATCCTGGGACTTATTACCAACAAATAAAATTTGAGTCATTTTCTAAAGTCTGATATGAAAAATCAAACTCGTTGAAGCATGAGTCATCCTCATAAATTACATTAGTAGTACCCAAATCATGAGTACCAACATCATCCACCTATAAAACCTCTGCTATCTCATGTGGATACAAACAAAATTCACTGCTGTCATTAAAATCAGAATTATTAGTACTCGTATTTTCTATGCAATCCTCAAAAGTGACACTCCCATCTTGCGAGTCAAGACTCAAAGAGACACCCATTACATCTTCCGCGCTGGCCCTGTCATCAACAACATCATTATGCTCAAACAAGGGACTACTGTCATGAAAATCAGAATTGTTATCATGGCTGATAACAACTTCTGGATCACTGAAAGTACCAACATTCTCCTCAAAACTCACCTTCTGATCTTGGACATCTATTAGAGTTTCATAAGTATGAACATCACAAGAAACTTTATCTTCATGTGGTTGATCCAATGCAACTAGTTTATCTTCGAACATCACCAACTCCTCTCCAATCTGGAAGTCATCATGAAGTGTTTTGTGCCCAACATCTCCCTTAATGTAAGCCTGATTTTTAATCTCCAGTGGATCAGCTACATGCCAATCACTAGTTGCTGAAAGTTCATTGTAAAGATTTCTTGATGTCCCACCTGTAGAAACCTCTTGTTTCTCTTCCTTTTTGTTTTGTGATGTAGACCCCTTAAAAATGGATGTCATATGTCGTACTAAACTGTCCATGGTAGCCGGGTTTGAAAGTAATTCATCTATTCTTTTTTTATTTTGCTTAATCTTCTCTAAGTTTTTCATTATGGCATTTGTCTGCTTCTTGGAAATAATCATACTATGCAACTAGTTTTCCTGTTTAATTGATTTCTTGGACTTTTCCATAATTGAAACAACTGCAAGAGTGCTGGACACTCAAAAACAAATGTGTGAGCTCAATGATTTTTTTAAAATCAAACCCCAAAAATTTGTACTGCTTGAAAATGGTATGCAACTGAAAAAGCTGACATGCAACTGAAAAATCTGACATGCAACCTCACAAGATGGCAGGAAACCGCTCTGATACCATTGTAAAAACCCCAAATCGGTTCTTAACTACTGCAGATGTTTATCTCAATTTGTTGTTTGAAAGTTTATATTTTTCTTTATTTTCAAGGGTTTTAGAAATAAAAAGCAAATATGCAATAATCTGAAATTCTGAAACTATTCAATTAACTGTTGCAACTTCTATTTATTTTCCAAATGAAATACAAAAAGAAATCAAAACAATCCTTTATTGGAAAATGATTAACAAAGGCAACTACCAAATGCATAAAAAACCTGGGAGAATACACCAACTGCTGCAGGAACTTATTTATTTCAACTCTACAATGTTGTGGCTATAAATCTAAAAGAGAATAATGGTTGTGACTTATTCCTCCATAAAGCTACAATTAAATACTATCTTCTTCTTCCTGCTACTGAAACTAATACTGTTGAAGCACAAATAGAGTCTCTGGATGGAACTCTCTGAAATTCCAAATTCATTGGATATTTCACCAGCTCAAATGGATACACACAGAAGAATTAGGTTCTTCAATGGCAAAAGCTGAAACCCTTCTCAGAGCTTGAAATCACAATGATCAATTTGCAAAATAACAATGAATAGCTCATTCTTCATTTTCCAAGCAAATATAGGCCTCCAAAACCCTAATCAAAAATCCTCTTCACGGCTGCGATTTTATTTAATGAAATAACATTCAATAAAATCATTAACATTTAATTGAATTAAACTTAGGGAAAGCTTTTAATAATTCACCTCCAAAATAAAATACTCAATTGGCCCCATTCGATGTGTTATAAACCCATCACTTAAGTGATTTAAATATAAAGTCAATTTAACTTCATATTAAATCTTTTGTCATTTAATTAAAATATATAACCACTGAAAACTAAATAACTCCCTTAAAAATGAGAATTTGGCTTAACCGTCTGGAACTGGAGTTGGTCTAATAATTTCCCATGTGATCAAATAATATTTCTAAAAATAGAAGGGGTCCATCTGTATGGCTCAAAAATAAACTCAAATATAGAAACCTTTGCTAAAAATAGCAAAATCCATATAACTGAGCCAAAAACAATCTCTTAAGCCAACTGAAAACACTGAACTCTGCCACTACTGAACCATCTGAAAACCATACCTTCACTGTGCCTGAAAAGACCCCCTATCCATGCCTACTAGCCTATGAGGATCCACTGATAGGCTAATCACTTACTAGCATGATGTTGCTAGCTAGAAGGGGACATCACATTCCTGAACATAAGATAACACCTTACCAAATCAAGAACAATAGTTACCTTTAATAAAATTCAGCATTCAAAGTACAAAAATCAGTGTTGAACAAATAAGATTCAGTAATAAGATAGTAAACGATGTAAACATACCTTGAAAATCAACCAGTCAAAGATTCATCAACTTTCTGCTGTGCTTTGGTCTATACAGCAGAAGAAAGTTAATGTTTATAGCTGAAAATAGTCAACAAGCATCGAAAGAGTAACACAACAAAAGATTTGTCTTCAAAACTTGGTAAATACAACAATGGTGTACAAGATCTAGATTATCAACACTCAACAGCAAATATTTGTTGATTTTGAAATCAGCGAAAGAAAATATTCAGAGAAGCACCAAAGAAGGCTGATGTGCATCTTCGGTTGAAATATAGGAGGTCTAGGCATGCCCGACAAAATTCAATTCCTAGAAGAAAAGATCAGACCACAAAACAGAGATCTTCTTGCATTGCAGCAAAGAACAAAATGAGATGCCCTGCAGCTGATCAAGCATACCAGAATATGTGGCTAGAATATGAATTCTGGTAATCATGCTGTATGGTAAATGGTAAATACATATTGCTAAAAAATAAATTTGATTGGTAAAATCAACACCAAAAAAGTTCCAATAGAGATGAAAGGAGATCATCGATTTGACCTTATCCAAATGGTAGCCAACAATGTCTTGATAAATCTTGAATATTCACAAGGGCCGTTAAATGGATAAACAGGAGGAAAGGGAAATAACAGATTACTGAAAAGCTAAATTGAATTCTAATTTCTGAAAAACCTTTAAACAATAAAGCAAATTTTCATAGCAAAACATTATCTGGCCAATGGCTGGTTGAATTAGAGATCAATAAATTGGTTGCCCCAACTTGTATCAGTTCAGGCATGAAAATATGTTTTTGACTCATTCTAATTTTGTTGCTTAGCCCTGTAACTCCACCAACAAGCATTATGTAGAGATGACTGCTAGTCCTTATTTTTTAGCTTGAGTAATGGATAAAGAAGCTTGTCAACTCCTCAACAAACTAATTTGTCTCCTAACATGTCTACTAGCTACTAGAAAGCTCAACATTGACTCCTATAAGTATATTGGTAGACAAAGTGCACTCAATAACCATAAAAAGTGAATTCGCCTAATATAAGCACAATAGCAAATTTAAGAGTCTAATTTTCCTACACCAAGAGGTTGTACATTACTAGAAAATGAATATTAAGGTGGAGAAAGGAAAAGGCCAAAACAAAATGAACGAAAACACAAAATGCAAGGATGTGCAGACATACGAAAAGGGAGAGGTCCTATTTCCTCTATGTAGCCCTCAATATAGCTATGAATCTCATTTTTTGAATTTTTATTATGATTGCTCCTCAAGTTAATATTAAATTAAGAAACAATATCATGAATCATGACTGCTTTCAACAGAACGAAGCATCATGTGATATGTATGAATAAATTCATAGCAAGAAAGTTCATAAAATTATTTATACCTACAACCTGATTATCAAAAAGAATAGTTTTTATAATTATGAAGAAAGTAGAGATCATATTACTAGCAGATCTGAATCAAGATAATCAAGGTATTCAGGAAAAGAACCACAAAGAAATGGGAAGAAATTTAAACCTCCTTTCTTGCATACAACTGCTTAAGATTGATATCGTGGAATAGATCATACTAACAATAGCAGACATTGAAATAAATATCACAATTACAGATTATGATTTCTTGGTAACAAAATTGACTTGAATAATAATGGTAACAATGCACCTTTAAAAGCATGTACATATGCAACATAATCTCCATGCAGGCACTGGGAAATAGGAATTAAAATTCTACGAGACATCTCAGAATTTTATTGTGTAGTAAGATCAAATACAGCACCAACAACAGTTAAAAGGCAATTGCCACAGAGAACAGTGAAATTTAAGTAGGTGAGGCGAATTTGCAGTGATGATAAATCCTAAGTCACCATTACATACATTCAAATTGATATTAGATAAAATATAATATGCAAGAGTCAAAGGTGTGCAATGCATCTACCTGCCATGATATTAGGCCCACGGAGCCAAATCTCTCCTCTCTGATTAGGAGGAAGAGGTTTTCCCATTTCTAGGCTGGCAATTTTTGCTTCAATGCCTGAAACTAATGTCCCTGAAGACCCAAAGTGACCTTTTCTTTCCCGAGGCATCATTGTTGCAATGCCACAAGTTTCGGTTAGACCATAGCCCTGTTTGAAAGAAGACATTTTTATTTAGGTATACTGATTTCACTAATTTCAGACTTATTTCTTATGTCTTCTTCAGTTCCAAAAACACCAACCAAAGTAATGAAAACAAACTAGTTCATAGAAATATAGATATTAAGGTCTGCAGACAAACTTTTAAGCATTGAACAAAATTACCTAGAACGCCGGTGCAAATATGGGTGCAGATCCCAGTACTTATGATTTGAGAATTTATCAAGATGCATATTTTGATACATACATAAGAAAATAACATGCATATAGTCCCACGTCTGTTCCCATAATTGGCAGTCATCTTCAATATTGACTAGGCATTTGATTTACTCAGCTTATTGGGAAGTTCAAGAATGGATGCAATCGACAACCATTTACCATTGATTTAGAAAACATAAAGACAATCCATGAAATGATTTTTCATCTGTGATCACTTCCTACATGAATTGGATATTGAGATTCATTCAAATTTTACCAGTTTCAATGATGGAATGATCCACTCATACAAATTTCCACAAATAAGGAAGCCTACCAAGAGACACATCCCCGGGGTGTAGGGATGCCTCAGGGATGTCCCCAGGCCATCCCCTTTCTGCAAAAAGTTCAAGGGAACGTCCCGTGACTGATGTGAGCTTCACGCCAGGTACGTCTGGTCATCTGACTGTCCCGGGAAGAGTTCGAAGTCCCAGCGCAAAGCTCAATTTTATATTAAAATAAACTCTTTTTAATTTCAAAGTGGGCCCCCATGTCCCAACTCACCCTAAAAAAGGAATAGGGGTACATTTTGTTTCATTTCAAGATTTATTTGTGAAAAAAACACATGACGAGCAGCAGGGTTTGAAGGAAGAACAACTTTCTTTTAGCAGGGATTGAAGGAGCAGCTGCAAAAAAGATTGAATCTAGAGCAGTGGGACTACAATTCCTTCAGAGAGGTAACTCATTTATTCTTTTATTTATTTTTTTTCAAAGTTTGAAGTGTGAAATGACTGAATTTTTTTTTCATTTTTCATTTTAGAATTGCATTAAATCTCAAAAAGCCAACATGAGTAACAGTGAGAGTGATAGTAGTAGTGACAATGAAGTGGATGAAATTGAAACAAATACAATTGCAAATGTTGAAGGTGGAAGTGGACATATAATGTCCCCGATATAATTAAATATTTCAATTAAAATTATTTGTTGTATGGCCCCAAAACTTAAAAATAAAATCTTTTGGGCCCCTTTTTATTTATTAGTTAGTTTTTCTTTACCGTGTTAGTCATTTGTAACCCTTCAGGAAGTTTCCCGGAGCCCATTTATAAGGCCATGTTTGGGTAATTGTAGGTATGATGAATTTTATGTTTCCTTTCTATTTGCAAATTCCAGTTGGAGTTCAGCACTGTTGCAATTTCGGAGGTGAAAGACCCTCCCTATTTTGTATTGCAGTTTTGGTGGGAGTAATTTCTCACACTATTCTGCCTATTGCCCGAATTTGATGTAATTTGAGGAATAACGACATATCTAAGGAAATATCAAATATCAACTCTTCTGTGTTAATCTGCGATAGATTCTGGCGGAGTACTTATTAATATTAAATCTATACATCTTATTTGTTGTTGACAAAAGCAATGCCTGGAGGATTGTCGTACAGACAACTTAGAGGCCGTACGAACATCACCATACAAGAGCCTTGTGCAGATCCACGAAGGAAGTCCGTAGTGGGGGAGTCGTACGCTAGGTTATAAAGTGGGATCGTACAAATAGCACACAGGTGTGACCAAGCAACCGCACAGGTTGAGGGAGTCACCGTACGAGTGAAGAGATTCGCCATACAGCTGGAAGCATTTCCGTACAGGTGGGACTTGCAATCGTCATACAGTGAAATATAATCATCGTACACAAGGGGTGTCGTACAGGGCCTACGCCAAGTGGAGTGTGGGTGCCATCATGTCGTACAAACGGTGGAAAGGAGGTTGTTATACAAGCAGCATCTTGTTGTATAGAGTTCGGGACATTACAGTGGTATCAAAGCTGGTGATTCTGCCAGCTTGTTGGGTAGTGGATGCAAAAGGAGCTCATAGTATACACCAAAAGGACAAAATGGGAGAACCACAGGACCCTGGCACTGAAGTTATCGCACTATTGAGGTAACTAACCAGAAGTCAAGCTCAGCTCAACGAAACAATGGTCAAAGGGGAACAATGATAGAAACTCATGGAGGATACATTGTGACAATTAGCCTTGGGTAGAACAAATGGAGATCATAATGGACAAGGCAATAACTCGGTCACAGGAAGGTCAAACCGACTGTGCTCACATTCCTGACTATTGATGCTGACATTTCCCCAAAGAACAAAAGCGCCTCGCAGAGAGAAAGAACCCTCTTTCCAGGAGTTGCAAAAGCAGTCACAACAAAACTGGAAGGATGCAAATCTTGAGGGAGATAATCCTTGAGGGATTATATAGATCTTCGAATGAAATACTCGGGCAGCAGAAGTTATGGCTACTACAATGATGATATCAAACGGAAGGTTGGCAAGATATATTTGTCATTCTTTGACGGGACTGGGGTAACATCGGCACGAGCGTGGGTACAAAAAGCAGATACCTACTTCCAGCTTAACCCAATGCCTGAAGATGAGGTCATCAAATTTGCAGCACTTCAGCTAGAAGGAGACGCTCACGAATGGTGGCTGTAATACCCCAAAAATGGGCTATAAGTTCATTAACCTCCTATATCATCAAATCATATGAAATCGACATCAAAGTCCTAATCTAAGGCACATCTAAACATCATCAAATCTAATTGATTATCTTAAATTTTGCATCGGAGAATATTCCTAGTAATATTCCTAATTATCTTAATTATCTTTAATTTTATAATTATTTGGCAATAAATCACATTTATCCTAAAATTTGATTAATTGAATATTTTCATATTTAATTAATTAGATTTAATATTTGCCACTTAATTATGTAATTAAATTTAATTCTATCTATTATTAATTGTATTATTTAATTTTGACAATAAATCAAAATTCCTATCTTTAATTGATTAAATTCTTATTTAATTAATTAAAGCATGTTGTCATTATTTAATAATATAATTTTTAATAAAAGTTTGAATAAATAGTTAATTAACCCATAAATTAATTATTTATTTTCAAAAATCAGTTGAGTTGAGGATAAATCACTTTATTTATTTATTTAATTCTTAATTATTATGCATATTCAAAAGAAACAGTTAAACTCCAAATCAGAAAATCAATGCAAGTTATTGACTTTTTGGAACTCAACATCCTTTTGGAGTTCAAAAAGCTGATCTAAACTCTAATTTGAGTTAAAAAGCTGTTTTTGCATGTTTTTGCATGATTTTGAGAATTAACTATCTTTTATGATCAGATAACTCAAAAATCAAGATGAGTTAATTTGAGTGATTTATGGCTTTTATTCATGCACCTCCAAAGCCTTGGATTTCTATAAATTAAGGCTTTAGCTCTTCACAAATCATCTCATATTTTGCACAATCACGCTGGAGAATTGGAGACTGAGGAATCAACTTGCGAATTCAAAGCTTTGTGAGATCAATCTTATTTTTTTTGCATTCATATTACATATCATTGTTAGATTCATAGCATATCAATTTTCAATAGCATTCATAGCATATCAATTTCATTTAGCATAGATTTCATATCAGTTTTTACAATTATTATTGCATAGAAAAATCCAAAAAATAGCTTAATTGCATTTATTCCATATCCATCTTTTGCATTCAAATCCTTCATTTAGGTGTCGTCTAGGTCACTGATCTTGATTACAATCTGAGAACATTAATCTCGCACCTATTAGAAGGCAGTAAATCGCTTGGTTAGATAGCTTTCAATTTTGCATGATTTTGATTATAGCTAACCTCTAATGTTTTACTGAGTGTTGTGTCTACAGATCAGGTATAATTTTCACACACACATTTCTGGCGCCCACCGTGGGGCAACCCACCTTTGCATGCTGGTTTTGATTTTTTTGGGAGCTAAAACCCCAAATTTTCAAAGATTTAATTTTATCTCCCAAACGGCTTGGAATTTTGATCTGAAATTTTTTTTGTAGGTTGGTGACATGTCATGAAAGCTACAGTAAAAAATTTAGAATTTTCTGAGATGTTTTGAATTTTTAATAATTTTTTCTTGAAATTCCGGAAAAAATTAATATCTGACGCAAATCAGCATATTTTTCGAAAATTTTTATATTTTCGGAAAGCTCTTTAAATTCTATAGGGGTTCCATTCTTTGTGTTTTAAATTTGGACATGATATCATAGCTCAAATAGTCAATTTACAAAAATTGGTCTGTTTTGATAAAATGGGTCTCTAGGGCACAAATGAAGAGGTTTTTCTAAAATTTTTGCATTTTTGGAAAGCTCTCTGTTTTTTAGCAGGGGTCTCTATTCTGAATTTCTATTTTTGTGGCCAAAATCATATCAAAAAAATTAGATCTTGTTGACTAGGTCAAATGCAAAAAAAAAAATAAAGTTTTGTGATGGGTATGCACTTATTTTTTTTACATGGTTCAATGAATGATATGAGTTGTCATTTGGGTTGATTGCTGGTTATTATTACTGATAATAATTGATTTTTAGAGCTAACCCTATGGTTTTCATAAGTTGAATATATTTTGCATATCTTGTTTGCTTGTTTGCTTGTTGGAGAGTTCGTCACTTGCTTGCATGGAAAAGCTCAACAAAAATTGCTAAAAATCAAGCAAAATCTACTAAGTGCGTTGCAAGGATCCCAGGTATTCTCCTTCATCTAATAATATTTTGATTTGGGACTTAAAATAAATCTCTTATGTGTCAAGCTTGTGTGCATCTTTTCATGCTTTTGATCTATTTCTACACACTTGCATAATTGATACTAGGTTGTGAACCCTTAAGGATTCATTAAGTAGTCTTAGAATACTTGTGATTGATCTTGATTGTTATCTTGGGTTATTGGACTCGCTAATCCGCCGGCCCCTCATTTCCGCCCCGTGGTTGCAATCTCAGCGCCATAAAGGGGAGGGGTCAACAGGACAGAAGCGTTAAATGTTCCACTTGGCAACCCTTTTGTGCTTTTAGGAACTCACTTGTTTTCTAAGTTGGGGACTCATTTTTAGCTTGTGTGAGGTGTTAAGTGTTCCACCTTGTGGACTCATCTCATATTTTCTTTAAGCGTTAAGTGTTCCTCTTTCTACTTTTTGAATGCTTTTGGTAGATTTACTTTCAGAACATATATCTGTGCTCACATAGTAATTAGGCCCTATGAACACTATTCGTGATTCTTGAAAGATTGGATTCCCAGCGAAATCCTTCTTGATGACAGAATCCTTGTAGGTAGGGAGGATACTTAGTGCGTTTCACATTCAACTTGGTTAGTGCATCTTCTCTTATTGATCGACACATTCTCTCTCCGGAGAGGTTGATAGATCACGTAGGGTTGATATCACAAGCTTTGGTGAATCAAAATTGGTTAGTGCATCTTCTCTTATTGATTGATACATTCTCTCCCCGGAGAGGTTGATAGATCACGTGGAGTTGATATCACAGACCTTGGTGGAACAAAACTTTGTCTTAGCGTGTCGGATTAATCTGCTTGCTTTGTTTGGGTTAAAAGTGAAGAGGTGTCAAAACCTTGAATCTGGAGCCAAGTCCCCTTGTGGTATAACTATGTGAGTCATCTTTAGAGAGGGTTAACCGTAGCGGACAATCCCTTCACAGGGCAAACTGCGTTGACGGAACCTCAAGCGGTCATAGCCATTTTCGCCGTGGTAGTGACAGCCGCTATATAAATGTCCTTGTGGAAGAAATCTCCACGGGTATGGTTCATTGTTGGGTTGTCAGATCTCCCTAGCAGCTCTTGAAGATTAATTTCTCAGACTGTGTCAAAACCCTGGTGCGCCGGGATTGGAGTTCACCCCTTTGAATCATAAAAGTTGCAGAGTCAAACCATTACTAAAAACCTTAGAGAGGCCAATTTTTCATTCTCAGGTATATGTGTGTTATTGCAAAACTTTTCAGAACATACACAATTAGTACTCTCAGGGATTAGCACAATTTGGTCACTTGATTGTTCATGCGCAAGGTTGCTTTTGCCCTTGATCATTGTTTTCAGACGTGCTTGGAATCACTTGCTTGCTGTTCTGTGTGCTTATTTATCTACTTGGCTATTAAAAACGATCAAATCTGGTATAACCTTCAAAATCTGGACAGTACAATTTGCAAACAATCCAAAACTGAAAATCTTAAATTTTGCAAAAATTGACGTAAAGTTCTTTCTGGAGTCAAAAGTCATTTCAAGAATTCAAAAGTCGTACGAGTTTTGTCAAGTGTCATTTCAGCATTACCCAACTGTCGTATGAGTTTAGCAACTGTCATTTCATAGACTACCCAGTGTCGTACGAGTCTGCAGAGTGTTGTTTGGAAAAATTTGAGAAAGTTGTCAGAAATTGTCAAATTGCAAGATATCCAATGTTTCCAGCCTAGTTCCAGAATCTGTCAAAAATATCATTGTGTCAGGAACAGAGCAGTAGCTATTGAGCATTCTACCATTTTCTGAGTTTGATCTTTTGAATCCGATCTAGTCTTCTGTTTGATCAATTTGAGTCCTTTTTATCTCGTGTCAAAACCTTGTCATAACTATCAATCTTTAATCAATCAATCTTCAAAAACAAACTAAGTGTTGAGAACTCGTGTCCGCTATCTTTTGGGCGATCTATCCCATGCATCCAGGGCACAGTTTCCTTCACCCACATCTCATCAGATTTTCAAAACTATCATAATCTTGACAAGGTTGCGTCATCCAATTTTCTCGAATCAAATTGTTCTTCAGTTGTCTTCATCCTTTTCTTCTGTTTCATTCAAAGTTAATGGTGGAGACCAGAGCTTCTTCACACAAGAAATCAGAAGAAACATCTCAAAACTTACTTTTGACCAATACCCCGGGTCCAACTCTTGAACAACTCATCAAGTCAGGTATCTACGAAGACGACGGTCTCGGTAACTTTCGATTGAAAATTGGTTACAGACCTCCTCTATCAACTCACAGAGGTAATCAACAAACTCTTCCTCAATCTATTCCAGGGAGCCCAAAAACTCCTACCATGTCTCAAGCAGGGACAAACCATGGTTCTCTAGGAGGAGGATCCCAGGGACACCACTCTCAACATAATGCCGACCAAGACCCTACACCCTCTGAAATCCATCGGTGTCAGAATGACAATGAATTCAAAAGAATGATGAGGCATTTCTTGAAAATGGATAGAGAGGCATACTTTTTGCAATTAGCCCAAGAAGGAGCTAAACTTCCTCCTCACTTCAATGTCGAAGATATCATCACACATGAGGAAGAAACTCCGATGACGGCCATAATGAACCAGCTGCACGCTATGCAGGTCAAAATGAATAAAATTGAGAAAGAGAAGGAACCCAAGGAATTCTCCATGGAGGCCCTTTGTCCTTTCCCTTTTGACAAAGACTTGTATATGCCTCCATTCCCAAAAAGAGTGGAGATACCAAAGTATGACAAATATGACGGACACTCTGATCCTCAAGATCATGTCAGAGAGTTCTATACACAATCCATGGAATTCATGCATGAACCGACTTATCTAATGCGTCTTTTTCCTAGATCCTTGGGAGGAGCATCCATTCAGTGGTTTTCAAGATTACCTTCTACAATCAAAACTTTTGAGGAATTGATTAAATTGTTTTATCAACAATATTCCTACAATATTCAACATCCGATTACCATGATCGATATCTGTAACCTCAAGCAATATCCAGGGGAATCATTCCTAACTTTTCTCAAGAGGTGGCGAAAGAAGTTTTCTTTATATGCTAGACCAATTCCCGAAATGGAGAAACTTGAAATCTTTATCAATAACCTTGTTCCAGAGCTCAACTATCCATTGCAAATGCAAGATCATGTATCTTTTGATAAAATGGTGGATAATGCAATCAAGATTGAGAAAGTACTTGTCAAGAAAGGAGAAATCACACTTCAAAAGGACAAGTCTGAATCGGGATCTAGCTCAAAAGATAAAAACAAGACCTGGAATAGAAACAAAGGTATCGTCTCTGACGGTGTTGTTGACACTATCCACACCCCATCAAAGGCACCGGCCTACAATCTCACCCTTGCCACCAAAGCCATTGAAGCTTCAGAGAAAAAATCTACTGAACCATCTCCAAAGAAGCCATTCAAACGATGGGATAATAAACGAAAGTTTACTCCCCTGGGAGAATCTTTGGAATCTGCTCTGAGGACCCTGATAGCTGATAACATGATCTCTTTACCACCAATCCGAAAACCTGATCCGGATCCAAAACCATGTTGGTGGAAAGATAATGAATTTTGTGCTTTCCATCGAACTAAAGGCCACAGAACTAATGGATGCTTCCATTTGAAGCATACCATTCAAGACTTGATAGATCAAGGGGACATCACAATCGATAATCCTACCAGCAATAATGATCACACAGCATTTACAGAACCTTTTCCACAACATGGGAAGGGAGTTTCCACTTCTCAGCCTAACATGGGGGCAAAAGTCAACTATGCCTACCCTGGAAACGATGTTGTCATCAATATGGTGGAACCATGCCTCTCTGAGAGCTGTAATGTCATCACGATTGTACGAAGAGATAGAAATCATTCCTCAGCTAATGCAATTACCAGATCACAAGCTCAGACGCATCTGAAAGGACAAACACCAAATTCATTTGATGTCCCTAAGATACCTTTCAATCTCACATCTGCTTCTAAACAGAAGGTTGCCTCGAAATCTCCCAATCCAAAGGATACCAGACCTACATCTTACAGCATCGTACAACAACTCCAGCATACCAATGCCAAAATCTCTATGTTTGAGTTACTTCGAATCTCTCCAGCTCACCGAGATATCCTAGACAAAGCTTTGCTCAGCTCTAATGTTCCTGATGATCTAGATCTAGACAGGTTCCAAACTATGGTTGGTCATCTAACATCTCCGCAATATATATCCTTTTCAGAAGAGGATGACAACTCCCTAAGTCACCCACATAATCAGCCCTTGCACATAGAAGTCTTGATCCAGAACCGTCGAGTCAAACGTGTGTTGATAGATGGGGGCGCAGGCCTCAACATTTGTTCTTACAACTTAATCACACAGTTGGGATTCTCAGAGATGGCTATTGATCCTCGAAAGAAGATCACCATAAAAGCCTATGATGAACAAGAAAGAGCTTCTAAAGGCACCATTGTCTTGCCCATCCGGGTGGGTCCAGTCATCAAAGATACCACATGTCAGGTGCTCGATCTACCATTGGCTTACAATATCCTTCTAGGGAGACCCTGGATACATGAAATGCAGGCTATTCCTTCAACATACCATCAATGCTTGAAATTTCCCTATGAAGGAGTGGAGGTTACTATCCCAGCTGATCTGAGTACAACTTGTAATACATTGAAGGAAAGTGCCGATAAACTTGTTCCCAATAACAGAGAATCTTCCATCAAGCAACAAAATGTGGCTTCCACATCTAAGATGGATGACATTGCTAAAGAGATCAATATCAAAGAAAATGGGATGGGAGAATACACTATAGAGCCAGTCTTGTCTCTGACATCTCTCCCAATCTCACCTAAGTCATATGGCCAATCCTTGAAGCAGTCTAAATCAGAACCTAAGGAACCTATGGAAGCATACAAAAGACATTTTGTGGTGGAGCAAGTATCTAAACAAGAATTTGAAGAGGATGAAGCTGTGCTGGCATGGCTATATAAAGAGGATTCTGAATCTAAAATTGTTCAACCTAGTGAATCTATAGCACCTACAGTCCCTTCTAATTCATATGGTCCAGGAAACAAATTGATAGCCAAGATGGGATATTCTGGTCAAGGACCTCTAGGAATTAGGGGAAAGGGTCTTGTGACCCCCATTTCACATATTGGTCGAGCCAAAAAAGATAATGGTGGCATAGGGTTTAAGAAGAAACCCTATCATCTCAAAGGTGGTTGTTCTCATGTCATAGAACAAATTGCACCAGGAGAACCCCTTCTTAAGAAAGAAGAAACAGAACCCTCTGATGATGATTCAGATAGCTCTGAGCTTATCCCCTATGAAAAATTGCCTAAAGAGATCAAAGATCTTCTTGATGATACAGATGATCCTATCAGAAGAATTAATGTAGTAGAAACACAAGAACCTACTGTAGTGCAAGAGATGGTTGTACCACAAGAACCAACCAATCTCGAAGGCAATCAAACTGATCGAGAAGCAGGGGGTAGTTATTCTGACACTGATTCCCATGAATATGAATTCAAGTCAGAGACTGAGGGTAATCCTTCTTGGGGTATTCATCCTGATTTCACGCACTTTCTAAGATTTCCAAGAGATTCTGAATCAGAAGATGAGTCAAATGATTATGAATGGGGTGCCATTCCAGAAGAAGATGAGCTTATAACAGAGAAATTTATTGATGTTATTCACCAATATGTCTCTCAACCCAATGTAGGTCTAGAGCGAAACAATGAACTTAACGTGTCTGATCCACCTATGGCTGAAGAGGACTCCTATGATGATGTTGAGCCTATTCACGAATTGAACATTCTGAGCTGTAATATCACCTTTGAACTTGAGCATCAGGTTAGGACCAATGATGACATATCCACATCCGTGAACACCATATCCCAAGCCTTTCCCACTTTGACTATCCAACGCCCTGATCTTATCGACCAAACTTCCACCAACCCAAACCATGGTATGTATACCTTCCCAAATGACTATGCCCTTGCCTGCTACCTCAATGCAGTTGAGCCTATGAGTACTTCCATCAGTGAACCGAGTGTCAGCATGACCGAGTCGGACATCAAATATCTTAGTCAGAAAAACAAGAGTAAAAAGAAAAAGAAAAAGAGTTCTGAGGGTGAAAACCACTTTGTGGCAGTCTCAGAACCGACAAAAGTAAAAAGAAAAGACGTATCTGAAGGTGAAAACCTCTCTGAGGCACCTAAGGATGAGATATTTGATGTCCTTCCAAGTCATTTACAGGATAGATCTCCAGTTTTGATTGAGCCAACTCAATCCATCAATTTGGGTACAACAGAGGAACCACAATTGGTACATGTAGCACAATCTCTATCAGACGAAGAGAAACAAAACTTCACTATCTTCTTATCAGAGAAAAAGATCAACTTTGCATGGAAATATTCAGATATGCCAGGATTGGATCCCAATCTCATTATGCACCATCTATCTATTGCTCCCGGAGTAAAACCAATGAAACAAAAATTGAGAAAGATGCATCCTCATGTTGCACTCTTAGTCAAAGCAGAACTAGAAAAACTCCTAAAAGCTGGATTCATCCGTGTCATAGACTATGCTGAGTGGATTTCCAACATTGTACCTGTTTCCAAACCAGATGGTTCAATCAGAGTATGCACGGACTTTAGAGACGTGAACAGAGCATGCCCTAAGGATGATTTTCCACTGCCTAACATTGATATGATAGTGGACATGACTGCGGGCTATGAAATATATTCCCTTATGGATGGTTTTTCTGGATACAACCAAATCAAAATTGCTCCAGAAGATCAAGAGAAAACAGCTTTCACATGTGCGTGGGGAACTTTCTGTTGGAATGTTATGCCATTCGGACTCAAAAATGCTGGAGCTACATATCAAAGAGCAATGACATCTATTTTTCATGATATGATGCATAGAACAATGGAGGATTACGTAGATGATACCTTGGCAAAATCCATGATTAGAACTGAACATCTAACAGACTTGAGCATGATCCTCGACAGAATGGAAAAATTTAGTCTTCGACTAAATCCTAAAAAGTGTGCTTTTGGAGTCACTTCTGGAAAGCTCCTAGGATACATCGTCTCCAAGAAAGGCATTGAAGTTGATCCAGCTAAGGTCAAGGCTATAATAGAGATGCAACCTCCCACAAATATCAGTCAAATGAGGACGTTGCAAGGCAGAGTTCAATCTATCAGAAGATTCATATCACAGCTAGCAGACATCTCACAGCCTTTTACAAAAACATTACATAAAGGTGTGACCTTTGCATGGAATGAAGAATGCGAGAACAACTTTAAACATATCAAGAAGTATCTATCAAATCCACCTATATTGATGCCTCCTATTCATGGGAAGCCATTAATATTATATGTCTCCGCAACAGATACATCACTGGGGGCATTGCTAGCACAGCATGATGAGAACAAGAAAGAAAGAGCCATCTACTATATCAGCCGAACTTTAGTGGCCTATGAGAAGAACTACTCAATGATAGAGAAGGCATGTCTCGCTGTGATCTTTGCATCACAGAAATTGAGACACTATATGTTAGCTCATACTACTCATTTGGTAGCTAAAATTGATCCACTGAAATATCTCCTAAGCAAAGCTGCCCTCACAGGTAGACTAGCTAAATGGGTCATGCTCTTGAGCGAATTTGACATTGAATATGTTGAAAGAAAAGCTATCAAAGGACAGGTCATTGCTGATCAGTTAGCTGAAGCACCACTGTTTGATGATACACCCATGCAAATGGAATTTCCCGATTCCTCTATCATGCACCTCTCTTCTAGAGCATGGCGATTATTCTTTGATGGCTCCTACACACAGAATGGATCCGGCGCAGGCATATTGTTCATTACTCCTCAAGGATACTCGATACCCAAAGCATTCAGATTAAAGTTTCCTTGCACAAACAATATTGCTGAATATGAGGCACTTCTCAATGGTATGAAAATGGCAATACAGTGGAGAGTTACAGAGATGCACATTCATGGAGACTCACAACTAGTCATCCACCAGGTCAATGATGTGTACCAAACCAAAGATGAAAAGCTCATTCCTTACAAGAGAATGGTCGATGATCTAAAGAAATACTTCATCTCTATCACATTTGAGCAAATACCCAGAATGGAGAATAAGGCTGCTGATGCAATGGCAACATTATCTACTCTTTTACAACAGCCTGAACATGAACTACGCTACGAGTTCCTGGTGGAAGCCCTATCCTATCCTGCATATGACTCCCCTGAAACCCGCATGATCTGCACTGTTGTAAGTTATGACTCATCTCGCTACAAAAATTTGTTCTCCTATCTCCACGACCAAATCATCCCTGAGTCCTTTAACCGTTTTGAGAAACGAAACCTTATCCGATCCGCATCCCGATATGTCATCATTGGTAATGATCTGTACAAACGAGGTCTAGATGGTACACTGCTTAGATGTTTAGAACGAGAAGAGTCTCAACGTGCATTAGAGGAAGTCCATGAGGGTATATGTGGGTCACACTCGAACGGGTTAACGTTAGCTCGAAAACTTATTAGGGCTGGGTATTATTGGCCTGAAATGGAAAAAGAAGCTATTAAATTTGCTAAAAACTGTCAACAGTGTCAAGTACATGGCAACTTGATTCATGCTCCAGGGAGAGATCTGATTCCTTTTACTACACAATGGCCTTTTCAACAATGGGCATTTGATCTCATAGGTGCTATCCATCCGCACTCTTCTAATGGACATACCCATATAATCACAGCTACAGATTATTTTACAAAATGGGTAGAAGCAGTTCCTCTAACACAAGCAACGGGGAAACAGATCTCTATGTTCATCCTGAATTACATCATTTGCAGATATGGGATCCCTCACTCTATAATCACAGATAACGGGGGACAATTCAAAAACAAGGACCTAGATGACTTATGTGCCAAGTTCAAAATTACTCAACATTGGTCATCTATCTATTATCCTCAAGGGAACGGACAAGCTGAGGCTTCAAACAAAAATCTCCTGAAGATCTTGCACAGAACAGTGAATAAAACAGGAAGAGACTGGCATCTGATGATCAATCCAGCTCTCTGGGCATACAGAACTAGTATCAGAACGCCTACAGGGGCTACACCTTTCGCTTTAGTTTATGGGTCTGAAGCGGTACTGCCTATTGAGGTTGAAATCCCATCACTCAGGATTAGAATGCATGGACTTGTCACTGATGAAGACTACAGAGTGTCGAGGTTACAAGAACTTGAACTACTAGATGAACGCAGACAAGCAGCGTATGATCATCTCAAAGTATATCAAAAGAGAATGTCTAGAGGCTACAACAAGAAAGTCAGACACAGAGAATTTCAGGTTGGTGATCTAGTGTTGAGAGAAAATCCTAAAAATCAATCACATCGAGAACGCAAGGGGAAGTTTGAACCCAACTGGCTGGGTCCCTTTGTAATCACTGCTACTTTTGGCTCTGGTGCCTATCAACTCTCAACGACTGAAGGAGAACAGCTCCGAGAACCAATCAACGTTCTCCATCTGAAGAAATTCTACGCCTAAGGCATTCAGTGCTTGGTAAATGTCCTGAAAAAATCTTAAAAATCGGAAAAAGTCCTGAAAAAATGAACATCTTGGTGAAAACCTAGTAATAGGCGCCTTGATGATTCACAAAAAAAAAATAAAAAAAAAATCAAAAGTACAACAAAAAAAATCAAAAAATATCAAAAGTACAAAAAAATTGAAAAAATGAAAAATACAAAAAAATGAAAAAAGAAAAAAAAAAAGTGCCTTGGTGAAAACCTGGAAACAGGCACCTCGGTAGCAAAAATAGAATCTCTACCAAGATGGTGAAAACTCGGCAAACGGGCACCACTTGTTCCAAAATGCTCCATCTATCAGCACAATCTTGGTCTTTCCCAGCTTTCAGTCTTGCTTTAGTTTTTACATATCTCCCGGTTTGTTTCTGCATATCCTGGTTTCAATAAGTCGGTCTGTACACCAATCAGCTCAAGTGTCTGTATCCTATCAATGTTCAAACTTGGGGGCAATCAATGTCATATCTTATAGTCTCCAATGTATCTTAGACATGTCATATCCACTCAGAGTCCTTTGAAGCTTCAAGTTGAGTCAGTCAGTCTGTCTCGTCTCCAGAAAGGATTTTGCATCAACAACAATCAAACATCAAACTCAAACTGAAAACAATATGTGCTTTTCATGCTTTTATCTCCTTGTATGCTTACTGATTCGCATTGAGATTTTTGCATATTGTGTCCCTTCGAGCTCTTCAATGATGTCCTTTACAGGATTTAGAGAGTGATGACTGGGGGTATAATCTTTTCTTTGTCTTCTGCTTGTATGTGAAAATCTAACAACTTTGGAAATTTTGGATTGAAATGGTGTCTAACTGTAAGAGCCTCTATCTCGAATTGGATGGCCATGCGTACCTCGACCATTGATACCCAAAAAAAATTCAAGGAAGTTTGATCTAACTATTGTCTTTTTGAGTGAGTTCTTCCTCCTACTGTGGAACGCAATCTTGCCTAAGGATGTGAACGATAAAGGGTCACTACGGGTAATTCACATTGGATTTAGAATGATCTCTTGACTGTTTGATGTGTTTGTAACGCAAGGCGTACTCAGGTCATCACGACGTGTATGTTTTGATGCTTGTACAAATTGCTATATCAAAATGGACATGATATTCAGGTCATCCTGGCGTTTGTGCCTTGATGCTTATATCTAATCCGACATTCAACAACTAAAATCAATATTCATATGTCCATGGTTGTTTGACCAGTGGGTGTTGTATTGATTCTTGCACATACAAATCGATATTCATATGTCTATGGTTTCATGGCTAGTGGGCATTGTATTGATTTATCCGGTTACCTAAAAAGTTCAATGATGATAACAAATCGACACATGATCAGTGACTAGGTCCTAGGTCTTAGGTTGCATTTCATTTTGCATGTCTCATTGCATGATCTCACAATGATTAAACGAACTTCAATGCTTAAATGATTCTTCAAATCGCATCTTCAAGTCTAACAAGAGCTGAATCTCACACGAAGGTTCCTCCAATGAAATAGCAAGTAGAATCCTTTTTCGGGATCAAAATTCAAATCTGAGATCATTCATATTATTAACTACTTGCATATTCGACCTTCAATCATCACAGAAATCTAGTATTCAACTTAACTGATTATCTTACATCAAACTATCAAAATTTCAACTTTGTCAACCATGGTCAACTCATGGTCAAATCTAGTCAAATTCGGTGTCCAAGACCTCCAAACGATGCAGAATGCGTTCTTGAACGTGTATAACCACTTCTCAAATCAATTAACATGCTTCTAAACCATTTAACGCTGACTTCTCTTGTCAGATTTCAATTTTAATCCCGAAGGGGGCATGGTATTGCACATCAATTCAAAGTTTGTAAATCAAAATTCTATCGATCAAATCTATCAATATCTTTCATCAGTGATCAAGATAACAATCACGTCTAGTCACTGATTCATCAAAAGTCCTCATCGCTCGGGGCAAATCTATCATCACTTGGGGCATATCAGATTCATCAAGATCCATATCAATCTGATATTTTCTTAATCTTGTAAACTGTATCAATTTTTGCAACCATCGGATCATAGTGTTCTTTCCTTGGTTCTTCGGCAACTGAAGGATTCAGATGTGATACTTGCTAGTTCTGCTAAGACAATCGAGTCTAGAACGGGTCACTCACTTCTTATCAATCCTAAGGTTCAGAATCAGGCATTTTGACACTTTTTCGCAATCATAGGTTCATTTGCTGCTACAGTGAACATTATCTTTGGTCATTCAAGACCTATTATCTCCATATCAAGTCAATATCAATCAACTCCTATCTCAATATCTTTCAATCGGTTTCTATCTTGAGATCGGTTTATCTTTTGAATCAGTTTCATATCTTTATCAAACACAGACTATCTTTGAACCACTGCGCTTCGCACAGTAATTCAAAGAGGGGCAAAATGTAATACCCCAAAAATGGGCTATAAGTTCATTAACCTCCTATATCATCAAATCATATGAAATCGACATCAAAGTCCTAATCTAAGGCACATCTAAACATCATCAAATCTAATTGATTATCTTAAATTTTGCATCGGAGAATATTCCTAGTAATATTCCTAATTATCTTAATTATCTTTAATTTTATAATTATTTGGCAATAAATCACATTTATCCTAAAATTTGATTAATTGAATATTTTCATATTTAATTAATTAGATTTAATATTTGCCACTTAATTATGTAATTAAATTTAATTCTATCTATTATTAATTGTATTATTTAATTTTGACAATAAATCAAAATTCCTATCTTTAATTGATTAAATTCTTATTTAATTAATTAAAGCATGTTGTCATTATTTAATAATATAATTTTTAATAAAAGTTTGAATAAATAGTTAATTAACCCATAAATTAATTATTTATTTTCAAAAATCAGTTGAGTTGAGGATAAATCACTTTATTTATTTATTTAATTCTTAATTATTATGCATATTCAAAAGAAACAGTTAAACTCCAAATCAGAAAATCAATGCAAGTTATTGACTTTTTGGAACTCAACATCCTTTTGGAGTTCAAAAAGCTGATCTAAACTCTAATTTGAGTTAAAAAGCTGTTTTTGCATGTTTTTGCATGATTTTGAGAATTAACTATCTTTTATGATCAGATAACTCAAAAATCAAGATGAGTTAATTTGAGTGATTTATGGCTTTTATTCATGCACCTCCAAAGCCTTGGATTTCTATAAATTAAGGCTTTAGCTCTTCACAAATCATCTCATATTTTGCACAATCACGCTGGAGAATTGGAGACTGAGGAATCAACTTGCGAATTCAAAGCTTTGTGAGATCAATCTTATTTTTTTTGCATTCATATTACATATCATTGTTAGATTCATAGCATATCAATTTTCAATAGCATTCATAGCATATCAATTTCATTTAGCATAGATTTCATATCAGTTTTTACAATTATTATTGCATAGAAAAATCCAAAAAATAGCTTAATTGCATTTATTCCATATCCATCTTTTGCATTCAAATCCTTCATTTAGGTGTCGTCTAGGTCACTGATCTTGATTACAATCTGAGAACATTAATCTCGCACCTATTAGAAGGCAGTAAATCGCTTGGTTAGATAGCTTTCAATTTTGCATGATTTTGATTATAGCTAACCTCTAATGTTTTACTGAGTGTTGTGTCTACAGATCAGGTATAATTTTCACACACACAGTGGCATCATGGAATGGCCACCCTTAGCCACAATCAAGTAACTTCATACACTAAATTCACGGAGAGGCTTATAGACCGTTTTGATAGAAAGGATCCAGAGCTCAACTTCAAGGAGTTGGCTCAACTGAAGCAATCCGAGCCAATGGACAGTTGTATTATAGAATTCCAGAGACTATCTGTGCTGGTGACAAATATCTCGGAAAGAAGACTGATTGTTTTGTTCATGGATGGATTGATGGAACCCTTGAAGTGTTGGGTAAAAGGGTTTAACCCCAACATGCTCACGGAAACAATTAAGAAGGCACGTGACATGGCTGCATCTTCTACTTCTTCTTCCATAAATTATTCACATGCCAAACCACCCCTTGCCTCAAAGGAGAAAGATAACAAAACCTATCTAAAGAAGTCATCATTGGATAAGGCCACAAAATAGGAGCTCAGAAGGAGGAAACTTTGTTACACCTACAAGGAGCCATGGGAGCTAGGACACCAATGCTTAGGCAAGGGGAAGATCCATTACATTGAGGTGATGTTCGACGGTGTGGAAGAGGATGAGGATTCTGAGCAACCAAAAGAGGGGTCTGCACAAGAAATAATCATGTAGAGAGAATTTCCACACTGGTATAGAGGGGAGGCGTCATTGCCGCACTAACTAGCACCCCAAGGTGCAGTGTGTTTCGGGTACGCGGTACACTCCAAGGACAACGGGTCGTGGTTATGCTCGACAATGGGGCCTCACTCAACTTCATCAACTGATCACTCGTCACCCGAAGAGGTTTGCATACACAAAAACATTAAAGGTTCGAAGTCAAGGTGGTAGGAGGAAATCTCTTGTCAGGCACTCGTCTAGTTCTACAACTAAGCATCACCATGGGAAACCACATGGTGACAAATGATTTCTTTGTGGTAGATCTAGATGACACAGATGTCATACTGGGCATTTAGTGGATGGAGATCCTCAGCCAGTACACACAGAGCTTCAAGAGGATGGATTTCTCATTCGAAGTGGATGGCAAGAAGGTGGCTCTAAGAGGAATGTCGAATGGCGGCCCGAGGGAGATTTCAACCAAACAAATGGAAGCAATTTTTAGACATGATGTTGTCTAGGTGGCACACTACTTGGTCTCGACCAAACCCTTGAGGAGGCAACAAGCATACTACCATGATGACAAGCTTCAGGAGGTGTTGGGCAAGCACAGTTTAGTTTTTGCCAACATTCCACCTGGTATTCCCCTACATAGAGGCTTTGAGCACACCATCGAGCTGGAGGAAGGAGCCAAGCCTATTATCACCACGCCCTATCGCCATCCTAAGAATTTCAAAGAAGAGATAGAGAAGACAATTCAAGAACTCCTCGACAAAGGATGGATCAAGCCCATCTCTAGTCCCTTTGCATCCTCGATAGTTTTGGTAAAGAAGGACAGGTCCCTCAGGATGTGTGTCGACTACCATGCATTGAACTAGAAGACTGTCAACAATCGATACCTCATTCCCAAGATCGATGAATTGTTGGATGAACTACATGTAGTCTATTTCTCCAAAATTGATCTTCACTCCAGATACCACCACATCCACATGATGGAGCAAGATGTCGAGAAGATAGCTTTCCATTGTCACTACCGACACTATGAGTTCTTGGTCATGTTGTTTGGGTTGACCAATGCTCCGGCCACTTTCCAATCCTACATGAACCACATCTTTAACAAGCAATTGCACAATTTTTTGTTGGTATTCTTCAATGACATTCTCATTTACAAAAAGACATGGGAGGAACATCTAAAATATTTGGATGAAGTATTGGGGATCGTGGAGTCACAATCATTGTTTGCCAAGAGGTCCAAATGTGAGTTTGGGATGACTGAGATCTTGTACTTGGGTCACGTCATCAGTGCCCGAGGGGTAAAGGTACACCAGGAGAAGATTAAGGCAATTCTAGATTGGTCGCCACCCAAGACTCTCGGAGCTTCATGGATTATTTGGATTGTGCAGTTATTACAGAAGGTTTGTGAAGGGATTTTTCACGGCTTGGCGCACCACTGACAGATCTGATGAAGGGATCCTTTCACTGGGATGAGCAGGCGCAGCACACCTTCGACAAGTTGAAGGAAGTCATGAGTACGTGTCTAGTACTGGCACTACATACTTCACTCGCCCCTTCAATCTGGAGTGTGATGCGTTAGGTGAAGGCATTGGAGCAATGTTAATGCAAGAGCATCGCCCCACCGCATTCGAGAGTCAGAAGCTCTCAAGAGTGGAATGACTGTACGCCATTTATGACAAGGAGATGCTCGCCAACATGCACGCACTTGCCAAGTTTCGATAGTACCTTGCTGGAGCAAAATTCGTTGTGCGGATAGACCAGAACAGTCTGAGATATTTCCTAGAGTAGGACTTCAACAAGCGGCAACAAAAATGGGTGAGAAAAATCCAAGCATATGATTTTGATATTGAATACATGAAGGGCAAAAATAATGTGGTAGCTGACGCCCTCTCAAGAAGACCTACCATATCTTCACTATCACAAATCTCGACAAATTGGAAGGCACATCTGCTGGTTGAGTGCTCCAAGAATTATTTTGTGTGCAAATTGATGGATGGACAAATACAAGATGATAGGTACAAGGTGGTTGAGGACATCATCTACTACAAGGATAGAATTTATTTGGTACCCGAATCGAAGATGGAGAAGATTCTGAGGGAAGTTCATGACTCGCCTCTCACAGGACACCCCGAGTACCTCAAGACATATAGGAAAGTTCGGGAGAGGTTCACTTGGAAGGGATTGAAGGATGACGTCCTACAGTACGTGAGTGAGTGTTCCACTTGCCAACAGAATAAATTTGAGCATACCTTGCCTACAAGATTACCACAGCCCCTGCCAATACCTGATCATAAATGGGAGAGTATTTTGATGGATTTCATCACTAGACTTTCGAGAGTGCAAGGGAAAGATTACATTTACATCGTGGTGGACCGTTTGACCAAATACGCCCATTTCTTTGCCATCCCCATAGGATGCTAGGCAGCTCAAGTGGCCGAGTTTCTTTTCCAGGAGTTGTTCCACTTGCATAACCTCCCGCAGAACTTAGTCAGTGATAGGGATAGTCGTTTCCTCAGCACATTTTGGATGGAGTTATTCCGGTTGGCAGGAACAGAGTTGTCTCCGAGTACAAGTTACCACCTGCAGACAGATGGTCAGACGGAGATTGTGAACAAATGGTTGGAGGGCTACCTCAGGAACTATGTCTTAGCACAGCAAAATGCATGGGTCTGTTGGTTGCACTTAAGAGAGCATTGTTACAACACTGCCTATCACATGTCGATACATATGTCGTCCTTCAAGGCACTTTATGGTTATGAGCCTTCATCATTTGTGGATCTGGCATTAGGCGATAGTCATGCATTGAGAGCCAAGGACTAGCTGCAAGAAAGTCTAGATATCCTAAGGTCTCTCAAGGACAACCTACAGAGGGCTCAAAACCAACAAAATATGTATGTTGCCTGACACAGGGTAGAGAGGAGTTTTGAGGTAGGAGATTTGGTTTACCTCTAGCTACAGCTGTAGAGACAATTGTCCTTAAAGAAAAGTGGTGCCGAGAAGTTCAGGCCACGCTTCTATGGACCCTATAGAGTGGTTCGGAGGGTGGGTTAAGTTGCCTACGAGCTGGACCTTCCCAAGGGAAGTCAAATTCACAATGTCTTTCATGTTTCATGCCTTAAAAAGGCAGTTGAACAACGTGTCACAGTTTCTGAGGAACTTCCACCCATCGACAAAGAAGGAAAACTTATAATGGAACTAGCGAAGATCATCGACATCAAATTGAAAAGGCTGAGGTCGCACACCATCAAGGAGTACCTAGTTTGTTGGAAGGATTTGTCGATTAATGATGCTACATGGGAAGGCGAACATATCTTGGAGCATCTAAATCTGCAATTGCTTGAGGGAAAGCAATTCTTGGGCTGGGAGGATTGTAATGTTCCCGATATAATTAAATAGTTCAATTAAAATTATTTGTTGTATGGCCCCGAAACTTAATAAAAAATTTTGGGTCCCTTTTTATTTATTAGTTTTGCTTTGTCATGTCAATCATTTGTAACCCTTCGAGAAGTTTCTCGGAGCCCATTTATAAGGCCATATTTGGGTAGTTGTAGGTATGGTGAATTTTATGTTTCCTTTGTATTTGCAAAATTCCATTTGGAGTTCAGCACTGTTGCAGTTTCAAAGGTGAAAGACCCACCCTATTTTGTATTGCAGTTTCGGTGGGAGTAACTCCTCACCCTATTCTTCCTATTGCCCAAATTTGATGTAATTTGAGGAATAAATATCAACTCTTTTGTGCTAATCTACGATAGATTCTGGCGGAGTACTTATTAATATTAAATCTGTACATCTTATTTGTTGTTGATGAAAGCAATACTTGGAGGACTGTCACACGGATAGCTTAGAGGTCGTACGGACATCTTGGAGGCCAACCATACAAGAGCTTTGTGCAAATCCGCGAAGGAAGTCCATAGTAAGGGAACTGTAGGCCAGGTTGCAAAGTGGGATTGTACAGACAACACACACCGTACGAGTGTGACCAAGCAACTGCACGGGCTAAGGGAGCTACCATATGGGTGAAGAGATTCACCAAACAGCTGGAATAATTTTTGTACGGGTGGGACCCGCAATCATCGTACAGTGAAACATAGTCATCGTACAGAATACCATTGTACACAAGGGGTGTTGTAGGGGGTCTGTGCCGAGTGGAGTGTGGGTGCCATCGTATCGTACAGATAGTGGAAAGGAGGTTGTCATACAAGCAGCATCTTGTCATGCGGAGTTCGGGACATTACAGGAGGGTAAAAAAAACATTTTTGTGCCCTTCAAAAGTCTTAGAAAAATATGCAAAGGGCCCTTTTAACAAAAAAAAACCTCTTCACCAAATTGTTACAAGTGTGGATAAAAAAGAAAAAAGTTGAAGAAGGGGTAGGGTTTTGTTTTGTCACATTTGCAAGGAGTTTAGAGAGCTACACAAGTGTTTTCTCACTTTTGGGGTGTTATAGGTTGTGTGGTTAAAGTTTGTCCAAAAATAAAAGAGAATGTGAAGATAGAGGCTCATAGATTGCACGAGGCAGAAATGAGGAAACAAGATGCAACAATGCTGACACATTCTTTTGCAAGTGCACAATCATTTGCACCTCTTCCATCCACAATTGGTATTAGTGAAATTGCCACAAGAGGAAAGAAGATTAGTGGTGGTGAGAAGCTAGAGATGGTTGAACCTATATTTAATGTGCAAACACGAGATGCAACAGATTCTTCCATTGCTAAATCTGTTTTGCTCCTGACATCCTATTTCATGTGGCTCGTTCCTCTTGTTTCAACCAAATGATTAGAGTTGCAGCCTCTATGGGTTTCTCATTTGTACCCCCCTAGAAATCATAAGCTAAACAATAGCCTCCTAGACAAAGAGTATTCCAAGGTTAATTTGCTAATGGAGGATATGAGGCAAACTTGGATCAAGACAAGTTATTCTATTGTGATGGACAGGTGGACAAATATTAGACATCGACCACTCATCAATATCATAGTTGTGTCCCCTATTAGTTCATATTTTCTCAAAGTCATGAATTGTTCGAGGAAGGGTAAGGATGTAGACTTCTAGTTTAGCCTTTTGAATGATGCCATAGAGGAGGCTAGTCTCTCAAATGTTGTACAAGCGGTCACTACTTCAACACATGTATGCGAATTGGCTGGTTTGATGGTGGAGAATACTTGCAAAAACATCTTTTGGATGCCATGTCGTGTTCATGCATTGAACAATGCATTGAAAGACATAGGGAAAATAGATTGGATGAAGCAAGTGGTGGCAGCAGTTAGAGACATTCAAATATTGATTTGCAACTACCATAACTCACTCTCTTTAGGACATTTTCAAAGGAGTTCCTCAAACCTGTTGAAACGAGATATGCCAATTACTTCATTTTGTTAGAGAGGATGCTTGAGATGCATGAGCCTCTACAACTGATAGTGGTGAATTAAGAGTGGAGTAGACGGCATGACTCAAGCTCTACTAAAGGAAAATCCATCAAACAAAAGATCTTTGATGACGATTGGTGGCTCACTATGAGGTAAGACGTTGCTGATTTTATTATTACATTGCTGATTTATTAAATATTAAATATTAAGTTACTAATTTTAATTTTTTATTTTATTGATCAATGTTTCAACTTTTGAAATTTCTATCATGTCAATTAATTCTTTTAACTTTTTGTTTGCATTTTGCATATATGTTTGCTCTCTCATCTCATCTATTGTAGAAGTCATTAGATATGTTGATAGTCTCCTAGCCTTGGAGAGATATATGAGACATTTGACAACAAGCTTGAGAAGATAAAGCAAACAATTCTAGATAAGGATCCTAATTTGGGATTATGTGAGCAACATATTAAGCCAATTGTGATGCCAAGGTAGAATACAAAGAACATTGGGCTTTGTATGACAGTTTTTGCTCTAAATCCCAAATGCTATGCACCAAGGGATAGAAAGTTGCCTCCATGTGACGATGAAGAGGTTTTGGATGGGCTAATACAAGCCTTTGATAAGATGTTTTCAGAGGAGTCTTAATACTTCGCACACAATTCCTTGTCTTCACAAATCTTTGTGGTCCAACATTCAGTAGACCATGGGCAAGGGTGGATAGAGCTACATTAGTTCAAACTGACCCTGTTAGATGGTGGACATGGCATGGGCAAGATACACCACAATTGAAGCTTCTTGCCACTTAGCTTTTTTCACAAGTGGTCAATTCCTTTGCTGCAAAGAGGAATAGGTCCATATATGGCTTTATCCACTCCATCAAGAGGAATAGACTACCTCTAGACAAAAAGAGAAGCTACTAGTTGTGCATAGTGCTCTTCAACTTTAGGATTGTTAGACTCCAAAGTATCGGCAAACTCCAAAGTTATGGTGGGATGTTGGTCCCAAAGATGTTGCCCAAGTTGATGAGGAGGTGACACTAGAGGGGTTGGTTGGGGTTCCATTGGATGAGATGGACCATCACAGTCGCAATGACTCCGAGGTGTCAGAGAGCTCTGGTTTTGATGCAGTGTTGCGAGATGCAAATTAGGGGCAGTAGAGTACTTTGTTTTTTTTGTATTTTGATTTCCATAATGCAATTGAAGGTGAAACTATATGGCAGCAATGTAGCCTTCGGGCATTTTGTTATAAGTTTATAACTTGTAAACTGTTTTTTAATATTAGATGCATATTGATAATGAATTCTGAAAGCAATTTGAATTAAGGTTTCAGTTTTGATAATTTGTTTGACTTTGACTCTCATGTGAATTCTCAATTTAACACAAAATTTATATGTTAAGGTTCTATAATGTATATATGCATGCTTTATCCATGTTTTCATATAAATACTTAAAGTTTCCCATACATTTTAGAATTTCCCTATATTTTACATAGCTGTCCCCGAAAATAACTCAAAAAATTGGGGACTTGGGAACGGGTCCCTCCGTCCTGAAAACTTGAGATAACATAGCAATTAAGGAAAGGAAGAATATTGTTTGCATTACCTAATGTTTACGTCATGTCAAAAAGAATTGATGTGTTAGTTGTCTTTGTTGTGACTATTTAATAATGTGCTTGATATTTTGTGTATATGGTTCCACTGGATATAGATATTCAAAAATTGTAGCCGATGCGCAATGATCATTCATTCAACGTATGCAAATAAGGAAATCAAGAAAAATTCTATAAGATATTCAGATAAACAATTAGATTCCCTAATGTTAAGGAGTCAGTCGACAATGTCATGCTTATTCTTAAATACACAACACAATGCAGTGGCGCCAAACCATTTCAAAAATACAATATTTGCCATTGTTTTTGTGTCAATTGCATAACTTTCTATTGAATTAATGGACAGACAATTGAAGAACATGACCCATGGGAGAATTCCTTTTGGGACAGACTTTAGTCTTGTATGTAATCACGTCTTGGATGAATTTGTAAGTATAAGATAGCTGACTACATCATAAAAGAAGTCAAAGATATATAAATATAATCCCTAGAAAGGATATTGGAATGGAGTTCTTGAACTATACTGGAATTATTATGGTATAAGGATATACGTAGGTTACCTGAATAGTAACAGCATTAGGGATGTCTGTGGCACACTCCTCTATAGTATCCCTGCCCAATGGTGCAGCTCCAGTGAGAATTTCTTTGAGAGAAGACAGATCATACTGTGCCACAATATCCTTATTCTTTGCAAGCGCAATCATTATGGGTGGCACTATTGGCAAGATGGTTATCTTGTACTCTTGAATGACCTTTAGCATCCCCACAAAATCATATCTACCCATCGAAACAACAGTATTCCCTCTTTGAAGCTGAGCAGTCATGACATTTACCAGGCCATATGCATGAAACAGGGGAAGAACAGCCAACCAAGTCAAATGCCTTTCACCTCTGACTTCTTGGTCACTGCACACCATCAACGCACATGATATAAAATTCCTATGAGATAAAACTACCCCTTTGCTCGTCCCAGTGGTCCCAGAAGAATACAGCAGTGCAGCTATGTCTGTTTGCTTGATTCTAACCCTAGGTGGAGCCTTCTGAAGTCCCATGGTTAACACTTCAGAAAAGAGAGTGATAGAGATGCCTAATTTAGGCATACTTAGATCGTAAGATCCTATAATTACCACAGGCAAACCCAAATTCTTGACTTTATCCCACAGCGCAGGGACTGTAATTATGAGCTTGGTCTTTGAGTCCTGCACTTGTTTTGAAACCTCCATGGTCGTATACAATGGATTCAAGGTAGTTACCACAGCCCCGATTGAGAGTATTCCAAAGAAACACAAGGGGAAATTAATAGAATTGGGGGCAAATATCAGTACAACATCTTGTTGCTTAATTCCCAGTTGATGTAATCCACTGCCCACCTGATACACTTTGTCTTTGAATTTCCCAAAACAGAGTTTTTCACCAGAATCAGCATCAACTAGCGCTAATTTGTTAGCATAGGCTGATGAATCTCTAAATAGAAAAGAAACTATGTTTGCCTCATCTTCCTTTGGAAGTATCAATGGAGGTCGGAGGGGCCTGAATATTCCATCCTTCCCGTAACCGGCCTTCTCCATTCTGGTTTAATCTTTTGTTCACTAATGCTTGCTACTCGAATTGGATTGTTCAACAAGATTCCAGAGTCTCGCATAGTGTACGTATCATTAGTGGGATGTAGCTTTTCAATAATGAGGAGAAAACCACCGTTGAAGACTATTCTAGTCCTACCACGTTCTTCCATACTGTCTCGATCTTGGTCTTCCATATTGTCTCGATCTTGGTATTGTCGGGTCTAGATTCTCGTATTCAAAGATTTCTATTTTATTTCTTTAAATTAAGATTATTGGCTACATCCACAATGAGGAGAAAACCACCGTTGAAAACCATTCTAGTCCTACCACGTTTCTGTTAGTCTTCCATACTGTATCGATCTTGGTCTGGTCTGTTATTTTAGTTGAAAATCTGCGGTTCTAGATGCTCGTATTTCAAAGATTTCTATTCTATTTCTTTAAATTAAGATTATTGTTGAATTTACTTTGTTAGTCTTTGAATTTAATAAAATCGAATTCATAAAATAAAAAAAAATTAAGATTTAATAAATAAGACTTTTTAAAAATATTTTAATGTAATATTTATTATATATTATAATGGTAAAATTTATATGTATGTGAGATTATCTTGTAGTGTAGTGGTTTGTTGGTTGCATTTTAATAGAGCGCAGAAGTTCAAATCTCTATTTGGTTAATGTCCATTTGGGATTAGGAGTGGGCCCTAATCCCACTATGTACCTGCCAAATAAAATTGTATATTTGTATTTTTTTTCTATTGATTATGTTCTTATCAGAAGGGAAATGTTTTGGTACATAAATCTAATAACAAATGTCATAATTTTCAATAATGTTAGGTTCTTTGTTTTACATTATCTACATATTTTATTAAATGTCCTTCTATTATATTATCACTTATTCTCTTTCACATGTTTGTGTACTATTTTTTATTCACTTTATCCTTTTGATTATCATGCTTATACTTGCACTTATTTCTATGTATCTTTTGTCCCAAGCTCACTTGGCGTTGTGAGGTTGTCCTCGTGATCAAAGACTCCTCCCACCCAAATTTGAGTTTTTAAATTCAAATGTGATTGACTTCCCACACCATTCTCATTTAGTACCCAACTAAATAAAAGTTTGTGTGTTTACATGTTTAAAGACATTCAATGTGTTTATTATAATTGTCAAGAAGAATCAAGAAATCCATTTAAATATCATTTGCACGCACACTTGAATTAATGTTCTAGAATGAACCTAGCTTTGCACAATCATTCTAAGAATATTTACATGACTTAATTTTTTTATTATTCAAATTTTAAAGATTAATGTAAGTAAAAGATCCTTGTGATAAAAGAATAGAGATGGCCAAAATATACATAGTGAGTTGTTTTTTATTGGAAGAAAAAATAGAGATTACTAGCACGACAAAATAGGTAAATACATAAAGTTATCAACATTAGGGATGTCTCTCAAAATCATAAGACATGTTCTTGCATAGAGTCAACAAAAGATTATAATCTTTAAGGACTAATAGCTCCTAGTATTCACTACTTTTTACTTGAGGACTTACCAATTAATCTTTGTGCATTCATGAGTTTTCTAGCAATATACACATCTTTTGTTGCATTTACACATTTTAATTACTAGTTCAATATTCTAATTAACTTGACTTTGTAATTAATTAATCTAAATCAATTGTACTTATATACATTTTATTGATTTTATTGAATTGGTATGAGACTAAATTTTTAAAAAATTATTTATATTAAATTAATATTATATTTTTAGAAATTGAACAACAATGTTTTTTAAAAAAATGATGATTAAATATTTGTAATTTTTTTTAATCTTTAAGTTGTGAAAGTGGAGTCCGCTTCCATATAAAAAGATAATGAAAAGTACAAAAGGTATCAACCATCTAATAGAGGTGTATTATAAAAGGACTAAATGGCCAAATTCAAAAGATTACTATTGCATGTGCTAAATTGAAGCTATTGGGACTTGACATTTATCTCTTTTTTGGAGGACCTCAAGGTCGTTTGATGTTGAGGATTCTATTTCCTCCTCTTTACTTTTGTTGACCCTTGAACTTTTGGATCAATCATGTTTGTCGCCATTGACTTTTCTTACAACACAGGAGAGCTCAATGGAGCAGGATCCAACAAAGCGTGTAGCTTCTACAAAGTTTGGGAGTTTGTCATAGAACCATCATCTAGGCAGACAACTAATAGAATCAAGGGATGAGCACCAAAAGGAGAAAAGCAGGCCTTGGTGTTCATAGGAGAAACGTGGAGTTTATTTGAGTTTTGAGAGAAGTTGGGGGAATGACATAATGCTAAGCCCAGCTCCAACCCACCACAACGGTTTACATGAAGAAGCTGAATTTTCCACAACATGTTATTTTTTACAATGGGATGTGAAATGATCCCTTGAGAAACTTCTCTTGTATCTCAAGACAATTTTTTCATAGTCCACAAGTTGCCGCCAACTTTTATTGTCCACTTCAAAAGTATCTCCATAAAAGAGTCATAAATCCATTTCAACACATATTTGAGCACTAATATGAATCAATGAATGAAAGATTTTAATAACGTCGACAACGCTGAAGCAGCCAATGGGACCCCCTAAGTAGCACACACCCTAGAGTAGGTTGCCAAAGTCTTAAACACTTTGTAACCTCTTCTTTAGATCTCTTCTTCAACAGTATATTTTGATGACAAGGTTTGTTATTCTATCTGGCAATGGTTTCCTTGGTAGTGTGTGTTTGCATTATGATGAATTTTGGAGAAGTTGAATAGATGAGTTTGATGTTTTGGAGTTTTTCATTGATGGCAACTCTATCAACTCTATGAGAATTGATGATACTGATTGTCACGATAAATCGGTAAAGGAAGTTTGAGCTAAGTGTTTTGACAGGTAAACAAGAAGATAGTATTAGAGAATGTTTGAATAGCAATCGAGTTAGAGGACACTTTTGGAGATGTGATCGTTCCTGGTGGTTTACCAAGGTTAGAAAAGTGTAGTTCTACAACCGCAACCGTTAACTCAATGTTTTGGGTGTTCTGGGTGAGTTCGCATTTTGGTGATGTGTTTAGTGTGAACCAGTTGTGCTATCGATTGGTTCTTATTGATCAGATGATCAAGGCAACTGATTTATGGGCTGATATATTAATATATTTTATGTCGACATGTTAGTTATGATTGGCACGATTTTCTATGAGTTTGGTCAATTTGGTGGGCCCTTTTTTTTAAATGTTTTCAAAGTCTTAGCCAACTTAAGAACATCAATATAAAGGTGGACTAAATCATTTGATTTAGAGTTGCAATCGTGAATTTGGGTGTTGTGATCAGAGATAGAGACAGAGGCAGTGTAGTATGCCAAAATTCAGAGATTACAAAGGATCTGATTAAGAAAATGAGTTTATATTTGTAGATCAAGTTATTGTTGTATTCCTAATAGTTGCAGCAAATTAAATCCTTTAACAAAGTGGACTTTAACAAGGCTTATTGTTAAATCCTTAACAGGGTGACTTCTTAATTGGAGTTTTAAATCCTCTAGCAAGGTAGACCTTAGTAGGTATTTTCGCACTTCTAACAAGGTACTAGTCACTTTTAACAAGGTGAACCCCTAACTGAGTATTGTAAGCTCCTAACATGACAAATCTTTTTACTGCGGTTGAAGAGATTAGTGGGCACCATCCCCACCATGGTTTTCACCCTCTAACAAGGGTTTCCACAATAAAAATTGTGGTATTATGTGTTATGCTTTGTGGATGTTTAAATTTGTTTTACTTCTATTGCATATGTGTGATTGTATGGAAGTTGTTTAAAAGCATAATCAGATTATTGGTGGAATTAGTTCATTTCTTGTTTACACAGATTCACCCCCACACCCCCCCCCCCCCCCCCCCCTCTCTCAGTGTTTTCTATATCTAACAATTGGTATTAGGGAAAAGTTTCCTTGAAGAAGCCTAAATGCTTGGGAGAGATCCTTGAGGAAGACATGGAATCCTACAGAAGACAACTTGCAGATGTTGAAGACATGATTGAGAAACTCAAAGAAAAGTTGAAGAAAAATAGGACTAAAAGACAAGAAGTGGTTCAACAGTTGAATGAAAGTCAAGACCTAATTGAAAACCTATCTGAACAAAGTGGATCTGAGGAATCTGGAGCTGCCTTAGAAGTCTTATCTCAAGAGAATGAGCAATTACTTAAGGACAAGAAGGATATGCATAAGAAGATGGACAAGTTGAAGCAAGAAAAGAAAAAAATGCAAAGAGAGTTGGAGAACTTTGGAATCAGAATGGGTTAGGAGATTGAAGCTAAGAGAATGGTTGGCAAAGCTAAGAAGGTTGCAAAAGATGCTCTCAAAGCCAAAGATGACACCTAAAAAGAAAAGATGGAAGAATTATTCAGATTTGGACAAGAAGTTACTCTTTTGAATGAGCAACTACATGATACAAGCTTAGAAAATACCAGTATCCTAAGAGAAAATGAAAAGCTGAAAGGAGGACTAAAAGCAACCACAGATCTGTTGAATAAGTTCAATAAGAATTTTGCTAAATTGGATGAACAACTCTCAACCCAAAGGAGAAACAATGAAAAACAAGGTTTAGGGTTTTCAAATTTTGAAGTCGGTGAGTCATCTAGTACCAAGAAGATCGATGCAAAAGAAGACTAATCAACACCTAAGGCGAACAACAACAAATTTGGTAAGAGGAATTACAGGCTAGTATGTTTCAATTGTCACAAGGAAGATCATATTGCTAATGTATGTAGGTCTAAACCTATTGGACCTAATAGACCTAATGCACCTATTGCTAGATCTAGAAATTTCTATGGTAGATCTGAGGGATACAATGTTAGATCTAATGTCTTTCATGGTAATTGTTATCATTGCAACAAGTATGGTCACAAGGCTAATGAGTGCAGGACAAGAATCAACAATCAGAGGCCATACAACCCCAATCAGTTGAGACCTAATCTTCAAGGCAATCGATTGGATATTACATGTTCTATCTGCCACAATTATGGACATACAACAATCAATTGCAGGACGAGAACTAGTAGAGGAAATGTTGGACCATGGAGACAAGCTGGTATGGTGTGTTATTATTGTAATAAGATTGGGCATCATGCTAGATCTTGCAGAGTTAAGAAGAAAGACAATGAAGTCCAACTAGTGAATAAGCCTGATAATGATAAAGGCAAGAAGATTGCAATTGTTTAAGGAATCGGAAATCATATGAAACAAACATGGGCTAAGAAAGGTGTACTCAATTCTTCTGAATTGAAAGAGAACTCCACAACACCAGATAATGTGGAGAATTATTCATCTAAGTCAATGCTATTGACTTAGGGGGAGCAAATCAAGTAAGATCTATAACCGATCCCCTAAGATGTGTGTGTGGTAAGTTTGATCAGCATATTTAGATGCCTATTGATGTTTTTAGATGAATCTATTCAAGAATTTTGTATACATATGATTCTATGCAACCGCATAATGATTCTTATGGAAAAGTGACCGTTTGATGTTCTAACTAGTTGCAAATGGTAAAAAGCACTATTTGAGCGTTGCATGTGAATGTGATGTTATAAAAGTTGAAAAGTGAAAGTCATTTGTCACTTTGCTTTCCACGAACTGAGTTGTGTGTTTTTTAGCGAGTAAAAGGCAATTTGAGCGATTGAGATCGACAGTTGTGATCTTGTGTTGAGATTGAAGCGGTGTTTGAAGAACCCCAACCGGTGAGCAAAGAGGTACTTCTTTTTATTGTGAAGTTTCTATTTTGTGTTTTGTGAAGAAAACTAGTGTTGGCATTATGGACACTCCAGTGTTAGTTGAAATTATTGAGGAACCAAGGCCTATTTTCAAATCGCATCCTATGAACGCGGTAGACAATGATCCGATAGGCGTTGTCTTCAATTCCTCATTGTGTATTATTGACTAAACAGATAAGATCATTTATCCATTGCAAGGTTGAAGATCTAGGTTTGAATGCTATATTCAATGCTTATACTAAACTATGTAATAAATCTGGATTGAAGGATGAACACAAACATTTGACCGATAAAGGTTTTACCTATATTGTCAACCTACCCAATGTTTTTGAGACTGAATGGATCAAATATGTATTGAGTCAATTTCAAGATTAGTTTAACTGGTTGGATAGGCCACATAAGATTACCAAGGTGTTAATTCATGTAGTAACCGGTTTATGCACAACCGATGGTTTACCTATTCTAAGGACAATACTAGCAAATGAGGTTACTTGTTTGACTAAGTCAAGACAAGATCAGAGGGTCATGACGATCAATGATATTGCAGACATAGAGGTCAAGTTTGCATCAATGATAATCAATTACAAGGTATATCAATCGAGTCAATTGAATTGTATACCCATCGAAGGAATTCATGCCGCATAACGGATGGTGAAGGATAATGCACAATACGACCTATGTGAGGTCATGGGGAGTCAATTCTTTGTCAACATGGAACCAATAAAGGACAAAAAGCAAGTTTTCATGTATGGTTATGTATTGGTATGTATATTTTTCTACCTGTAAAATCATTTCCCTGGTATTGGTAATATTCAATGGTCAACCGAGAAATCGTTAGTAGTGCAAATTAATGAGTGCATAAGAACGTTAGGAAATAACTTTACTAGTGTCATGTGGGGTTATTTCAAAGACTTTCACAAACGAATGCATGAAAGGGAAAGGATCCTGACCGGTATAGTTAAAAAGTATAAAGAAGACATATGTTTCATTGTGAGTACAGATACATGTTTGATACGGGCGGAACAGCCAAGAACCTCTTCGGCTTTACCGATTGGATACGAAGTTGATGGTGATATTGTATCGCTTCATGTCGACGAATTATTGTCCAAACCGATTGATGCAAGTACCCCCAAGTTTGGTTCTTAAAATTCACTCACACCTAATGGAACCGGTGATAGAAAGAAGAGTGAGGAAAAGAGTGGATGACCTAGCCAAGAAGAGTGGAATTACTAAGGAGATGATGGATAAGATTAGGCAAAACTATGTAAGTGATAAAGCTAGTAAATCTATTGAAGATGTAGAGGTAGAGTTTGTGTCTTCTACAATTGGTAAGGCAACAGGGAGATAAACTAGAAGTTCTACAGTGAAAATGGAGACACCTTCTCCTGTTACTAGAGCTCAATCAAAAAGGAAAACATCATCGCGGCCTGAAACATCAATGACTAAGGAAAAGGAAAAGGTAAAATCCCTTGTAACTAAGCAGAGGACTTATAAGAGAAAGAAGGAAACAACCCATGGATATAAAGAGTCAAAAGGCAAGAGAAGTAAGAAAGATACAACAAAGGAAGAAGAAGACAAAACTGAATCTGACAAAGACCAATCAGAATTGAGGGTCAATGGTAAGAAGTCAAAGGTTGTTGGGGTGACAACTGAAAAATCAGTCAAACCGGTGACAAGGAGATCCAATATAGCAGACAGCATAGCTAAAGAAATCAGAGAATATGGTAGTGTCACTAAGGCAAGTGGATGGTATGAAAAATTTAATGAAGAGGATAAGCAAAAGATTGAAGAAGCTATTATATACAGCACAAATTCTGCAGAGGGTCGGGTGAACTACACAAGATGATACCCGAATCATTACTCAAGAAGATTGATGCTAGATGGAGGTATGCTTTGAAAGTAGATAAAGAGATGTTGGAACAAGAATTGGTAGAACTAGAACCTAAATTGCCAATTGAAGTTGTGAACAGTATAGTTGCATTTCTAAGGCCAAAATTCAAAACAAGGAGCAAAGTATGCAAGATACTAATCGATGAATCTCAAGTAGTTTGTGCATAGACTTTGGACATCATAAAGAAAGAATTGGAGAGAGAAGATGTACCAGTGAGTGAAGATGAAGAGGAAAAACAAGCTCAATAACATATCAATGAAGAGGTAACAATAGATGAGTTTGTTACTGTTAATGAAGTAATTGAAGAAATTATCAGTGATGTACCTTCTGAGACCCCTCAACAGTTCCTATTATTGAAGTAGAAGATGTGCAAGGAAGAGTTGAAACTCAAAAGGATCAGCCAACAGAGGTTGAGACACCTATTGTTAATACTGCTACAATTGCACAAAAGGAAGATGAAGTTGTTACAACCGGTGGTGAACTTACAAAGAAAATTGAAGTTCAAGAAGCTGATGTTACATTACATTCAGTAAAAAGGAAATTGGATATAGGTGCAAGTTCACGTCAGAAGAAGGAAAGAAGGTCAATATCTATTCTCGAGGAAGAACTTGTAGAAGAACTTGGAGATGAAGATGTTGAGGTCATTCAAGGACCTATTGATGTTTCCAAGATGAGTCCCAGTGAATTGATGAGAATGTATGAAATACTTAAGATGAAAGCTAAAAGGGATAAGCTCAGAGCAGAAAAGAAGTAAGAACAAGTACTTTTGTCTGCTACGGACATTCTTGCAAATCTTGAATCTAAAGTTGACAATGATCCTAATGCTACACTGATTGAGCAATTAGATACTTTGATTAATGCTATTACTGAGGAAGTTACAAGTTTGGAGGAAGTTGTTGAGAAGAGAGCTTAGATGAATTATGAGAAGAAGAGAATTAATAAGTTAATGGAGTCTGTTGCAGCAGATAAAGTGAAACGTGCAGTTCATGTGGACCAAGTGAAGGAAACTTTGAAGGAGATTGGTAAGTTACTTACTAAAGTTTCATATTTTTCTATGGTCACACATGATTTGGAGCTTAAGAGAACTTAAGCTCAATAGGAGCTTAAGTCTTTGATTGATAACTTTGATCCTATTTCGCATTCTGCTACTACTTATGGATCACAAGTGAAGGTTATAAATCATAAGTTGAAGACTTTACAAGTCGAGCAGGATAAGAGGATATCTACATTGTTGGAGTTGCAAACTTATTTGATACCTTCAGTAGATGTTATGCAACAAAATGTCAAAGATTCAAAGGTATTAATTGAATCACCAGATATGAGTGTACTTAAATCTATGGAAGAGTAAGTTTCTATGCTACATGTTCAGATTCAAGCCACAGAACACTTGCAAAAGTCATGGAAAGATTCTTTGGAGTTAGCCAAAAAGAATTTTAAAAGTGTTTTTGAAAGACTATGATCAGTAAGATGATTTCATTTTGGTACAAAATTTTGCACCTTTCTCATTGTTGTCAAAGGGGGAGTGATCGGTGTAGTGAAAATAGAGCTAAGGGAGAGTAGTGTATGTATGGCAATCTTCACTAAGTCTTGCCATCAATGCCAAAGGGGGAGATTGTTGGCATTATGATGGATTTTGGAGAAGTTGGATAGATCAATTTGATGTTTTGGAGTTTTCCATTGATGGCAACTCTATGAGAATTGATGATACCAATTGTCAGGATGAATCGGTAAAGGCAATTTGAGCTAAGTGTTTTGACCGATAAACAAGAAGACAGTATTAGAAAATGTTTTGAGTAGCAATCGAGTTAGAGGACACTTTTGGAGATGTGTTTGTTCTGGGTGGTTTACCAAGGTTAGAAAAGTATGGTTCTACAACCACAACCGTTAACTCAATATTTTGGGTGAGTCAGCATTTTGGTGATGTGTTTAGTGTGAACTGGTTGTGTTACTGATTGGTTCTTATTGATCAGATGATCAAGGCGGTTGATTTATGGGCCGACATGTTAGTTATGATTGGCGCAATTTTTTACGAGTTTGGTCAATTTGGTCGGCCAACTTGTAAAGTGTTTTCTAAGTCTTAGCCGACTTAAGAATATCAATATAAAGGTGGACTAAATCGTTTGATTTAGGGTTGCGATCGTGAATTTGGGTGTTGCGATCAGAGACAGAGGCAGTGCAGTGTGCCAGAATTGAGAGATTACAAAGGATCTGATTAAGCAAAGGAGTTGCTATTTGCAAATCAAGTTATTGTTGTATTCCTAACAGTTGCAGCAAATTAAATCATTTAACAGGGTGGACTTTAATAGGTCTTATTGTTAAATCCTTTAACAGGATGACTTCTTAATTGGAGTTTTAAATCCTCTAGTGAGGTAGATCTTAGTGGGTCTTTTAGTACTTCTAACAAGGTACTAGTCACTTTTAACAAGGTGAACTCCTAACCGGTTATTGTAAGCTCCTAACAGGGCAAGTCTTTTTACTGCAGTTGAAGAGATTCGTGGGCACCATCCCCACTGTGGTTTTCACCCTCTAACAAGGGTTTCCACAATAAAAATTATGGTGTTATGTGTTATGGTTTGCGGATGTTTAAATTTGTTTTACTTCTATTGCATATGTGTGATTGTATGGAAGTTGTTTAAAAGCATAATCAGATTATTTATGGAATTAGTTCGTTTCTTGTTTACATTGATTCACCCCACCCCCCCCCCCCCCCCCCCCCCCCTCCCTTCCATATGGTCTTCTATATCTAACTGTGTGTCGATACTTCCTTAAGCCATTCCTAATGGCCTTCAGACTATCATGTTCCCGGAATTGTAAATGGAGATCTGGAAATCGCACCTAGAAATAAGTTTAAGTGAAGATTTTTGTTTGTGGATCAAAGGTTATAAATCATGGTTTGATGCACAGGAAATTGCTTTGAAAGATCTAAGGCTCATTTTTCATCACCTGACTTCTTATCCCCTAGTAATCAAATTCTAGATAAAAGACCTCTTGATACATAGAGGTAAATCCAAATTTCTCCCTCCATATGTTCTGTCCATTTCTCAGAAACCTAAGAACGCAGAGCACATTATTTTGGCCAAATCTTTGTAAAGTGACATATAAAGATACAATTCTAGAAAAAAAAATTAAATAAAAAACCCAATAAAAAATTTCTTTTAAAAAAAAAAACTCCCTCCCTATTATTGGCAAAATCATCAAAGGGACTTGAGGAATTGAGTTTGAGGGCCACATAACCAAAGGGAATCCCTGCATAATAGCACCGTTGTACTCCTGAGAGGTTTGTACATCGGAGGAATCCTGATGCAATGCCTCTTTGAAAATTTTTTGGCCACCAAATGATCAAATCCTTGTCGTTTTAGACAACAAATATGAATTAGGGTTTTGGTAAGGCACATCAAATGACATGAAGATCATTCGTCCACAGAAATTTAACTTATTAAGATATTTGTAAAATTTATTACTCATAATGTGATCGATTAATTTGCTAATCTTGAATTGAGAGGTCAAAATTATTTTAAAACTTGACAATAAAAAAAAAAATTGATGAATTTAATAATACAAATATTTAAGAAAAAGCTATATGTAAAATTTGGAGGAAAATATAGAATGGGACTGAAATCAATATGGAAAAGTTGGATTATTAGAAAAAAAATAAAAAAATTCATGGATTTTGTAATCAAAATTATATTTCGCATTAAGAATTTTTATTGGTTAATTAAAATTATATTTTATTATTGAGTTTTATTTGGTTAAAATTGTTTTCCAATATTCAGTTTAATAAATAAAATGAAATTATTAAAATAATATAATAATAGTTCTCATAATTAGATTTGTAAATTTGTAAAGTTGAAGAAAATAATCATTTTACTTTAACTTGTTTCTTTGATGATATGGGAAAATGGGAAACTAAACAATCAAATAAAATATGATCATATATAAGGAAAACAACTATAGAGACAATTTTTCACCTATATAGTGTTGTAACATGGATAATTGGAAGGATGAGAATAGTACCAACCTTCATAATACATTTTATAATGAATACTTAAATAATAAATATTTATAAATTTTAGAGATGATTTAATCTAAATAATTGATACTAATATTTATTTAATTAAAATTTAATTAATTATGAATATTTATTTTGTTAATTAAATTACAAATAATTTGACTTAAAATAATCTCAAGATGACTTATATAAATAGTCATACAATAATAATATTTTTTCATTTATAATAGTAAAAATTATAAGTTGATTTTTTTCTTAATCTGGAAAAGTAATATTTTGGCTATATCGTCAAAAATAATAATATAAAATGTACTTGGTCTTTTTCAGGGTTTTAAACTTTCACTTGTGTTGTATTACATATCATGTGTGACCTCTATGCATATTTGCATTTGTAATTATCATCCACTCTTAAGCCATGTGTTTTCTTAGTTATAATGATCATCTTGACAAAATATGCATGAATTGATATGATTACTACCAAAACTATTAGTGATGAGCATGGCCCCTAAAAGAGCTTCTAATAGTGATGGTGTTTTGAAATTGCTTAAATTTAATACTACATGAGCATGATACAAACATTATACCCCTATTGTCTTAGTTATAATGATCATCTTGATAAAATATGTATGAATTGATATCATTACTACCAAAACTATTAGTGATGGGCATGACCCCTAAAAGAGCTTCTAATAGTGATGATGTTTTGAAATTAGTTAAATTCAATACTACATAAGCATGATATGAACATTATACCCTTATTGCTTATTTTGTTGGTCAAAATTTTGTTTAAAAGTATTCTTAAGTGTTTGTCCCAAACCACATCTAATGTTTATGGCATCAATGGCACTCCAGAATATGACCTAACATTTCTTGTTGTTGATATTTTCCAACTCAAATCCCTATTCTACCATTGTTAAATGCAATCTATAATTCATTCTAAATACCTTTGTTGTTTATGCTAGTAGTCTTAGGATTGTAGTTTCTAATGAATCCAAATTCAACCCCTATGCAGGTGGAGTTCCCTTGCTTGTGCACTGATAAAAGACACTAAACAACTATGGATACCAACAACAAATGGTGAATGATTGTAAGTTGGAACAAGAGAGCCATTTCAAAAAAACATAAACAATATTCTTGAATATAACTTTGTACAAATTTCAACTTTCTTCAATCGTATTATTGATATAGTCAAGTATCGGGTGCCCAATGAAGGATAGACAATCCTTGCAACCAAATAAGACTCGAAGTCAAAAAAATCAAATTGATATGCAGTAACAAAGCAAAAAGTAATATTGCAGCTGTAAGAAATAACAACAAAACACTCTTTAATCAAATTTCAAGTTCATTGCCTTATAAGCAAATCATCCAACAATAAGACTTTACAAATAGTTATCTTACTCTCGCACTTCTTATACAAGAACATGTTATATAATGTTTATCCAAAAACCATAACTCATAATATAAATTGAGAGATGTGTAAGGTAATTGCCTAGCAAAAGGAATAAAACATGTCTAGAAATGAGTCTATGAAATGTCAATTGGAATGATTCCCTCCGAAGGCCTCACATTATAGTTCAAATACATAGGACCAAAGCCATTAGATATAACTTATTATTTTTTGTCTTGACACTAATGGGTAGTTTTTTCAAATAAATAAATATATGGGGAGGGGTCATATGGGGAGCGGGAGATGGGGTGTATGCAGAGGGGGAGAGTGGGAGAGGGAGGTCCTAAAATAACTTAGGAGGAAGGGCTATATGTCAATTTACAAGAATAGGTCAAGCATAACTCATTATGCCCTCATCAAGACATAATAAAAAGTGTCATAAATTTACAACAAAGGTGGTCAAGCTATCCAGTTGCCCCATAGTGCATAATAACTATATCATATATAAATATATTTCATTTTGAGAGCTTGCTACCAATAAAGGTGCAACATATCTTAAGGTTTGTAATGTCGTCATTTTTTGGAGACTACAAAAAATGCACCTATCAAAACTTACAAGAGATGAACAACTAAACCCATAAGGAAACCATTCTTGGCATGCAAGAATTATGCTTGGAAAAAATTGTCACCCAATAAATACATATTTGTCTCTCCAAAAGTATTGCTAAAAATAGAAACTAAAAGATATGTAATATAACTACCCATAAAAGGAAAAATGTGTATCAAGATGCAAGTCCTAGGAGTATATAAAATTTTAATTTTCCATCATGTCTTTTGCATAATGCCTCTCTCCAAGCTTTACCTGTGGTTCAAATGCATAGTCCAAAGCCATCAAATCTCATTTGATAATTCTCGCCCTTACATCATTGGGTTGTTTTCTAATTAATAGGTATATTGAGTTCAACAAACGCTCAACTTATGAGCAAGTTTGAACAATAGATCATGCACAATTGCATTGTGAATGAAACTTAGAAATTGCTAATATATTTTCAAAAAAATTGTAATTTAAATCTAAAACAAGTGTCAAATAGTGGTGAATACTTGTTTTCATAGTATTGTAATAATAGTAACAGTATCAAATTACAATTATTATTATTATTTTGTTAGTATTGTAACATTAGATTGCAAAAATATTAATTTTCTTAATTTGTTATACAATTTAAACATGATATTGAAAGGTGTATAATGAAATAGATGGACTCTTCAATGTAGAAAGTTTAGTTAAAAGATTTGTTTTTAATAATTAAAAATAAGTAAATAATTATAATAAAAATTTCTACTATACTGAAAAACATATTTGGCTATATTTTCTATGGGTGTAACTTAAAATGGTTCTATTGTCTTGATATTTTTCAAAGTGAAAATTATTCTTGTTCTGAGGCCATTGGCAACTCTATTGGTCGCTTCTTAAAGGCGGATGATACCACAGTCTCCATACTTTGTACTCATTTTGGTTGATATTGACATCTTTGTACCTCTTCATAGGAATGTGGTTCTCATGGTTGGAGATAGGCCATAGACTCAATTGTTGGATTATGAGGGTCTCCCCTTTTGATGTTGTTGATGCTTCTCTACTGGTCACTTAGCCATGAATTATTCTATCTTGCACTATAAAGTTGTTGCCACTTGGTGGAAGGACGTTATTGGTGATCACCTGTCTATCTTAGCCTCTAATTCTTCCTCTGACAACACTTCACATGCTAATGATGATTCCTCCCAGGAGGATGTTTTGTCTACTACTACTCACAAGGTCTTGATTGAAGGGGCAATACAATACAACGTGCATTCATATTGGGGGGTTTAAAATGGGCAAAAAAGGGGGGCAATATATTGCCTAAACAGAGGGGAGGAGGATTTTAGGGGTGCAGGGGGTGGGAGTTTATAGAGAAAAATGGGTGTGGGGGGTATTGGGTGGGTATTAGAGGGGGTGACAAAATAGGAGTTTAAGGCAATATTTTTTGAAAATAAGGGGATTCTTTAGTATGTCATGAACGCATGTGTTATGATTCAAGTTCATTAAGTGAAGCCCTCGTGCTGCTACTGGTATGGCCTCCTCAGGCCCCGTGGTTCCTACTCTATCTCTTGTTTTTGGTGTGGCCCCCTATGGCCACAAGGACCCTTCTTTATTTGTTGCTCCTAATCTAGTCCAACCTTCGGTAGATGGCAACTTACCTCGTCAGCACTTTTCTCTTTGCATTGACAGTCCACTTGATCCCTCTTGTAATAGTGTTCCTAATGATAGTATTGCTTGGATTGTTGTTCATTGGTGGAGGAAAGATCATCCGTCCTCTTCCCAATATCTTCCATGCGTTGTGGGTGAATTTTATACCCACCCTTGATGTGGGTTACTAGTTTTGCTAGAGTTTGTGAGTGGTTATCCTGGCTTTTGTTATTTGTGGCATATTCTTGACCAGTCTTAAGTGGCCTATTTTGGCATGTCTTCGTAAAGAATCAACACCCTTATTTTGCTACTTTTATAATAAAAAAATAATTCATTTCTTGAAAAAAAAATGTTTATATTTGACAATATTTAATGCTAAAATAAGGCCAAATATGACCCACATATATAATGAAAAAAAACACATTAAAAATTATCAAAAACTATTAATGAACATGAAGGATATCTTACACAAGGGTCTATCATCAAGCCACTGTTTAAGATGTTTTAATGTTTCTAAACATGAAAACATGTATTAGATGTATCTTTTAATATTTTAAAAATAGAAACTTGTGGTAAGGGAGAGTACCCACCAGTCGAGCATGTTCTACTGGTTGTTATAGCACTTGTTTGATTTAATGTCCATCAGTTGTGATTTTAAAGTTGTTAGTGTTAATGATGTTTATGTAGAATTCATTGAAATATACTCTTAGATCTAAAAAGCAACAAATCATGTGAAGCCAAATCAGCACACCAATAAAAACATGATTTTTTGCAAAACTACATGTCTAACATTTTTTATGCTTTTTAAACACTTCAACAAAAAACATGTTAATATAGCATCATATTTGATGATGTAACCTTTGAATCTTAATTATTAAAAAAATAATTTGTTAATTACATTGTTGTGAAAATTAAGAGTAACTTGAAATAGAACCCTGGAATTAAGATGGTAGATCCTCTCCCCCAACTATTTCCTTTCCATATCTAAATATAGACAAGTCTATATTCCTCTATAAAAAAAAGTAGGTACACTAAATTTATAGATAAATGAATTGGCAGTGGATCCCTGTTACATTATAGAAAAGGAAGGCCCTTAGATTTTAGAGCGATCTTTTAAGGAATCTTGTCCAAAATCATACCCTGCCTTCACTGAATTTCAACTAATGCTTTATAATCTAGTTGGAGACAGAGACCAAGAGAATAATCCTCCACCAATGTAGATGTTCATGTACAATCATATATTCTTTAATATTTTATTACAAACATCATGTTAGTGAAAACTAGGGGAGAGGACCTAGTAATTGAGCACCCTAGACTTCCCAAAATCCTACGTGGAAATTTCAAATCACTCCCAATTTTTTACAACTTACTCGGCAAGTCCCCTACTTATGACTAAGGTTTCAAAGCCACATCATCAAATATGATGCCACATCAACATGCTTTTTGCCAAGGTGTCCCAAATGGCCCAAAAAAAGGTGAGACCAATGGTCGTGCAAAAAGGATACCCATACTTGTGTAGCTGCTGTGACATCACATGATTGGTTACTTTTTGCAACTATGGTACATGTCGTTCAATTATGGGTAGTCCTTATAGTAATGTTGTCAAGAAAATTGGACATTAAGTCAACAAGAGTGGGTATTAAATCAACAACTTTAGGTATTAAATCAAAAACATTTATCACGACCATCGGAGTGCGTTTAGGTATTGGGTCCTTTCCCCTAGAGGACAACAAAATATTTCCCCTCATGTTCCTGTGACCACTGACTCTATTTTAAATACTAAGATGACAACTCATCTGATCACCATATCAAACCTCACAAGTATTAGTTAACTGATACTAAGCACCTCATTTACATGGATGGAAGAGCGTAGCTGGTTTTGACATCTTTTATTGTTTTCAAATGTACAACAAACATTACTAGTATTTGTTTTTCAAATATGAAGAGTATACAAATAGTTTTAAAAAATTCAATTAATCATTGTCAACAAATCATTTTAAAATATTTTTTTATTGGAAAAAAATTATATATTAATTATTGAAAAAATAAACATTTATTTTAATTTGAAATTTTCTAAAAATTAATTGATTAATAAGAACAAAGATTAATCAATGCCTTAAGACGTGTAGTATTGTAGTTTAAACACTTCATTAGTGAAGCGGCCACCAAAGTCCATACCCTCGCTAGGCCATTGTGCTTGCAAGCATTGTACCTTTGTTTCCATAACTCTGGGTCAAAAGTATTTCATGTGGACCTAGATGGCATGTCATATCAGCATCATGAGTCATTTAAATAAGCTTTTGAACTAGGGAAAGAGGACCACCCATGTTCCAATTACATTCACTCCTTGCTCGCCCAACTCCCCAATTTCTAACTTGAAAGAAATAGAAAAAAAAAAATGGTAACTAAAAGCCCACTAATAACTTTAGCATGTACCAATAGCTGCCCACTTTTGCCTCCAATAGTTAAAATTTGTAGACTTCAGTTGGAGGAGTTGTGCAACTTTATTGGTACCCATAGTGCACGACTACTAGGGCATTTGTGCATTAGTATTGGAAATTTTTGAGGTGGTTATAGTGCACAATTATTGGGGCATCTTTAAGTAGGTATTTTTTAAAAATAGTTTGCAAACTCTATGAGTACTCTCTAAGTCGTTGAGTAATCTATTTTCTTTGTTGGACGAGTCTTCACAAGTTTAACTCTCATGTTTCTATAGACGCAAAAAAATGTGGTAAAAATGTCAATGTAGGTAAAACACTAGTTAAAATGCACTTTCAATATGTTTTTGTTACAAAACCATGCAATTTCTCTTTTGAGATGTCAATTTTTAATTTAACACATTTTGTAATTGAATTTTACAAACAAAATATGTTTCTTTAAGAGATTTTAATTTTAAGTACTTTCTAAGTTGCCAAGTTTCTAACGAGTATTTGTTGAGTTTTTGCCGAGTTGAAAATTTTGGGCTTGCCGACTACTCTCTAAATCTATATTTGTGAACTATGCTTTGAAATGACCACTTTTTTACCCGTGTGCATAACTAATCCTACAGCATGCATCATTTTACCCATAAGTCAAAACAATAGCTATAAGTAGTTTAGTTGCATACGAAGACAACTAAAAAAAATCGTCAAAATCGAATGCATCATTTAGAAACTGTGAGTGTGCTAAGTTAGCTATAACGACTACTAGTACACACTTCCTCTAAACACATGAACAACATACAAGATGAATCCAAATAATTGTTCCTTTCTTAAAATGTGAATTCTGAAGTTTCTAAAAATATCGTTAAGCTTTGAGGTCCAACAATTCCAAACCTTTGGCTTTGGGTTAAAAAGTGTAATTAGACCATAAAAGCAATGGATGATTTTTCTTAAGTCTTCATAACCTTTTTGAAGGCAATCTAGCAAGACTAATACACATGTGAAGCAAGAAATATATAGCTCACATTATAACCTTTCTAAAGGCATCCAACAAGAGGAATAATAGATATGTGAAGCAAGAAATATGTGATTCACGACTTGAATCTTGTCAGTCGAAGACAAATATTGTTTACCCAAGTGCTAAGTATATTTTCCAAGTTGTTTAGAAATTTGTTCCACATATCAAAAAGTGGAACGCCCATCCATAAAGTAGCAAGTAATCTATCCATGTTTAATTTCCTTTCAATCTTTTGATATCTAATGAGTAACTAGATTCATTTTCACCATGAAAAATAATGATGGGCTAACTTTGAACCAAAGACAAAGCAATAAAGCTCAAGAACCCATTGCATTATCAAACTCCTTTTCAAATTATTGAAGAAAGATAATGCTACCATCAATAAAATGTGAGTTTAACACAACCATTGGGAATAGAAAAACTCTTTTATCAATTTCATTTGGTTGCACTTTGCAATAGACACCCAAAGGCATCAATAGCCAAAATATAGAGAAAGGTGTCAATGCACAACCTTTCTTGATTGTAAGGGGAATGTGTCTTAAGTCTTTGTTTACAATCAACTGAGTATATAAGCATCTTTGAAAAACATTTGGACATTTTTATGAATCTTAGGACCAAAATCCAACCAATGTAGCATCATAAGAATAAATCTCAAATGCATTCTATCATAGGCTTTATGAGATCCAGCTTCACAATGCCTTGACCCCAATAGTTGGGCCCATTCAGTAGTTTCACAAGCAAGTATAAGATTATTAAGGATAAATCTCCTACCAAAGAAACCAATTTGTTTTGGCTAACTATCCCTTGTGCCATTGGTTGACTCCTTGCAGCAAAGGCTTTAGCAATAATTTCATAATAAGTGTTAAGTAATTGGCCGCCATCCATAGTAAGTGTCAATCATTTTCCTCTTTTGGAAGGAGCTTGATAAAACCTTTATTAATTTTGGGTCCTAAAGAACCTTGCTCCGAAGCCTCTAATAAGTGGCAACAAGTTGGTAACTGTCTAAATTAAAAAAACTCTTCCTTGCAACATGGTTTAAGTTTTGAGTCATCTATCTAGTGGAATAGAATGGTTCAATATCAAGGCCAACCTTTTGTTGTCTCCTTTATGGCCAAGTTTTTTATCTAAACTGTAAGTTTCAATGTTTTGTTATCTTTGAGAAAACACTAGTTACTATGAACCTTGTTATTAGTTCTAAAAGATTGGTGATGGTTGTCTAGGTTTCAGTTAGGTAGCTTTCCTATTAAGAGGTCTATCTATGTCTTCTATTTGCTTTGTCCCTAAATCTAAGGTTAGATAAAAAATGGATTTGTAAGTTCAAAGAAAAGACATGGAGAAGATTCAGTGCTCAAGTTTAAAGATTTAAAGTTGTGGTTAATGTCTTACCCTTCAAACTTCCCATGGGTGATAAGTTGAACTGTATGATCATATGATAGTTCAGCCAATTAAATGCCCTTCCTGCTGCCACCAAGTTGTTCATGAACTAAAAGAAAATGTAATGTTTGATCATGTTTTATGTTCGAAAGAAGCCGTTATAAGCTTCAAAACAATATGGTTGCGGATTCTATGGGACCTACCATTTTGCTTAATATATTAAAAGTAGATGCTTGGCAGTTCAGGTGAATGCTAAATTTTCACTCTGACATCATTTTCCAAATTGTTTTCTGGTGGTCCCCGCTGCAGGGGTGTCCAAAGAGAATGTGGAGATCTACATGAAAATACTTTGTGCTCTAAACAGTTAGATTTTGTGACGAGGTTTCTGATTTGTTTGATAGCTTCTAGGTTCTTGTATTCATACCCCATGCCCATTATAGGTTGTATTGGCCTGTTGGTAGTACTTTTAATTCATTTGTTTTTTTTTTGGCAGCCTGCTGGTTGCCTAATTCTATGTAATTATGCTTGTATTGTTTCAATATAAAAAATAACAAATTCCAAAAAGCATGTAATAAGCAAAGAAACTAACATCAAAGTCAGTGCAAAAGATTAAAGGAACCTTCCAACCTTCTAGGGCAATGGCCCAGAACTAGCCCTCCTTCGAAAAACCACTTTCAATGATTCTGAGACATTATCTATAAGTCCATTTTCAACCATTCCAATACAGATTCAAAAGCTATTTTTTTATGGCTACTTGCCTTCTTGTTTCTTTCTTCATTTTACATTTGAGCTAAATATACTTTTCCCATTTCTTCTTTTATTACTTTTACCACACATGGGTAAATAATTAACGTTAATAATACTTGAGATTTGTTTTAAACATCACAAAAAATAGTTGGAAATATCAAGTGGCTGTTGGTTTAATGGTAAGAATGTTTGGGGAATGAATCCTTAAAAATTGGTATAAGGTCAACAATTCATAATATTGATACCAACAAATACCAAAAAAATGTAAAATTAATTGAAAATATTGAATCTTTGAGTGTCATGGCAAGCCATTATTTGCTTTGCCCTTATTTCATGCCTTTCTCTTATCAACTATATTTGTTAGGTCTCGGCCTATTGCTAAAGAATAATGTCCTTGACAAATAACACCATTTGTACTTGAAACATTTTGAATTAAAATCTAAGGTGTCTAGTTCGACAAATCCTCCCATAAATAGTCCTAAAAATTTTGGTGCTTAATTACAATAATCGGACATCATCTTCCTATGGTGTGGCACCACTAAGACTGAACATGTCTCTTCGTTTGTTAGAACATGTCTGTGTCAAGATAGCTCCAATAAAACAAAGATTTGAAACCTTGTATATCTCTTCAAAGATTGATGTTCAACCATTTTTTACAGGAAAATAGTGCGTTTGTTTGTAAGGTTAGCTTTAATTCTCTTTCCAGTTAAGTAAAAGAGTATTGCATATGAGGACTCAAATCTCTCCCAACTCACATTTTGAATAAGATTGGGAAGAAAAGGCCACGGTTTCCAAACACATGGCCTATATGCACTGTAGCATGAAATAACACTACTAAACCATTACTATTCTCTAGATTACCCAATTTGTGGATTAGATCTTTATGGCCCTCAGCACAAATTGTAGTCTCATTTTCACATGATATCACAGTTTCTTGTGGAATCTCCCCAGACCACTTGTAGCATTTAACTTCTTGTTCAACCAACTGTTGACGTCTCCAACTTGTACTTCCTTTGTGTAAAATACTAAAATGTGAAGCACTGGATATATCTGATTCATGTTTCAATAAAAGAAAATGTTTGATTGTATATTCCTTGTATGCTTCAAAATTTCCTTTTCTTAATTCTTGGTTTCCACCCACAGGCCAATATAGTGCTCCGATACCATAGTTTTTAGCCAAAATTGAAAAGTATTAATGTTCTAAACAAATGGCAACTGAAAAAAAAAATATTGAAATTTGAATCAGATATCTGAAATCTGAATTAGAAACAGCAAGAAGCTGATTCATAATTCCTTGTCATCTACAAATTATATTCTGAAACTTCTAATAAACGATCCATGAAGCATTTAAAAAACAAAAATATTTAAAATCAATAACTGAAAAATAATCGAAATAGACTGTCATTATCTAAATAACACAAGTGTTCAAAAGATGAACAAAAATTTATTTGAAAATATACAAGCTCCTAATCAATCTGAGAGCCCTCAAAGGGCAGCATGGATGCTGCGCTTGGCCAATAACTAGTCCCCAGAAAAATATACACATCACAAAAAACTACATGGAAATACTGCAGACTTCAAGTGTACTAAAACTTGTGTAAGATCTTTTTAATTAAGACACCCCTTTCCAAAACTTGAATTTTGCATTCTGCCATCCATTGATCATATGTTTAAGCCCATTTGCAACATAGGTGACATCCTTGTGCAGCCAGAATGAGTTATGGGAAAATGGTAAATAAGAAATTATATTGATGACCACAAATGACCAAAGTAGGTCAATGGTACTCAAACGTATAAGCACTTACAGTAAAAGAATTAGGTTAAGAGGACCCTAGGCTAAGAAAGTGACAAACTAAAAGAGGAATCCGATTCCTCTTCATGGCAATTCAATTACAAAAAGAGTTTTGAAGTTTCTAGATTTTCAGTTTTCATGTTTTGGGAAAATGGAAGCCCTTGGGAAGTGTGTGAGTGATGATCTTGCAGATGAAAGAGGATAGAGAAGGTTTTCTCACATACCTACTAATTCAATCTTGATCTTTGAGTTCTAGGGAAGGGATTTTGAAACAGATAAATTTGGACAGAACAAATTTGTAGTTTGGAGGAAAACATTAGATTGCTTAGAAACTTGTTGAGGAATCCCAAACAACCTTCTCAGGTTGGTAGGCATTTCTGGAGCTGTAAGAAAACATTCCACTTTTTTTCTTCTAATTTTCAAGCAAGTATAAAAGTAAGTTTTAAGTGGTGGAGTTTGTCTTTGCATGGTCTTCTTCCCCTGTTTCCTTGGTTTGTTCATGGGCTTTCAAATTCATTTTGCTGATCAATGAAATGTAGCATACTATTTGACTGTGTGCATAGTGAACAATGAAAATCCCTTCTCTTGTGTGTTTGTTGCATTTCCATGATTGCAGGAAAAAGGAGATTCTTTGGGACAAATACAAAATAAATGTATTTTTTTCCTTCGTCTCTTTCATATTTTGAAATAAAAAGAGAGTGAGTTTAGGGCAATAATAAATCAATGTATCTATATTCTTAGCTTTAAAGATGAAGGAAGAGGAAAGAAAAGGTCAGTTTCACATCTTTCAGAGTTTAGTCTTTTTCTACAGAAGATGACAGCCAACATCTTGATTATTTCAGATATTGTACTTTCCTGTATAAGATAGAAGCCACCAGTTTTTCAACTTCAAATTTTGGGCTTGCCTATGGAAGATGGTCTACCACTTTATTCAATTTAGAGATTGGAATACCTATAGACAATAGGAACTGCCTGTTGTGAATACTTTCCATTTCTGCTTGCTTCTAGAAGAGAGAAGACGCTTTCTTTTTTAATTTTAAATTTTGGAGTGGAACATGGAGTTTTGTCATCCGTTTTGGTCACAGAGACTACCATGGCATATAGATAGGGCCATCCTTTGTAGGTTAGTGAAATCAGAAGGGCTTACTAGAATCTTACATATATCTTTGATTGCCTAGCTGTTCTATCTTGCCTTTCTTGAAAGACTGAATATGGTTTCCGTTTGAAATGCATATTTCCATCTCATTGCCTAACATTCCTTTTCGTGAAACTTTCTTTCTACACTTGATGGCCAATGAAGAAGATAGGAGCTGCCAATTTTGAATATTTTCTATTTTGGCTTGCTTCTAGAAAAGAGGCCGCACAGATTTTATTTGGTTAGAGAGAGACTAACATGGCATTTTGATAGGTCCATCCATTGCAGATTTATGAATCAGACTGATAATGCTGATTAGGACTTACTAGAATCTTGCATGTATGTTTATTTGCCAAGATGTTCTATACTGCTTTTCTTAAAAGACTGAATATGGCTCCCATTAAAAACGCTTAATTCAGTCTCATTGTATGAGATTCAAATCTTGATGTAACTTTCCTTTTTATGCTCAATAGCCTTTTTCTTGTCTGCTGTCCTATTTGTGCCTTTCATATGGTAAACCCTTGTCACTTACAAATGCCATTGTTGGCACATGTGAAAAGAGAGGAAAAAACAAAACTTTTGTGTGGGTTTGATTAATTTAACTTGTTCATTTGTTCATGATTAAAAAATAGTGAAAGAAGCTGCAACTTTGAGATCATAATTATGTGATGTCACCTTCCTTGCACGCTGATTTGGATGTCTTCTTCAATCTTTATCTTAAAATTATTCTTCATTGTCTTCAAAATGTAATTGATTTCTTCATTGTCAAGTGAAGGTCTGTTCCAAAAATGAATGCTGCAGTTTACATTAGAAGGATTCAAATCCAGGTAGCAATAAGTAAGAAGAAAATTCTCAATGCCTGTCAAAGAGTGCAGGTTAGATCAGTAATTAGTAATTAGACAAATGGGGAGTCTGAAAAGATAAAACTAGTAAAAAATTAATGGTTGGACTCTCTCCATTAGATATGTAGTTGACCATATTTGAAACTGCATAATTTGAAATGACCCATATGATGATAGCAAAGGCCATCATGTTATCCATGGTTCATATACTTGGCGAGTACTCAATGTTTTTTTCCCTCTGCTAGCAACTCGAGGTTTACTCAAAAGTTGCAAGACTCCCAGTTACTTGTCGCAACTTGCAGAGACTCGCCGAACATGCCAAAAAAGCCTAAACAATGCCGAAAACGCCAAAAACGCGACACCAAAACTGGAGGACAGGTAAAACACATTTTTTTTCTTTTAAGAACCCGAGTTGACTCTCACTTGACTCACACAAGTGAAGCAGCCATGCAATTTCTACGGGGAATGGCGAATTGCAGAGGTATCAGTTAAGTTTGTAATTGCTTTTCTATTTTATTTTTGTAACTTTTTTGTTTCATAATCTCCACAAGAACATTGTCTAGATTTAAAATGATGGAAATGGTTCAGATCTCTGAGAACAATTTCTCTTGCAACAACCTTGGAGATGAATTTAGATGCAGTGTAGCAATCAGAACATACTTGGAGGTTCTTAACTTTTAAGTTGTTAACAACTGTAATAATTAAGGGTCATGTTTACATTGTTATAGTTTAACAAAACCAAATGCAATTGTTAAATTTCCACTATGGTGGCAGATAAATAATTATGTTTCCTTCTCTTCAACATTAAGTAGATTTCTTGAATCTGAAAATTCAAAATACCCTACCACCTTCATTTTTGTTGTAAAGAAGAACATAAGGTGTAGCATTTTTAGGATCCAACTAAAAAGGTAGTGTTGTTGGAATTGGAAGCACTTAGCCTATATTCATGTATGATCTGCAGGCACCAAGAAAACAATGTAATTATGCACAACTTCAACAAAACGTTGTTGAAATCAAAGATTCAAAATACTAAAATGTTAACGTTACTCAGCAAAACATTGTCGTCTGTATTTATGCATGATTTCAGTAGTAGTTAAAACTAAAAAATGTTTACAACTCGAATCACAGATCCACAGGTTTGACTGGCATCTTATTACCAATGTTACCCGGAAATGCATTTTCACCCCTAAGGCCCATGTTTTGGAAACAGAAACAGTTTCGGGGACGGGGGGATGGCCAGAAACATTTCCAAGCCATCCCCGTTCAGCCAAAGAAATCAAAAACCATCCCCGAAACATGGGGACACTCAACCAAGTTTCCTATTCATGTTGACCATCCCAAGGACAGATTGCCATTCCTAACGACAAAAGGCATTCAAAACAATGTTTTATAGATATTTGCAAATTATTTTACCCTTCCGTGGGCCCCATGCCTCATGTCAGCCCTGAACATTATCAAAATAATAAAATATGTTGTAAGATCAGCATTGAACATTATTAAATAATGTTTCGATTTTATTTTTCCATTTTCTTTTGACGCAGCTATGCACTATGAGAGGACGCGGCTGTGCATTGTGAGAGACTTATGTTTGAGAGGAGAGGTCTGCATTTTGAGAGGAGAGGTCTGTGTTTGACTCTTTGCTTAGTTTCTCCAAAGGCTCTTCTTTGGAGAGTTTGCAGAAGCGTTTACAGAGAGGAGAGGCATTTGAACTTTGGATACTTTTCATTGTTTCAATGAATTATATCTATGAATATATGAAATTGGAATTTGAACTCTCATTTGATGCCATCCTATGTTACTATTTTATGATGATGCAATTTGATTCATTTGATGCTATGTTCTATGATGATTCGATGAATGACATTGATTATTGACTCAATGATTTTAGTCTTTAGATTAATAATTATAAATGTTATTATGTTGCTATGATGAATGTTACAATGTTATGTAATTCTAAAATTCTGAAATTTAGGAATATATTTGAAATTTCAGATTTCCACACTCACACACACAGAGTAGCTGTCCCCTACTCTGGCAAAAAAAAATCTTGGAAACCCGTTTCCCTGTCCCAAAAACTCAGGGTAACATAGCTTATTACTAAAGTTGAGGCCCTTAAGTTTATTGATGTGCTTGTTATAGCTATACTATTGTCACTGTTGTTATTGTTGTTCATGCAAATTTATGACTGTGCGTAACATTAGCTCTATGCTTATACTGTTTTTTGTTGCTATCAATGTTGTAGGTTAGTATATAATTACAAGAGAATCCACTTTGCATTTGATTCAGACTCAACAAGTGCAAGTCAACCCATTGGTAGGAAACTAGCCATCACCCCACTTGGAGATATTACATAATGGGATGTAATGACCCTTGTTAGTTTGTAACCTTGGATCTTCTAGTCTACTTATCATGCTTGTAATTCATATAGATCTATTTAGTATTTCAACTTAATTAAATTAAATGATAATTTAAATAGAATTTATATTTCCTCTTATGACTATATTGATGATCCCATATCCAACTTATTACTCTGTCGAATTGGATAGTGTTAATGTTATGGCTATTTCGGGATCTAATACATTTAAATTATATCTTTAATTTAATTTATATAAATCGAAATTGTATTTGTAAATACAATCAAGCTCTTGCACTCGGGCCCTTCCCTTTGGCGCATAAATCAATTCAAAAGTGGGTCGGCTTACCTAGTATATATGAGTCGGCTCTCATAATAAAATGTTCTTTCCTGGGTCGGCCCACACAACAACTGTTTTCTAGGTCGGCCCTCTCCTCACCTTGGCGCCAAAAGTTTAACTCTAACGTATAAGGGTCGCCTGTTTAATACTCCTTATTGGCCAGTATATAATGGAGGTCACATCTAGCATCATATCATCCATCATACACTCCACGATCATTAGCAATCGGATGCTCTGCTCTGCTCTGCTGAATGCGAAACTTATTCATAGTCAAATCTGAATATGCTCTGCTCTGCCCTACAGAATGTGATTATTATCCATGATTTGAAGTCCTGCTCTGCCCTGCCTGGTGAATATCCGACATCTCCAGATCTGATCTATAGCTACAGCAATTTCTACAGAGGACTGAGATCACAGCAAGAGTTATCTGTCACACATACATTCATCTCTGAATTTGATCCTCATCTGCTCTGGTTGAGTTATCATCTACAGGTCAGATCTATTTGAGACTGAACTTAGTAAAAGTTGTATCTGGGCCTAATAAAATATATTAAACTAATTGCTGGGTTTTTACCTCCACAAGGGAGGTTTCCCAGGGTATATCGTGTGTTGTACCTGTGTTTTTTGATTATTTGTTATTACATTATCAGTAAATAGTTAGATCTGAAACTAATTTAACATGGTATCAAAGCCAAGTTCTTGCTAACTGTATCAGATCTAACTTGTATCCTTTAGATTTGTTGTCTTTGTGTGTTCCCTTCTTGTGTCAAAATGGTGACAGGATTGAAGGTGGAAGATAGACTTGAAGGTGCCCTCAACTTCATCTCTTGGAAAGCACAGATTTTGATTGCTCTTGAAGAACATGACTTGCTAGAATTTGTTCAAAGTGAAAAAGTTGAAACACCTACGGATCCGGAAGTGCTTAGTCAATTCAAGAAGAAAGCTATCAAGGCCAAGAAGATCCTAATAGATTCTGTCAGAGATCATATTGTTCCTATCATCTCTAGGATGTCTTCAGCCAGAGATATGTTCAAACAATTGGAAGATATGTTCGAAGTAAACAACATGAGCTAGGCACTTACCTTAAGAAGAGACTTACTTCAAATCAAAATGAAAGAGGATGAGTCAGTCATGGAGTTGTTCATGAGGATTTCAGAATTAAGAGATAAAATAAGTGCTATTGATAGTGAGGTTGTTGACAAGGATCTCGTCATGCTTGCACTCAATGGTCTCCCTCCCTCATGGGAACCCTTCATTCAAGGTTTAAGCGGTAGAGGTAACTTTCCCTCATTTGATCTCCTTCGTGCTGACTACATTCAAGAGGAATCTAGGCTCATATCAAGAGGGATCAAGTCTACCCGTAATGAAGAAAACTTAGTTCTTGCTACTCAATCCATCAAAGGTGATCATTGGAAGAAGAACAACTTCAAGAGGAACATTGATTTCAAATCCAATGATGCTAATAGCTCAAGGAAGAAGCCAAGAGATCTCTCTCATATCCAATGCTTCAAATGTAACAAATTTGGCCACTATACCAGAGATTGTCAGGTTCAACTCTTTCAACAAATGGCTAACCCAAGCAAAGTTGTCAACCTTGAAGATAAGGAAGACTTTCTCCTTTTAAGTATTTTTGTGTTAGATAGTTTAGAATCAATGTTGTTTGAGATCTAACTATTTTTGTTGAAACTAACCTTAGGGAAACGATATGTGTTGTAGATTTCTTTTAGTTGTGCAGGAGTGAGGATCAAGAGGGAGTCACGCACTTTCTTATCTTACTTGAGTTTGGTATAGTCTAACCTATGTGGTAAAGTGATGATTAGAAGTGTTTCTTTTGGCTCAGTAATCTTGGATCTATTGATTTTTGAACTAACTTGGAAGGTTGAGTATATGATTTCCTAACTCTAAGTACAGGAAATTGGTTGAATCGTCAATTGCTTGGAGTGCTTAAGAATCAGGGTATATTGCTTCTTCAAGAGAAGCTATTGGGATTGATTTTTCTATCACTTGAAGGATGTCCGAGTGCTTTGGAAGTTATATAGGGCTCAGCTACTGCTAAGAGGGAGTCTTAGCCTTATTGATGTATCTTGTATACCACTCTTGCGAGCAATGCAAGGTGGACATTGTTGTTTTAATCTTCCTTCAATGAAGATGATTGTAACCACCCTCTGCAAGAAATGCAAGGTGGATGTTGTGTTTAGAAGGTTTGTGTACCACCCTCTGCGGGCAATGCAAGGTGGAATTATAATTCTTATAAGTCCACCCTCTGAAGATGATTGTAACCACCCTCTGCAAGAAATGCAAGGTGGATGTTGTGTTTAGAAGGTTTGTGTACCACCCTCTGCGGGCAATGCAAGGTGGACTTGTAATTCTTATAAGTCCACCCTCTGTGGGCAATGTAAGGTGGCAAAATTCCTCACCACCCTCTGCGGGCAATGTAAGGTGGTGTTGTATTGAAGTCCACCCTCTGCGGGCAATGTACGGTGGCAATCACCCTCTGCGGGCAATGCAAGGTGATCTTTTGAGGCTTGTCCTCTTCCACCCTCTGCGAGTAGGTACGGTGGATATTCTTGACCATCCTCTGCGAGTAGGCATGATGGTTCCACCCTCTGCGAGTAGGTATGGTGGATATGCTTTGGTTCCATCCTCTGCGAGTAGGCATGATGGGTATGGTTGATTTGTTCTTACAGGTATATGCATCCATCCTCTGCGAGTAGGCATGATGGAAAGGTAAGGTAATAGCTAGATCCCTCATAGCTAAGAGGGAGTGTTAATGTTATAGCTATTTCGGGATCTAATACATTTAAATTATATCTTTAATTTAATTTATATAAATCGAAATTGTATTTGTAAATACAATCAAGCTCTTGCACTCAGGCCCTTCCCTTTGGCACATAAATCAATTCAAAAGTGGGTCGGCTTACCTAGTATATATGAGTTGGCTCTCATAAAAAAATGTTCTTTCCTGGGTCGGCCCACACAACAACTGTTTTTTAGGTCGGCCCTCTCCTCACCTTGGTGCCAAAAGTTTAACTCTAACATATAAGGGTCGGCCTGTTTAATACTCCTTATTGGATGGTATATAATGGAGGTCACATCTAGCATCATATCATCCATCATACACTCCACGATCATTAGCAATCGGATGCTCTGCTCTGCTCTGCTGAATGCGAAACTTATTCATAGTCAAATCTGAATATGCTCTGCTCTACCCTACCGAATGTGATTATTATCCACTGCGAATTGGGTCCATGATTTGAAGTCCTGCTCTGCCCTGCCTGGTGAATATCCGACATCTCCAGATCTGATCTATAGCTACAGCAATTTCTACAGAGGACTGAGATCACAACAGGAGTTATCTGTCACACATACATTCATCTCTGAATTTGATCCTCATCTGCTCTAGTTGAGTTATCATCTACAGGTCAGATCTATTTGAGACTGAACTTAGTAAAAGTTGTATCTAGGCCTAATAAAATATATTAAACTAATTGCTGGGTTTTTACCTCCACAAGGGAGGTTTCCCAAGGTATATCGTGTGTTGTACCTGTGTTTTTTGATTAGTTGTTATTGCATTATCAGTAAATAGTTAGATCTTAAACTAATTTAACAAATAGGAAGACTTTAGGATGTGACCGAGGCGCTTAAAGACCACTCACAATAGGCTCCCTCAAGGTTTACAGGTCCAAGCCCAAACTATTGGGACGCTGACCCCCACCCTATTTTGGGACAGAAGCTATTGGCGGGATTCACACAAGCTCTCCTGGAAGACATCCTTATATTCCTTCCTTTCAGTCTAACATGTGACAAAACGGAGTAGGGATATATATATATATATATATACTACAAATGTAAATATTAGATCATTTTCAAATATGTTAGGGAATATTTAGATATATACATTATATAGAGATGATTCTGTTAGATATATACATTATATAGAGATGATTCTGATTTCATCCATATTAATATGTATTATATAGATGTATATTCACATCTGAAATAAATATATTTATAATTCTTATTTCAATATTATTATCCGATATATATATATATATACATTTCCTATTTATTAAATATATATATATTTAATCATATGATCTTATAACAGTTCTTTGTTCTTAATGAGATTCAAATGTAATAGTCTGTGAATCAGTATTTAACTCAGAGATACGCTACAGCATAATTTGTTGTCATACAATGCTTACCAGCATTGTAATGATTCATTTCTTTTCTTCTTCCCTGAAGAATAATAATTATATTTTATATTTTCTTCCTTATCTTATTCGGTGTCTAATTTTATATCCCCCTTATGTTCGATTGGATTGTTTCTTATATGCCATGCACTGCTGAAGGGTTGCATCCCTTCAGACATTTAAGAGATATGTCTCTTCTCGAGTGCAACTATTCATAAAATACCAATTTAATTTATCTTATTATTATTTATTATAGGTCAAACAGGGGATATCACAGTCCTACCCTCCCCAAAATTGCTTGTCCTCAAGCAATTACACATTTCCTCGTTATTTGATAATAACAATTGGTGACTTAAGTTTTCAATCATTTCCTAGAGAGATAATCTTTCGTTGTGAGTACTTGTGTAACTCTGATATTAATCAGTATATCTTGATTTCAATTAGGTATTCTTACTATTCCCAATCAATAGAATCACATTCATTTGAAAATATATAAATATATGCAAGCACAAAGTATACACGAGGCATACACACCAATGCATGAATACACAAAGCATACACATTGAAGACACAAAGCATACACATTGATGCAGGAAGACACGAAGCATACACAAAGTATACACATAATATACACATTATTTAAATTAATTTCAGTTCTTAAATCCCGTATTTCATATTAAGTAATTTAATTTTATATGCTTTCTATATTTCTCGTTTCTAAGCTTGATGCGATATTACTTTGTCCTCAAGAGAGAGGAGGTCAAAATACAATCCAAGGCGCTTAGAGACCACTTGATAGATTCCCTCAAAAGTTTACAAATTCAAGCCCTCCCTTGGGACTTTTGCCCTCAAGGATTAGAGGGTTGCTAATCCCCACCCTATCTTGGGAACTATCCTTTTGGGATTTAGACCGCCATTCCTTGAATTTCTTCAGCCTTCCTTCTTAATTACTAAGGCAATATGAGGATCTTAGCCATACTTCTAATATATTTACTTATATATTTGAATATATATTCATCACCTATTTAATTATGTTTTCAGGCATCAACATTACCCGATATAGTAAGATGTGTATATCACAATCTCATCCCTTTCATTGACAAAAATGATTCATTAATTTGTATTTACCCTACAAGATGGTAGGATCAAAGCTCTGATACCATTTGTAATGACCCTTGTTAGTTTGTAACCTTCGATCTTCAAGTCTACTTATCATGCTTGTAATTCATATAGATCTATTTAGTATTTCAACTTAATTAAATGAAATGATAATTTAAATAGAATTTATATTTCCTCTTATGACTATATTGATGATCCCATATCCAACTTATTACTCTGTCGAATTGGATAGGAAGACTTTAGGATGTGACCAAGGCACTTAGAGACCATTCCCAATAGGATCCCTCAAGGTTTACAAGTCCAAGCCCAAACTATTGGGACGCTGACCCCCAACCTATTTTGGGACAGAAGCTATTGCCGGGATTCATACAAGCTCTCCTGGGATCAGTACAAGGGAGTGCTATTTGTACTTAATGCGTGAAGAGGCTTAGTAGAGGCATCAATCATTTCATATACCATCTTGCAAACGTTCCTTGTTGTGATGCAAGGCATGTTCAACAACCCAAGAGAAGGTTAAATGAGAGATGATATCCCTTTTTGCAGTACTAGATGAAAAGAAATTGGAGAGGACAAAGACACAAGAAGTCATTGCTCCTAATTTGTCAAGAGAGTCTAAGGTGTATATGCAAGGCATTGTGGGTTCTACTCACAGTCCTAATATACATATCCCATCATCCTCATCCACTTTGAGAAAAGTCCAATTTTTTGTGCCTAGAAATGAACCAGGATCGCAACCTTCATTGGAAGCTATCGGCTGAAAAAAGTAGATAAGGATTGTGTAAATTTTTGGTATTATAATAACATTCCCTTCAACATGGCAAGGAGTCCATATTGGGAGAGTTTGGTGACAGCATTGACAGTTGTCGGGAAAGGGTACAAGAATCCCAATCCAAGAGATTTAAGTGGTAAGTTGCTCAAAGATGCTATTGTATATGCAAAACGAATTGTGGAAGATGACAAAAAATGATGGAAAAAGTATGGATGCTCAATTCTTTTAAATGGGTGGACAAGTTGATGTGACTTTTGTTCCACTACAACATACAAAATCAAATACTTAATATTCGGGATGAAACGCCAAATCTCCATCTCTCTCTTGAATAAGGATGCTCATATGCTAAACAATGTAGACAGATTGTGTGATCAAATGAGACAACCGCAAGGTTCCTTCTTAATGTGGACTTCACTCAATTTTATAATGTGATATGTTGGTTATCACAAAGGGACTTACGCTATTCATTCAATGGATATCAACTTGACTTCTACTTCTTTGAATCACTTCCAACCAAACAACTTGCAAAGGAAATAAAAGCTATTTAACTCTAAGAATGTAAGACAATGTTGATGATGGGGTGAGCCTCTAACCAATCCTTGCTTCATTGTGTCAACTAGGCATAGGAGGGTGCTATATTTTAAGGATGTGAGAATGATTTTCACATTGTCAATATTCATCCAAATACCCTATGAAGGCACAATCTAAGTGAGCATCTCCAATAGAAGTTAAACACTTGCAATTTAGGCCTAGACTAACCTTGCACTGCTACTTACAATCAGCAAGTACCAAAAGGTATGGACACTAGCTTCACCATTAATCACCATTCAACCATATCTTCCATTCATCTACTTCTACTTCTACTTAACATGAAATGATATCTAATCTAAGTGAGGAATTGAAGAAATCGTGCAATACTTCAAAGCAACATTAAGTAATCCACCATGAAGACCAACAATGAATCATTAATTACTTTGATAGCATTATGGCAACAATTTCATAAAGTCTCCTCTCCTACTCTACTTCTACTACTAGCTTCTCTCTAATGAATCTACCATCTAACCCCTTACAAATGAGAAGGCCTTCGCCCTTTATAGTTGTTCAATTACAATGAAGGGCCAAGAGCAATTCAAGATCAAGGGCCAAGATTTATCCCTACAAACCCTAATCAGGGTTGCCACACTATCAACCAATTACATGAAGGCACCACCCTATGGGCCAATAAAAAATTACAATGCTTTTGAGAACCAATGAGAAAATTGTACACTTGGCATAATATGATTGACTATGTTGTGTAAATGGAATTTCTTGATTGGTTGAAGACAAGTGGGTGCCACCTCAGCATCCTTATCTTGTAGACTTGATCAATCCTTTTGGTGATGAGAAAATATCTCTTAAAACTCAACATTATCAAGCCTTCGATTATGATGGGATTTTCCCAAATTGCTTCATCTACTCAAATTTTCTCCATCTCCGTTCTTGGAAATTTTCTCACTGCCACAATTTGAACTTGCTTGTACTTTTAAACTAGAAACTTGAGCTTCTTAAGTGATGGTGAAATTTTCATGTAGCTGGATCTTTCAAAATGAACTTGGATTTTTGGACGAAATTCAAGTTGATGATTTTTCTCACTTGTTCTTTGTTTTCTTGAACTCCATCTTGATCTTGTCTTAAATCCTCGAACTTGGTAATCTGATTTTGAAACTCCTCATTTGAAGTCTTCGAGCTTGAGTTTTTTCCCTCCTTGTTCCATATTTACCTTGCAAAACAAAGGAAAGATTTCATTAAGCTCACCAAATTGATAGGAAATAAACAAAATGAAGAAAATATGAAACGGAATTGCATCTAAATTCCACTTTCCTCCACATGAAAACAAGGAGGCAAAAGGCATTTGACCAAATTTCTCTCTTCTTGCAAATCCCAGGTTTGATTTCATTGATAAAATGATTTAACTTTTGCAACTTGAACTGGAAATTACTTGAAATCTGGAAAATAACTAAGTTTTTCAATACAAAACATGCCTAGATTTTGTTCCTCTTACCACCTTTGTCTCTGATTTTTGGGGAAAAATCTGCTTTTTATGCTCAATCTTGATGCCTTTTGAAGTTTCCAAATTGCCCACAAAGGTAGAATTGCTACCCTATTGAGATGTTTTGCTCACTGTCAATTAAGTAAGGAAAGAATTCACTGCTACAGCAGAGGGGAATCGCTGCCTTGTGCTGCTCACAAAATAGTTCACCGCCCTCTTGAAGGTAACTTACTTCCTTCTCTTATATAATCCACTTCTCCTTATGATAGTTTGCTGCCAATCCAAAATCACTCTCTTAAGGAGGTAATTCATTGTCTTTTAGCAGAGGTAAATTTGTTTTGATTTGATGTTGAAATGAATTTACTTTACCTCCCTTGTATAGGCAATGAGGAGTTTGAAAGGTCATGTCCCTTCAAGAGGCCAACTTGGCTTCTTTAAGCCAATAAAAACATTTTATTCTATCTATTTTTCATCTCCTTAAGGCCGACATGTTTAGGGAATCAAAGGTATGTTTTCTTCCATTAATCCTTGGTCAAGTCACACCTTTTCTTCTTTGGTGGATCCTCTTCATTATGGGGTGGAATTTGAGCATAAGAGAGGATAATGGAATCCTCTTGGCGTGGCGGAATCCGCCACTCCAAGAGGAATTTTCACTTTTTTCAATCCTTCAAAACTTCACCATATCACCATCCTCCATGTTCATATGATTCTGCTCATTGCCTCCCTTGTATTTCTCATGCTTTTGATCATCATTTTGTGGTTTTTTGAAGGACAAAATCTGTGTTTCCAGCAAGGTGGAAATCATGAGGATATGAGGATTTTCAGTCTCTCAAAATCACATTTCTATGCAAGTTAATCACCAACTTCATCTCCACATTGGTCATCATGCTGTTTGCTTTCCCTCCTCTATTTTCACTTGAGTTTGGAGACCATTATTTCAATGCGGGTTTTGATGATGTTTGAGGATTTTGGAATCCTCCGGGGGTGGCGGAATCCACCATCCCCCAGGGATTTTTCCTTGCTTACCATCTTTTCAAACTCATCATTTTTCTTCATTGAACTCAGCCAGCATTTGATTTTGATCATTATTTCCAAGCTTTGATCTCCATTTCACTTCATTTTATAAGCTTGTAGGATTCAATTTGTGCTTTAATCTCCATGTAGACAAGGGCAGAAATCAGTGGTAGGGGAGGATTTTTAATCTTTTCCCTCAAACTCAATCTCCGCCTCCTCACTTCTCCATTTTTCCACTCTTATTGTTCTTTAATGCAAAATTAGGGGCTTAGTTGTGTTTTCATCACTTTTCTACACAAGACAGAAATTGAGAGGGTGAGAGGATTATCAATCCTTGGAGGGTGGCGGAATCCGCCACCTCCAAAGGATTTGTTTTTTTTTGCTTTGTTTCAAAATTTCCCTCAAAACTGATATCACTCTTTCATTCACTTCCTTGTCATTTGCAATCTGATTTCAAAGTTTTGATTCCATCTTTATTGCCTTAAAGATTCATCACATCACCCCTTGATTGAGTTTGTTTTCATTTGATTGAATTGCCCCTAATTGAAAGTGAAAATTATATGCTTCCAAGGAATTTTCTCTCATTTTTCTTGTCAGCTTCAATTCAGTCCCTCATACTTGCATCATTCATGCCAAATTGAAGGGAAGATGAATTCACTTGTCTTTATCTAAGTTACCGGGTTAGGTGCGGATGCGGATGCAGATGCAGGTATGAGAACCCAATACATGGATACGTGAAATTTTTTGGGGGGGGATTTTGGGTATGTTATATATATATATATATATATACATACATACATACATACAAAAATGCAAGAAATATACAGAATTAAATCATTTGATAGTATGGTACTTCATCATTGATCAATGCCAAATAACAAAGATAAATATTAAATGCCAATTGATAGTTCACAAATATAAAATAAGCCATATCATATATGTCTATTGTTCATGATTCCAATGAAAATCAGAAAATCATTACAATTACAAAATGTAGTTCATGATATGATGATTCATCAATCATCAAAAGGATTATCAAAAAAATCATTATCTATTGCGACAAGTTCAAGATTTGTTGAACCCAATAGCAAACAAAATGAAATGTTTTAACAATGAATGGCCTCATATTGGGCCGTTTTAGGATTTGGAGGCATAAAACAATATTAAAAAAGCATTAAAAAATGTGTTTTTAAGTGACTAAAAGTCACTTTTCTGGTCACTGCACACCCGGATGTGCCCAAGGTGCACATCCACACCCTATGGATGCGCACAAATGTGTGTGATTCTTAACGCATCCACAGGGTGTGGATGCGCATCCAAGCATATCCCCCCTTTCATCCACATCCACACGCATATCCCCCCTTTCATCCACATCCACACGCATCTAAATCCGCACCCAAGGGCAGGGGGGCGCATCTGGCAACTTAGGTCTTTATGATTTCAATCGATGCCTTACCTTACTCATGCTCAAGGGCGGAGATCTTGCTGTCTAGAAGATTAATAATCCTAGGAGGGTGGTGGAATCTGCCACCTCCAAAGGATTTTTCTTGTTCCGAACTTTCTTCATGCTTTCATATCCATCTCAAAAAACTCCTTGTTTCATCCTCTCTTGTCGTGAATTGAACTTACTTTGCATTTGATCAAACTAAAGCTCGAATTGCTCATGATTTAGAGGGGGTGGAAATCCTACCCCTCAAAGGATTCAGGAATCCTGGGAGGTAGGCGGATTCCGCCACCTCTAGAGGATTCCTCTTTGGTTCACAATTTCACCTCAAAAAACAACATTTTTGCATTTTACTTTACTTTTTCAACACTTCGCACTTGAAACTCGTCTTTGCAAGGGGCGGAATTATGGGGGGTCAGAGGATTGGAATCCTAGGACATGGTCTGATTCCGACCTAGCGCCAGGATTTTTTATTTGCAAGTCAGTTTCTTCAAATCAAAGGGCGAGAGGATTTATATAAAATATAACATTTAAGTATAAGTTACATTATACTTTAAGTTGTATTTTATATAAATACTATTAGGAAGTTTGAGATAGGTTTCAGAAAAGATTCTAGATTTTGGGAGTTTTCAAAAAAATCCTGACTTAGCCAAATTTCAAGATTCAGCACGCCTTCAACAGTGTTACCTCCCATAACCTTTTCTAACTTTCTAAGGTCAAATTGAAGCTAGACCAAGGATTCTCAAAAGGTTTTAACTCATTTCATCACAAATCACTTGGTTTCAACTCCATCTCCTTGACTAGCTTAGCCCAGCTCTCGCTCACACCCCAAATAGACTTCACTTCCTAGCAGGCCAGAATTGCCCAAACTCACCTCTCAGACTTGGAGACTTGAAAATTGCCAGCAACTAAGACCACTACTCCTACTGCCAAAGCAAAAAGAGGGGGTCCCCATTGGCAATGGGACAATGGTGTGAAAACCTCACAACAGGACACCACACTAACTGATTTTTGAGTGACTTCAAATGGTGAGATGGTTTTTCTAAAGTCAACTGATGCCTCCAACATAATAAAGAGTGCGAAAAATTTGAACTTGATGTTGGAGGAGGTCGTTTTAGAGGTCAGCATAGAAAATGTTGTCCAAGTTGTTACTGACAATGCAATGGCATATGTGGTAGCTAGAAGATTGCTTCAATTGATGAGATAATGAGAGACCACACCAAGAAGGAAGAGCTTGTACGATCAACTACCACAAGGTTTTAAACTAATTTTCTAATGTTGCAAAAGATTACTAGTTTATTGAATCCCTTGAAGCAAATGTTTGTGAGTCAACCATGGGTAGACTCAACTGATTCAAAGAAGGTTGATGGAGAAAGGAGTGCAAAATTAATTTTTGATAGTGATTTTGCAACTAGAGCATGAGAGATTGTCAAGGTAACTTCAACTTAATTTAATATTCAAATTGAATCTCTTATTTTTTAACTTAAAAAGTATTTTGTTTCAATTGCATTATAAGTTGTAATTTAAATATGCTTCTACTTTGTACTTTATAGATGATCAAATTGTTGGTGAGGGTTTTGTGCTTGGTAGATAGTGAGAAAAATGCAATGGGATATATCTATGAGGCAATGGATAGGGCCAAAAGAGGCCATCCAACACTATTACATGGGAGATGCAAATAGATTTGCCCCTATTTGGGAGATCATTGAACGGAGGTGGTACAATCAACTCCACCAACCCATTCATGCAACAGGGCACTAACTCAGCCCCAAGTTCTTCCCTGATAGATTCATAGATGCTAATGGGTTATGAAGAACCTATCCACATGTGTTGAGAGAGTGACACTTGAAATGCGAGACATCATCATTTCAAACTTGTAGAGTTATAAGGCAGCTAGGGAGAGGTTGTTTTCTTTGAAATTAGCTCTATGAGGAAGACAAACTCAAACACCAACTAAGAAAAAGTGGAGACTTGTAGCGATTTATAAATTACAATTATTAATAGAATATTATTTATTTACAAAATCTTGATTATCTTATTTGCAGATTCTTGGTGGGAAGATTGGCGTGGAAATACCCCAAATTTGCAAAGTCCAGCCCTCTGAATTTTGTCTCAACCTTGTAATGCTTCTAGTTGTGAGTGCAACTGGAATTTGTTTTATGCCATTCACACAAAGAAGCGTAATAAGTTGACTCAACAACGCCTTATCAATCTTATTTTTGTGCAATATAACAATTAGCTTCACAGAAGAAAGGTGCGGGTCCAGCCACCCAAACTTATTGATTTGGATGAGATTGATCCCTAGAGCGAGTGGACCGTGTCAGATGATGAGACCTCCTTGCTTATAGAGAATGAGGTTGCTGATTTCAAGAGGCAAGCCATGGAGGATGTGGCTATAGTAGAAGCAGGGGAGATTGGATTGGATGACATTAAATGAGTGAAGGGGCCACTGCCATCTACAAACAAGGTGGAGCCATAGGCACAATCTTCCACACCAAGTAGGGAGCCAAAATCAAATGCAAGGACCATGCCCTCTGGCTCCCAATTTTTCATTAAGGTGAGGAAGACGAAGATGTCAAAAAACTATAATGTTTAAGTTGACTAGATATGAAATCTATGATGATGATTTTCAAACATCATCATCATAAATTCACAATAGCTATTAGTTAGTAGCTAGTTATTGTATCCAGTTCCACTATCCAGCTTCACATGATAATCCCTTTTTGTAGTCCTTATGTATTCGAGAATCAAATTTAACAAAAAACGTGTCCTCTTAGTTTTTTAGACTAATTGAATTTTGCTAAAAATATGTTTTTATAAGCAATTTTACTACTTTTTATGTTGTCGAGTTCTTGACATGTAAACAATTTGGGCCTGGCAAGTACTCTCCAAGTCCAAGCTTACAATCTAAGGTGTTATCCCCTGGAACAAACAAAATCCAAACAGCTATATAGAAGACTTCCTATATGCAATAGATATGATTTTAAAGAAAGTCGGGAGTCTACCAATTAGAAGCATCAACCAAATAAAAAACAAGCGGAAGCACCTAGTATAGCAGGAAAAGATGCCAAAAAGCATAAATTGCCACAAAATCAGCAGAAAACCTTTGGAGAAGTCTCCATCAATGAAAATCATCCGCTTAAAAAGAAAATCAAATATAGAAATGTGAGCCTTAGTAGATTTGAGCTGCACCCATAACTTCATATTAATCAATTTTGGTAAAAAAAGATCTCACAATAGAGAAAGGGCATTGCATTAAGTTGGTGTCAAATTACATAGAAAAACACTTTGCAGAAATCGCTAAGATGCACCTAAACAAACAGGCAGCACAATAAACAAACAAAATCAACAAGATTGTAAGAAACAATTCATATGCACGATGGCTTATCTTCCAAAAGTTCTTCTAACTAATTGTTTAAAGTACAAATATAGTCTACCAAAGTTCATAGAAGAATTGAAAATGGGATACTATTCTTCCTAGTTAAAGATAGGCCTAAATTAGGGGCTAAATAGTCGTGCCTTCTGCATGACAGGTGATAGGGTCCTCTAGGAAGGAAGCTACAAGACTCCTCTGATTCATGTTAATATTAACAAATCAATTACTAATAAAAGAAACTCTTTATCTTCATCCTCACTGCAATTCTGTGTAATTTGCAATTTCATTGCACTCAATGATTTGGCATACATTGTGTTTGTGATTGAGCTTGCTTCTGTATTGCATTATTTCTAATTGCATGAGCATTATGTTCTATTACTGCATTCAGTTATACCTAGTATGTCTCACTAGTTGTAAAAGCCTTTATATCAGAGCCAAAGTTTGCTAAAAGCATGCATTATATTTGGAAGCACAAGTATTTATTTACCCTATATGTGCGTCTTGAACGTCTCATGTTTGATTTTTCGGGGATTGTCTTGCTTGCAAATCTCAATAGTAGCAATAGACAAGTAGAATATTAACTCAAATCCCTTCTGGCTATTGGGTAATTGTTATTGGTTTGTACCCAAGCTTGTCCATATCATGTTCACATCAACTTCCCTGCGTTGTTACCCCTAAAGCAGATGTCAATCCCTCAGCATGCCCCACAGGTTTCAGTATTTGATATTTTATTTAAGATTAGGTCTTTCAAAGAATACAATAGTTTACCAGAAAAAATTAAATTTCTCGCATTGTTTTCCATTAAGCAAATGATCCCTTAACATGCTCCGCTGATTTCAATACTTAATGTTAATGTGAGACAAGTTCTTGCACGGAGGCTACCAGATTTCACATTAATAAAACAAACAGATTTCCACTTGCTATTTTGTAAAGACACTTATAATTGCTCAAAATGGAATTCATAACTTCGTATTCTATGAACATAGACAAGATACCAGATCAGGGTCTTGAACAAGGTTCCAATTTTCTTATTAAAGGTGTTTTGCATGCAGAAAAGAATGTTAAACAGCATAGGTGTAAAACTCTTGAAAGATGGAAACCACGTAACTCACCTGAAGAATATAGGCTGTAGGGATATTTGTTGCACTCTCCTCCATGACATCGCCTCCAAGTGGTGCAGCTCCACTGATGACCTCCTTAAGAGAAGATAGATCATATTGTGCAAGAATTTTCTTATTCTTTGCAAGTGCAATCACAATGGGTGGCACTATAGGCAAGTGTGTTACCTTGTACTCTTGAATGATCTTCAGCATCCGCATAAAATCGAATTTGCCCACGGAAACCACAGCATTTCCTCTTTGAAGCTGACCAAGTGTGACAATTGCCAGGCCATATACATGAAACATTGGAAGGACGCATAACCAAGTCAGGTGTCTCTCACCTCTGGCTTCTTGATCGGTGCACACCATCGAGGCAGATGCCATAAAATTCCTATGAGTCAAAACCACCCCTTTGTTGATCCCAGTAGTCCCAGAGGAATACAACAGTGCAGCTGTGTCCCTTTGCCTGATTCTAACCAAAGGTGGACTCTTGTTGGCTCCCATGTTTAATACTTCAGAAAACAGAGTGATTGGTATACCTGACTTAGACCCGCTGAGATCACAACCCTGACGAGATCCTATAATTATAGTGGGTAAGCCCAAATCCCGGACTTTACCCCAGAGCTCTGGGACTGTAACGATGAGCTTGGTCTTGGAATCCTGCACCTGTTTGTTAACTTCCATAGCGGTATACAGAGGATTCACGGTGGTTGCCACTGCCCCAATTGAGATAATTCCCAGAAAACACACAGGAAAATTAATGGAATTTGGGGCAAATATGAGAACCACATCTCCCTTCCTAATACCAAGGTGGTATAATCCACTACCCACCCAATGTACTTTGTCTTGAAAATCTTTGAAAGAGAGTTTCTCCCCAGAATCAGCATCAATCAATGCTATTTTGTGAGCATAAGCTGCTGAACTCCTAAACATGAAAGAGACTAAGTTCGCATGCTCGTCCTTTGGAAGTACCAATGGAGGGCGTAGGGATCTGAATATTCCATCCTTCCCATAACCGCACCTTTCCATCATCATTTATTATTAGTAACAGTCACTGCGTAGCTGAATATTCTCTATCGGCTTTATGATAGATTGAATGAAGATGCAGTCCCTATGTCAATAACGAGGGCTCTCAAATCACATGAATTGTAAGAGAGGCGTGATCGCACACGCCAGATATGTGGGATTCGAACAAGAGCATGTAGATTAAAACTATGCTTTTCCGCGGGGCGTTTTCTTACTTTTTATAGAATATATTGAAGGAAACTTCCTTTTTCTTTGAAACAAAAAATTACATTTTATTTATTTCAAATACAATTGGTTGAATTGGTTTGGTGTATAAGACTCCTTTTGGAAGGCATCCTTTTATTTGCATTTTTTCAACAATAATTATGAATTTTACAATTATATATTGTATTAATATTATGCAAATATATTTTCTGATAATATACTTTGAATAATTTTTCAATTTATTAAATTTACATTTTTAAATATTTATAAATTAAATTAAAAAATTAACCAAACTTGAACATAATTAAAAATTAGAATTCAAAACAAAATTTAATTATTAAATAATTATTATTATATTTTACACAACTATATTTTGCACTGAAACTAAATATTGTTAATAAAAAATAATAATGACAAAATAGTTAATAGAAATATAAATAATTTATTTAACAATGTTAAAACAGAAATAAAAAGGTTAAAAGTTTAAATGGTCCCACATGGCCCAACTACTTGTTGAGCCAAACTATCTTACGATCACAACTCGTGGTAGATTCATGTGTGTTGAATAACTATTAAGCTCACTTATACTTCATTTCTTATCAAGAGCTCTATTACTACATTCATTTCTATTTTTTTCTAATTTCTAAAAATCAAACTGAAAGTTTTTTGATTGGGCTTGATTTTTTTTTTAAAACATTTTGGATGATTAGAATAGAGAACTAAGAAAATAAAAAATAAAGAAACCATAGCTAAAGAAAAAGACAAAATAAAAGAATTATGAAAAAAGTAGTAAAGAAAAAATAAGAAATGCATGTATATATCTTAAATTTAAGTTGAAAATTTTTCATATACTTTACTAAAAGTGTAAATAGAAATATAAAGAACAATAAATATATTTTTATAAATAAATATAAAATTATATATTTTTAAATTTTATATATATAATAGATTAATTCCCTGTAAAATTGTGAAAAAACATATAAAATATATAATATTACAATATACCACATATTATAATAATGTAACTTTTTTTTTTTTTTTTTTTTTTGATCGGTAAAAGGCCGAAGCCCTAGACATTTTTATTAATATAAATAATTATATTACAATGTGACCCCACTCACTGCAGGCGCTGGTAGGAAAGAGCGGGGCTGAGAAAACCTCCAGCCTTGCCCGGGACCATAGGTCCTGACCTTATACAAAAATTTACATGGGCATACCCACGACTCGACAGTTGTCAAAATTTGTTAAAATACATATTTTCCGTAGGCATACCCACGGCTCGATACCTATCGAGATTTGTACATAATTTACATAGGCATACCTACGTCCCGAAAAAACTCTAGATTGTTTTTTTTTAAATCATGAATTATACATAGAAAGGCGATTAGACAAGGATTACATCATTTGTACAATTGAAGCAGAGTTTATGATCCTCCTACTATGTCACGTATATGTGTTGAACATCCAAATGATAGTCCTTTCTGGAAAAAACAAGACAAAATTCCTTTGAGACCAAGGTTAACCTGCATCAAGATAAAAATTATACATCTCTACTACATAACCTATCTAAGAATATTTGATATTGACTATGAAGCCTGTAGTTAAATACTTTTATTATTGACAATATAATACTAGAAACAAATACTCTTGTGATTAAAAATCCTTACCGCTAAAGATTAACAATTCCTACCACGAGAGTCTTAACATTTTAGGCATATTTACATCAGAACTAAATATACTCCTCAGTACTATACTAGTGTTCTAACTAAATTCAAGTCATATCTAGCTAACTATCAGAAAGAAGATAATAGCAGAGTTCATTATGGGCCTCTAATATTTACATCATTCAGAAAAAGTTGCAAAGATTTTCAAGCTCCTCAAATTGTAAGGCAAGAATAATTAGTGTGAACATATGGTTATATATATATATATATATATATATATATATATATATATATATATATATATATATATATATATATATATATATATATATATATATATATATATATATATATATATATATATATATATATATATATATATATATATATATATATAACCATGTGTTCATACCCTTACCGGATCTGTGAGATCTTCCGAGGCTAATCCAATATATAAATATATATTTGCACAGCTCTATATAATAATATATGTATATTGTCATCAGTATACCTATATTTATGACCCTTATATATAAAAGTAACAGGAAAGAGAAGAACGTCTAGTACCTTAAGCCAAACATACTCTGAAGCCCTGTTAGTTATTATATATAAGCCATTTTGAAATACTCATAGGAGGAAGCTAGAATTTATATATAAATATATATATACAAACATCCATATATATATATTTATATATACCATAAATTGCTTTGACACTTGGCCAACTTCTTCCAGTAGCTCAATGATTCCTCTGTTTGCATACTCTTCACATTGTCTTCAAGCTAAGTTGAGGTATATAAAACATGTCATTCGATTTACAATAATCATCCATATGCTCATCATCTTAATAGAAATCAATCCATTTTTTGGCCATTATAACTCATCACTGAGTCATTCATAACTTCACAACAATGTCCCTCAATCCCCTTATAATAGGTACAAACTCCTTGTCGTTCATTATCTTCTCTCATCTACCCGGTTTATGTCGTCGCATGATCGCATGATATTGTTTTAATTCTTGCGATCATGCGACATATGCAGTAATACATCTAAGAGGACGCTATATTTGAGTTTGGCATCCATTGAAAAATTCTTAGATTTGAACTTATGCCATTGATCTGGTAGCTTTTGAAACGAACGGCCAGATTATATCATCTCCAATAGTTCCTTTAAGACTCAGGTCCCATAGGCTATGTGTCAACATCCCGCTTAGTCGCAAAGCATCTTTCTTCCCATAGTGACTAAGTGACTACCGTTGATTTGATATCGCATACAAACTCTTTCGGCCCCACCTGGACACGTGGAAGGATCCCGCTTAGTCGCAAAGCAACTTCCACACCATAGCGACTAAGTGACTACCATTGATTTGATATCGCATACAAACTCTTTCGGCCCCACCTGGACATGTGGAAGGATCCCACTTAGTCGCAAAGCATCTTCCACACCATAGCGACTAAGCGACTACCATTGATTTAGTATCTACAACTCTTTTGGTCCCACGGCTACGTGTCAATATCCCGCTAAGCATCTTTCTTTCCATAAACGGCAAAGCGGGAGCCGTCGATCAAGAATCTTATGCAACCTCCTTCCGGACAACTTTTCTCGGCCCCACCTTTACACGTGGAAAGATCTCTCAAGTTTGCAAAAGTATTTGACAGGGATCGCGATTATGCGAGGGCCGTTGGATCCTTTCCTTGTTCCACCATAGGTAAGTCCATTGACTCGGGTCCCACCTGGTCCTCCATTGTCGCATGATCGCAAGAGTGTTATTTTATCCACGCGATCATGCGACCGCTTTATCATTGGCGAATGAAATAATATTTAATACTATCCTTGTTGGGCTCGGACTTATAACTTGTCATTATCGCATCTGCGCTATTAGCATACGTGGGTCCCAATAGAGCGCATTCACCTGCCCGAACTCCATTGTCGCATGATCACGAGGCATTATTTTATTCCATGTGATCATGCGACCACTTTATGATTGGTGCACGTGGATTCCCAACCTGGCTCATTTCAACATCAAATCATACACCGTTTTCACTATTAGGATCATGGAGACCTAAGGAATCGATTTATACATTCATTTCATGGAGAACATCAATTTCTGCTGTTACTTGAAAATACATTAGATCGATGAGTGTTCGGCTTTGCAACGTCATTAGTTCGAACTTATTATTAAGTCCTTCATAATAGCATAACACTATTTTTAGATCCCAGGAGATTCCATAAAAACATATGTCCCTGTCTCTTGATACTACATTCTTAATTAAGGAAAAGATTCAATTGCAAGTTGCCCATTCAAGAAAGTAATAACTTTATTTGTTGCTCAATACATCCCCAGTTCTTATCATACATGTATCCTGTGCTTTCCTCTTTTAGATTGTTTTCTGGAGGTGATCAAATGTATATAAATATAGATATACTGTTATCAACATATCTATATTTATATATATTAAACTATAAAAGGTAACAGGAATGAAGACTTCCTGATTCTGATCTTGCAAATCGTTATATCTTAGCTTTAGGCATCCGTATATATATCTATATATACTATTACTAGTATATATATATATATATATATATATATATATATATATATATATATATATATATATATATATATATATATATATATATATATATATATATATATATATATATATATATATATAAACTCTGACTTTAGGATCCTTTAGCTTAATATAGGAATACCAATTATGACTATGTTCCATACTGTATTCTCAAATGCATCAACTGTGCCTCTTCTTCTGTAACACGAAATGCTTCCCTGAGTAAAAACAATGCTTAGAAGACCTTGCTAGCTTAAAGTAAGATAAGATGGTATATACATATGTTTATATATACATATATATAATGTGCATATCTATAAGCGTATGTACATACCATTATCCTATCTGAGGACATCATTAATATAGCACTTAGCAAGGTTTGTTAAGAAGAATATGAATATATGTATATACCTATACATATATTCATATACTCTTACCCATGTCTAGCTGTGTAGCAAAACAGTAAAAGTATCCATTGACCCCCTTCCCAGGGGCATCACCTCAGGGATTTTATTAACTCCTTATAGTAACATAATTAACATGACTTAGTCCATATAATGATAACAAATTAGCTATGAATACCTTCATGTCAAAGGGAAACCGATCATGATTATCAATTCCAAGTATTTGCTCTAAGAGTGTATAATAATGTCACCCATGTATTATGGAGATGCCCTTTAATCTACTGTTGTGAAAGTACTATTGCCCAAAATTTCCTTATCATTCCCTTTTTGGCCTCATCCTGTTTGTTTCAAGAAATGCTCAAGTGTCAAAGCCCACTGTGTTTTCTGCCTTTTGTCCCGAAAACCTAGTGTGTTTTCGACCTTCACTTTAAAGGCTTAGGATGTTTTTGACTTTTGGTCCAAAAATTCTCTGTGTTTTCGACCTCCAATTAGAAAACCTTCAATATTTTTGACCTTCAAGTGCGCAACTCCGACCAGGCGGGTCCTAGATCCTCATAGTCGTGCAAGTGCAGTGGAGATCCGACGACTGTCGCATAATCTCATGGAATCTTTCGAGCCCATGAGATCATGAGACAACGGTCAGATTAGAATCTCAGTGGGTCCGTGCTTATTGAGTGAGGTGGCATATTTCCTAAGTGCGCTATCGCGACCAGGTGGGTCCCAGTTGCTAACGTCACCGCGGGGCCAGTCAGCAGTCATGCAAACAGCAAGCCGCCATCGGTCAGTGGTTAACATCTTACGGTTGGTCGCATGATCACATGGGCTCTTCCGAGCCCATGCGACCATGCGACAAACCGTCAGCGGTCACAATAAAGGCATTTCACAACAGTTTCGGTGGTGCAGCTACATGCTTATAGCATGATCGCATGCGGCTTCCCAAGCGCATGCGACCATGCGACAAGCCTTTAGCAGTTAGCAGGGACTATGACTCCGGTGGTGGGTCCATGGACGATAATGTATCCATTTGGACTGAGGTAAATGCATAGGATTCAGCATCTGATTCCACCTTTCTGGATAAATGCAACCTTTGGAAGCTATTGGACTGAGGTAAAAGCAGTGGAAATCTGACGGCTGTCGCATAATCTCATGGAATCTTTTGAGCCCATGAGATCATGCGACAACGGTCAGATTAGAATCTCAGCGGGTCCGCATTTAATGAGTGAGGTGGCATAATTCCTAAGCGCGCTATCGCGACCAAGGGGGTCCCAGTTTCTAACTTCACCACAAGGCCAGTCAGCAGTCAAGCAAACAACAAGCCACCATCGATCAGTGGTTAACATCTTACGGTTGGTCGCATGATCACATGGGCTCTTCCAAGCCCATGCGACCATGCGACAAACTGTCAGTGGTCACAGTTAAGGTAGTTCACAATGATTTCTGTGATGCGATTTCATGCTTGTCGCATGATCACAGTAAACCATCTTTTTTAGCCCTTCTAAGTGCTATCATTGGCAGCATCCTGCTAATGATGATAATGATAACTTCCCCAAGCAAACATACAAGTAATGCACTAAGCTTCTAGCTTCAGCTATTATTCCATAAGTAATCACTAGTTGAAATGAAAACAAGGAGAAAAAGGATTAAATTCTGATTCCCTGCCGGTTCATGATGAGCTCACGAGTATAAGAGATGATGATCCAAATTTATGCCTTGCTGGTAGTTTCACCATGGAACGGGAAAACTGGGTGCATTTAATTATGATTTTATTTGCAAGTGCTCTGCTATTTATTATGCTACCTGTAAAAAAGGCTCTGCAAACACTCAATATCTGATGCACACCTCTGAATAAAAAGGTGTACTATGTATAGAATATAAACCAAGATTGTAGGTACCTACATCCCTTACTCTAATACCCCGGTCCATCCCTATCCTCCTATCTTAGCTGAGTTTACAGGTAATAATTTTTAGTTGCTTGGGGATCTTCAAGCAAGGCCGCTAATACTAGTATCTATCTATAGCCAAATTTAATGTCTTTGGGCTAAATGACCTCCTATAATTTGTACTAATCCCCCTATAACTACTACAAACCTATAGTTTAGTAGAAATTCATATTAAGTGGAATGTTACTGCATCTGTGTTAAAACTAAAAAGTTTGTTAGAATATAAGCCTATGTAGATTATTAGATATACTGATCCATAATTGTAACTCTATTGGCTCCTAGATTGGCTAGCTTATCTGCCTCTGTATTACCCTCTCTATATGTGTGTCTTATTTCATACTTAGGGATCCCCTCGATAACTTGGTTAATCTCTTCTATTTTCGAGTTAAGGGACCAATTGGGAGTTTTCTTGTTTCGGATGGCATTGATGATAATTTGCGAATCTCCTTCGATAACTACTTTGGATAAGTTGATCTTCCTACACAATTTTAAACCTTCTAAGGCTGCTATGCATTCCGCCATGTTATTCGTGGAAGGATTTATGGGACTGGAGAACTTAGTGATGGCTTCTGACTTCCAATTGCAAATAATCCCCCCAATACCTGCTACCCTGGGGTTACCTCTAGAAGCTCCGTCAAAGTTAAGTTTATACCATCCCTCTCTCGGAGGGATCCATTTGCAAGAAACTCAGTTAGCCTTCACTTTGGGTCCCCCTTTGCCATATAGGGGAGGAATATCTAATTTTGGCCATTTTGCTCTGATTTTGTTATCCCAATTCTTGAATGCTTCTTCATAGCTTAGCTTGTCTCTGAGATTACTATTGATTTTTTCTACTATTGATGCTTCTATTTTATTTGTGATTGAATTCCATGGTAATTTTTGACCTGTGAAAATCCTCCTATTTCTTTCTTTCCATAATTTCCAGGCAACTATTGCCGGGGAGATGGTCCATATATCCTTATATAGATTATCTTTATAAAGTGATGGCCATGCTTTAAGGTTACTTAATAGATCAACGTGGAGAGCAGACTTCCAGCCTAAACATTGATGAAGTCAATTCCAGTAGTTTTGGGCATATGGGCAGTTTAGGAGGATGTGATTAACATCCTCGAATTGACTCTCACACATGGGGCATTTGGACGACCCTTCAAAACCCAATTTCTTAAATCTGTCTGCTGTCAGAATTTTATTTTGCAAGGCAGCCCATAGAAACATACCCGCTTTTGGGAGGCCAGATTTATTCCAGCAAAGGTTCAGAGGGATATCTATATCGTCCATCTTCTGTTCTCAGATAATGGTATTGTAGCCCTCCTTTACAGAATAGTTACCATTCTTTGATCTTGCCCAAATCAGTCTGTCTAATCTATTTTTAAGTACAACTTCTCTCTTTTCCATTATTGACGTAAATTTCTGCTTCTCCTGCCATACAGAGTCAATTTCTTCTAAATTGCTCCATTTATTACTCTCTTTCTTACATATATAATCCTTGAGAAAGACACCTTTGACTCTTTTACATTCTTCGATAAACTCCATGGAAAAACCCAAATTGCTAAGGGGAGTGAGACCTGCCCACGAATCCTCCCAAAAAAGAACTTGATCCCCTACACCTACATCCCACGATAAATAGTTATTAATAATTCCTCTGCATTCTTTGATGAAATTCCATATCCTGGATCCTTTGACATGTGTGGAGGACCTGAAGATGTTGATGGGATCCGCATCGAGAATGTATTTCTGTAATAATATCGACACCCATTTACATCTAGGTTCCTTATACATTCTCCATATAAGTTTAGCTCCCAGGGCTTGGTTTTGCCATAGAAGGTTTCTAATGCCAAGGCCTCCCTTAGAAATAGGTTTACATAAGGTATCCCATTTTATTAGGGCAAATTTTTTGTCTTCTGATGGGCCTTGCCAATAAAATTCTCTAAACATTTTATCTAGGTTCTTTTTAATATTTATTGGTAAAGGGAGAATTGACATCTGGTACGTGGGTATGGCCGAAAGGACCAACTTGATCATAGTTGTCCTTCCTACCTTTGTTAGCCATCTTCCTTTCCATGAGCTCTTCTTATTTTGGACTTTGGTAATCACTTGTTGCCAGAATTTGGAAGATAGGAGACCTTTATCCAGGTCAATGCCCAAATACTTACACGGAAACTTGCCAATTTTATAACCCATCAACTTACAAATCTCTCTTTCTACTCTCGGTGAGGTATTAATGAAGAAAATTTCTAATTTAGTGGGGTTAACCCGTTGCCTTGAGGCTTTCATGTAAATAGTTAGGATATCTTTAAATGCTTTAGCTTCTTGACAGTTGGCTTGACTAGGTAGAATTGTATCATCTGCAAACTGTTGGTGTGTGATATTTGAAATGTTTTTAGCAACCTGTAGACCTGAGATCTTTCCTTCCAAATGTCTCTTTGTTATAGATCTTCCCAAAGCTTCTGCCATGATTACATATAGAAAGGGGGACATTGGGTCCCCTTGCCTAATGCCTCTCGAGATACTAAAGAAACCTTCTGGAGTACCATTAATTAGAACCGATATCTTAGGGGTTGAAACACAATTAAAAATAAGATTGAACCATTGCTTAGAGAAACCGAAAGCTTCCATGCATTTGCAAAGGAATCTCCATTCAACTTTGTCATATGCTTTTTGAATGTCTATTTTCATAAACATACTTGGTACCTTTGTCATTTGAGCAGTATGGACTAATTCTTGTGCTATAATTATTCCATCCAAGATCGATCTATTTGCTACAAAACCTGTCTGTTCTTCAGAAATTATATTGGGCAACAGTGTTTTAAGTCTATTTGCTAAGCATTTAGAGAGGATCTTGTATATTGTGTTACAGAGGGATATTGGCCTGAAATCCCCAGGATCCACACTTTCATTTTTCTTTGGGATTAAAGAAAAAAAGGTGTTATTGATTTCACTTAGTAGGGACCCTGCTTTCCTGGTAGCTTCCACTGCTTGCCATACCTCTTCCCCAATAAAATGCCAACACTTCTGGAAAAAACCTGCTTGAAAACCACCCGGACCTGGCGCTTTATTCGGGTGAAGTTGGAATACTGCCACTCTGACTTCTTTGAGGGATAACTTATTATTTAACATTTTATTATCGAGCTTCGTAATCAGTTTAGGAATGGCTTTAAGCATTTCATTTTGTGCTAAAAGGTCAAATGCATCTGCACCATTGAGAAGGGTATGATAGAAGTTCATTATCACACTCGATATTTGCTTAGGGTCCTCATTTATAAGCCCATCATTGGACTTAATTTTAGCTATTCTGTTGATGCTTCTATTGCACTTAGTGGTGTTATGAAATTTTTTTGTATTGTTGTCTCCTTCTTTTAACCAAGACTCCCTAGATTTTTGTCTCCAAAAAATTTCTTCTTTAAGAAGAATATCATTGTACTTAGCCATTAATTCCTTTTCTCTATGATAGCTTGGTTTGTCCATACCTTGTTCTATAACTAAATTATTGAGGTCAGCTATTTCTTGCTCCAACTGATCCTTTTCTTCGAAGATATTATTAAAATTGTTCTTATTCCATTCTAATGCTTTATGTTTAATAATTTTTAATTTTGTTGTTAATTAATAAATTTTAGATCCTTTTATTGAAATTTTTTTCCACCATTCCTCCAAGAGATTTATAAACTCTGGGTTTTGGAACCACATAAACTCGAATTTGAAAGGACTTCTAGCTAGTTTGGAATCCTCTATAATATTGAGCCTAATCGGAAAATGATCTGATCCTGCCTCTGGCAGAATCTCCGCACTATACAATAAGTTACAGATTCCATCATTCATCTTAATGAAGAATCTATCTAATTTTTCTGCTATATGGCTAAAACCTGCTCTTCTATTGTTCCAAGTGTAAATGTCATTGTTTGTGTTTATGCTAATTAGATTATTGTCTGATGCCCATTTACTGAAATCCTTATGAGCTTGTGATATATATTGAGAACCCCCATATTTCTCTTCTGTATCTAAAATAGCATTGAAATCCCCTCCAATAAAGAAGAGGGAATCTGAATTTACGGATAAAAAGAGGTGGATTTCCTGCCAGACTCTCCTCTTATCCTCATTAGGTATGGGGCCATATACGTTAATAAAGTTGAATTTTAAATTAGACTTTAGACTTTTAATTTCTAGAGCCAACCAGTTACTATTATGGGATAAAAGTGTGGCTGCTAACTTCCTAGGATCCCATAATACTGCTAACCCTTCGGAAGTACCTATTGAGGTCGCGTACTCTGCTTTCCATATGCCTAATTTTTTGCTAAACTTAGAGCTTCCTACTTTATTAAGTTTAGTTTCCTGTAATAAAATAATTTCAGAGTCAAAATTTTTAAGGTATCTTTTAATTAATCTCTGCTTATTAGGGGCATTTAGTCCCCTAATATTCCATGTAGTGACTTTCATTATTCTTGAGGAAGGCACTTCCCCTTCCCTGTGTTCAGAATATCGGCTAATTTCTTTTGATTACCTGAATTTCCATCTATGGTTCTGAGTTCAACAGCTAATTTTCTCCCTCTTTTCTTTTTGATTCTATTAATATTTGGTGTACTAAGGCATCCTCTATTCATTGCTATTCCCAAATGTCTATTTTCATTAGTTATGCCAAAGAGGCCTTCTATGGAATCTTTAACCATTGACATGTTTCCCGCTATATTGATGATCTTGTTCTGCTGCCCTGCACTCACTTGTTCTGGTTCCATTTGTATATTGATCTCATTGTTATCTATAATCTCTTTACCATAGATCTCAATTACCTCATCTGGATTCTTTGGTATTATCACATTAAGGGATTCTATTTCTATCGGGATTGTTGTTTCTGGTTCCTTCCCCTTGTGCATTGATTCGGTATCATTTATATTGCAACAGGGAACCTCTTTATTGGTTCCCTCATTTCTTGAGCCTTCATTTTGAATAGAAATAGGGTCCTTTTTTGGACTCTGTCTATCTTCACCTTTATCCTTTGCGTTTATTTCATAGTCTCCTAGGAGCATATCACCACTTTGATCAGGGGTTTTTAATAGTTGTATTGTTTCATTATTCTCCTTCTCTGCTTGAACTAAAGTTGCATTGCTGATATATCTAATTAATGTTTCTCTCTAGTAATTTAGTTCCTCCAGATCAAAAATTTCATCCATGAACATTTTCATAAGATCCTCTACAAGAGATTCTCCTAGGCACTTTATAATTTGGTCTACTTCCTCATTACATTTTTCTTCAGGATCCCTATCTGCTATTGAGGATGAGCCCTCTGGGTACACTGATTGATCTGCTAATAAATCTGTATCATCTTTGACAGTCTTGCTTTCTATCTCTATCTGTTCTGTTTCCAAAAATAGAATACCCTCCACATTTGGGTTGGGCATACTGTTATCAGCTAAGTCCCCCATTTCCAAATTAAGAACTGGATTTCTATTGTCCTCCTTCTGCATTGCTTTATGAAGAGAGGGGGAAATTGTTGCCTTTTCCTCTCCTTCTAAGGGGCAAATTCCTGTATCCTTAATCTCCTGTGGAAGGTTGTTTATCAACTTGCCCTGATCTTCCCCTAAAGTTCTAGGCTCAAATTGAGATATAGGTCTATCTGCATTATATTATTTAGGTCCCTTTATATTGAAACCTCCCTTGCCCTTATAGAAGTGGATTTCATAATCATTGTTAAACCGATTTAATGGATTAGTGCTTGCTTGTTCTATATTGGTGGCTTTGTTAATTTCCATATAATCTTCTAAGATAATTGGGTTAACAATAATAGAGTTAGAATTGAAACTTAATTGTATAGGAGAGATATATTTTTGGTGGTAATCCAATTCTACAATGATTATCTGATCTACATGCATGTTTGTTGTTTCAGCCATTCTAATAAAACTACCAATCTTATTTCCTATATTGCAGAAAATATCTTGACTAGACAATTCCAATGGTACATTCTTAATGATTACAGCTTTTTCAACTTTAAAATTCTTCAAATACATGGGATTGAATAGAGGGATCCAATCAAACAAAGCAAAAGGAATACTTCTAAATTTAAGACATTTTTTCCTTTTAATGCTATTTTTAATATCTATATTCTTGCAATCAATATACATGAAATTTTCCATGAGTCGAGAAATACTTACCTCTCCGGGAAGTAGTGATGTCAGCTCTATGACTAAGACATTGATAGGAACCCCTATACCTTTCCATATGCAGATTAAGCCTGTGTCTGCAAGGTATTTCTGCTTTTGGGCAACAACATCACTATCTAGGATGAGATTATCATAGTGCATACCAACCTTTGAGATGCCTTTATTCAGATCCTTACCGCGCCTATGGGGAGGCGTATATGTGAGATTCTGGTGATTATTATTTTGCAGAACAGAGTATTGCCCGTGTTGCTTACAATCAGACAGAGCGGGCCTTGCTAATCTTTTGCGATGCGGAGGGCTATAAATTTTGGTAGTTGCAATGCTCCTCCAATCCCCGGCAGAGAAGGAAGGATTTTTGGCTATAATAGGGTAGGGTTTCCTTTACTTAGGCTGTGCTAACACATCTTTCTTGCTCTGATGTGCTGGTGCCCTATTAATTTCCTTACCTATCATAACTCCTTTCCTTTTATGCAGGGGCGAGTAAATGCCAGGTAAGTTTTCCTTCTGTGAGGCCTCACCCCGACCCATCATAGCACCTTGTTCTATCTGCATTTTGATACATTGATGCACTTGTTGATTTATTTTGATAGAGACTCGAGATACTATATTTTGATGATGATTACTATGCCATGTGGATCACCTTATGATGTGCGTTAGAATTTAGAATATGATGAGATTTTGATTATGCATATTTAGTAGTGTGATTTTGATGAAAATATTGGATCATGTGAAATTTGATTTCCCCATAGGTGACATGTCATTATGATTATGTAATTTTGATGCTTAAACACTTTGAATGGAAAATTTGGATTCTGCATATAGCAATTAGAATTGAATTATGTATATTGATTATTTTGCCAAATTGAGAATTGAATATGTATATCTCAAGTAATGTTATCATCTTGAACTACTGATGCTCGATGTGCAGTGTGCAGGTAAGAGAACCATGGAATTAATCGGAGAACCAAGGTTAAACATATGTGAATTGAGTAAGCCAAAGCTTAATCCGATATGGGATTAAAAGCCTCGTTGTAATGTGAACTCCTTGTAAATGTGGATTTTTGCATGTGTGTTATTAGTTAATTCCTTGTTGTCATCCAGAACATGCATTGGGTATGTAATGTGTAATCGTTAGTGTCACTTGACACTTGTTATGTGCATGCTTTAGTTCATCTTTGTTCTAGTCACTTCTTGAGACCAATAAGGGGTTCTAAGGGTCATTTTTGGCATAATTTAAGTATCTAATTGATAGGGGTATGGGTTAGGGAGGTTTTGAGCATGTCTAGAAATTCCTAGTGACCTTGGCAATCCATTTTATGACCCATTTACCCTTAACTTCGAAATTTGATAAGTCATGATCTCTACCCAACTCCACCCCTTTCTTTCAATCAAGCATTTATCATGGGGGGACAAGGAAAGACAACAAGGCCATAGAGTCAAGTCTGCATTTATGGATGGTGGGTGGGTAGAGATTTGGAGGCCTTTTTAGAGGCCCTTAGGAGATTTAGTGGGTGTTCACCCACTCTCTACATTTGGAGACATTAGGGTTTGGATTGAGTAAGGATAGTGGATAAGCTCTTCTCAAATTTCCATTTCCATCACACTTGTGGAGGTTGGTTACTCTTCTCATGGAAGCCTTTCTACTTTCTCTTTAGATTAACCTATATTTTGCTTTCTCATGCATATGAATCTTGGTTCTTGTTGTGACAATGTGTTGTAATGGAGGGATTTTGGGTTTTGATTTCATGGTTTATTCTTGTTTCTTCTTGTTTGAATGAGGGAGTTCTTGTTTATAGGTGTGAGGCATTACTCACCCTTTGGGAAGGGAAGAAGTGGCCTACGGGTGGAGGGGTTAGTTGGGCTCTCCATGAGGTGAGAGTCTCTTCTCTTGGAGAAGAGGGATAAGTTCATGGTGTATGGGCACCATGGAAGCCATTGTATTCTTGTATTTTGTGGATATTGATAAGCAAAGTATGTGTATGGAGATATTGGTTGTATAGCCTTGAAGAGGCAACAAAATACTCATGTTGAGAAATTTGTATGTGTATGAAGATATTGGTTATATAGCCTTGAATAGGCAACAAAATGCTCATGTTGAGAAATTAGTATGCAATGGCATTCTCCCCTTGGAAAAGCCCACCTCCACCCTCTTCAATGAGCTTGTAAGACTCATTTGTGTAGCCTTGGGAGGGAGTAATTTGTTGAATGTATGTTTTTGTGACTTGTTTTGTGAACATCTTGTTGATCTTGTTGCATACCCGTTTAGCCTTGGTTCTCCAAGCTCGGGGGTGGTCTCATAAGAGACCTAGGTTGGGTGGTGAGCACCCATGGTTCTCTCCCTTTTTATTGCAGGTATTGAAGTCAAGATCCATGTAGAAAAAAAAGCTTGAAGAAGTCATTTCTTGGATGAGCTTGTATTAAAACTTCATATGTTGTTGTATTGTTGATCTTGAAGAAGATCCTCCTCTTGCTGCAATTTGTAAAGTTATTTCCATTCTTTGGTCCATTATGAAGTGGTAAATGAATTGTGATAAAGAGAAGTTGCTATTACTATTGAGCTCTCATTGAGTACTTTCTCCAATTTGTAATATCTTGCTGTAATTGTGATTCTTCTCCATCATAAGGGATAGATATGGTATTTGAAAAGATAACTATTATGAAAATGATGACTCTTCTCTTTCATAACTATTTGACTCTACCTCTTGAGATAGTGGAGATAGGCTTCTTGTAAAATGTTATTCAAAGTTGGCATGAAAGGAAATGAAATCAGTTATTAGCAAGTAAAATTTCATTGAAATGGTTAACCAAAAGATCTCTTAATATCTGGATTTACAGTTGTAAGCTCATTGCAATCTATCTCATTGTGGACTAAACTCATACTTAATAAGACTATACTTGGATGAAAAGAAACCTTGCCATCTCTTATTCTTTCCAAATGATTTAGTCATGGAATAATTGATAAGGTAAAACACTATTGTTAAGACCATCTTTATCCAAAACTCTATTCATTACCTTCTCAATGCAATGCTTAAAATGAACTATTAATTTCAATCTAATACCTCTCCTATGGCTAGTAAATAAAATAAAGAGATCAATATGTTAAAGCTTTAGTCTTATTATACAAATGACATTCCCAAAATTTTATTAGAGCAATTAGCTCTCTGGATTTTGTATGAGGAAAGGAAATATTCTCTTACCACAGAGAATATTCCCCTTCCCCTCTTAACACAAGCATCTAATTAAGTTTGGTAGCCTAAACTACCTCTTACCATGTTAATACCCCACTAATTTATGATTGATTGTATTTTCAATTAAACTTTTCTAATAATTTTTTTTTCCCACAACTCCCCCCATTCCACTTGTTTGTGTGCCCCACTATAGTCCTTTCCTCTTCCCATACGCAGGTGCTAGAGGACTGACTTGGAAATGAAATATGTTTATTTCATGGTCAAATACTACCCCTTGCGTGAGTAGAGGGGCCCCCTTGAGAAGTGACACTCAACCCAAATTTTCATTGCCTTGTCTTCTCCTTAAATTCTATGCATAGCATGAGCTGACATGGCTTAAATATTCACTCAACTTGCAAGCTACCTCTTCCCCAAGCACACCTAACTCTGACATTAGATTCTAGTGCATTCCCTCTTGTCATAAAAAGTACCTTCCCCTTTGACCTGCGTACCCACTACTTGGGTTTCACCTTGGGAAGGCAGAGAACTTTATTCAATGCATGCTTTGACTTAAACATAATCTATCCCCTTCTATCCCTTGGAAAGTGCGAAAATCCTCCATGGTGCAAGTGGGACCCACTTGATTCTTGCCTGCTAGTACTCTCCTTTGGGATGCGCCCCCTATGGGCTTGAGCCTTAGCTAGTAGGTAAGGAGGGGGAGATAGGCTAGGTGTATGAGGTGGCACCTAGAATAAGATATTGAGTAGAATTTATTAAGTATATAGTGGTGGATTTAGGTACTTTTGAAATTAGATTGTTTATTATTATTCATTAATTTTATTTTGGTATTAACTTCATAAACTTAATTGTTGATTAGCAGATTTATTGTTAATGTATTTAGATGTAAATTTTGTCAAATCAAAGTGTTATATCAATAGCATAGTATACTATTTATAATTGTTCATTTGCTGTTAGCTAATCACTGCTAATCAAGTGATTAGCAAGTCAAGGGGGTTTAGTGTTTCATATTAACCCACCTAGTCATTATTTGGTTATTATCTAATTAGGCCCTTGGGATTGATACGAATAGGTTGGTGAGTGAATTATTTGATCAATGGGTATAGAACTGAATTGGGGCTTAAAACGGGTTGTTAAGTTATAGGGAATGATGGTGTAATTAGATTTAGCTTTGATGTATTAATTGATTAAGTTAACGTTTTAATTTGATCATTTGGTAAACAGTGTAACAAGTGAAATAGGACCCGCAATAATAAGATTAGGAATTTAGTTAATGGGTGAAATGATACTTAAGATGATTGTCCTCTTTTATTATTAATCGAACCAATTAGCTAATAAAGGAAATGATTTAGTGTTAACATGTAGAATCAATAATTGAACTATTAGTTAGTAAGTAAATAGATTGGTGAGTTGCTAGATTGGGGTATAATCGGTGTATGACAATAACCATTTAAAAGATAATTATAGATTTTAGTCATTAAACTCTATAATTGGTAATCAATTCAATAGACTTATAGTTAGCGGTATTAATGTTCCAACCTAACTAAGAATGAATCAAATTATTAATTTAGTAGCTTTACTAGATATATGTTCATTTACACCCTACAGTGAAACTTCTTAACATGATTAATACCCTCGGAACGGTGAAAGCACCTAGAACATTTCACCTTTTAAAAAAAAAAATTGTTACGTTTTTGGTTGTTTATTTTTGGGCATGACACCTTCTTACTTAGTAAATCAAACACATTCCTTAATGGTAAACTATTATCAATGTGAGCCGAAGTAGAAACCCTAACCTTATTCTTCCTTTTAACCGAATGCCATGCCCAATTTTGATCTATGAAGCACCTTAAGGTAGCTTGTGCTGTAACTTTTCCTTCCCCCGAACCTGACTGGGGTATATTGGCATTATGATCTGAATTAATTCCAGATTCATGAATACTTGCGTACCCGCTACTACGCTTAGCCCTTAACGCATACTTGGTTTTTGCAAACATATCAAACTGCCTATCCAGAGATTGAACTGTAAAAATGTTAAATGTAGGTTCATTGTTCTGCCCTAATTTCTTAAAGCCAGTCGAAGCCTCTGCTAAGGAACTAAAGTTCTTTTCTTCAATCCCTCTTTTTTTTAGAGAAGATTCGGCCATGCTTTTCTCCTTCTGCTTAGTAATGAAACCCTTTAAGTGTTCATAATCTGATCGATACGATCTTTGGTCTGGTTCCCTACATTCCAACATTTTGTGCCCATATAACAAGAAATTGAAACAATAACCAGAAAAAATCTTGGCATCTTTATGTTCCGTGCTAATGTTCACATGAAAGCCAGCCTCGGGGGAAGAAGATGGAAGCAAGACACCCTGCTTCCTTGCCTCCTCTTTCTGATGGAAAAGGAGCCCTTTTCTAATCTGTCGTTGCTGCAGAAAAGACTTTCACTAAATTCGCATTTTCTTCATATCTCGCACATTCCCAGTATATGAAATAATCAAAGCATACATTTAATTAATAATAATGTAACTTTATTGATCATATATAAATTAAAAATATATTAATAAAATAAAATTAAGATTAAAAAATAATAAAAATAAAAATAAAATTAGTATCAAAATTAATTGTAATTTATAAGTTATAATTGTTGAAATAATTATAATTAAAAATAAAAAAAATATTGTTACAACTATATTAAAATAGATCATTATAATTATGTAATTTAATCAGTAATTAAAATACATTTAATTAAAATTAAAATTATGGTTAAAAAGAACACATAATATTTTTAACATTATAATTAGGTTTCTATTCTTAAAATTTCAATTATAATTAGGTTTCTAGTATAGTTTTTAATTATAATTAAATATTAAATATAATTATAATTTTAATATAATACTATATAAATTAATTTATTGAAAAAAAAGAGAGAAAATCAAATTAAAAAGAAAGAATTAATAATACATATTATAATTTATTAATTTATATTAAATATATTGGTTGAGTATTATATATATTTTATTTTATTTTTATATAATGTAAACTGTTACATATATTTTAAAAATATTATTATATTATGAAAGCATATTTTAAATTAAATATTAAATACATTATTTATTATTTAATTATTTAAAATTATTTTATTTACTTAAAGTTTTTTTCATTATAGATGTTGAGATAATTTTATGTGAAGTTTATTTGAAAAATTTAAATTCATTAAATATTAATATTTAATATCTTATTTTGTACTATTAATTTTATAATAAATTTTTATGTTTTTACCATGTATTTGTTATTTATTTTCCAAGAAATTTGTGTAATAAGACTCAAACAAAATGGACCAATCATATCTTCAAGAAATAATTTTGAAAATTTCTAAAGTTAGAAAAATTGCATTTGTACTATAAAAACATAAAATTTATAATAGAATATAAAATATGTTAAATTGTCATACAATTAGTTTTAATCACTTGTTAAGCTTAACAATCCAAAAAGTGATGCAATAGTACTTGCTTAGCCACTAATAAGTAAAAAAAGCTAATTTCCCACCAAAATTATTTTTTGGATAATTCTGAAATTAAATATTTGACAAATGGCAAAAAAAACATTTCTAAGCTGGTGGAGCAATTTCTAGCCCCACCTCTTTTCCACCTGCTTGCTAAAAAGTAGGAGATCTTATTTTGAAGGAGAATATTCCAAATAATCTCATAGCCAAAGAATATAAATAGAGCTTAAGCCCCCCTCATACAACCTTGCCATATACCCCATTTGGATATTGCAAGTTTATGTTCCATCATTTATGAGTTTTTGAGTTGTATCTAATTAATATTGACCCCTAAGTTTTTAGATTTTTAATTTTAAATTAGAAGTCAAATATATTAAGTTTTGAATTTTAATTAATTAATATTAATGTATTTAGTTTTATGTTTTAAGTAGTCAATATTTTTTATCAAATATATTGGATTTTAAATTTTAATTCTTTATGATTAAATATATTGGATTTTAAATTTAATTACTAAATATTTATAGTCAAATATATTTGGTTTGCAATTTTAATTAATTATATTAATAATACTATAATTAATTGTATTAATAATATTATAATTAATTATATTAATAATACTAATATCATATTTTAATTGTATAATTTAAGAATCTTATTCATTGATCTAAATTTCAAAAGTAGTAGTTCATACAAACTTGTCTCTCATAAGAATCTAATGTATCATACAAACACACATTTGCATTTAGGCCATGTTAGTGCTCTTTTTTCCTAGCATCTTATATTTTTGTATTAAATATAAAGTAAACAAGTTACATATTGAATCTATTCAGTTCATGCTATTGCATCAAATAATACAACAGTATCTACACAGTTAATACATCTTCACTATATCATCTTATATAAAATTGCTTTTCTATCTAATACAAAAATATCATATACACTTATATATTGAAGTAGACAATATAGGATTAGTTGCACAAAAACCATTAGTATATTGTATAAACGATGTATGTTTCTTCCACTTAGATCACTACCTTTGGAATACTCCACCTGGGTCTCTATCATCCTCTTTCTCCTCCACCTAAGCTACCCAACTAGCTCCTCCTTCCATCCATCTAAGCATCTTGTCATCTTGGATATGTTGGGTATATGTATGATCCACTCTAGTTGCTACAGGTATATGATCAGTCATTGTTGTTGTAGGTGGTATGGCAGCTAATGGAACCACTACCTCGGGTGCCTCTGTTGCATCATCAGCCTTGTCAGAGGGTTGAGGGTTTCTATTATAGCTTATTTCTTTAGGGTTTATATTCTAGGTTATTCATTCAGGGTTTCTATTTTAGGTTGCTCATTAATTTTGTGTTTCTATTGTATATTGTTCAATCATTTTGTGTATAGGGTTTCTACATTGTAACATACAAAATAAGAAGTATAATTAATAAATGAAGTAAAAACAATGAAACCAAAAAAAATTAACCTTGTATTTATAAAATACATGAAAAATCTAAATATAAAACACAACCTAATTTTGTACACATCTAAACAAAAAAACTAAATATTTTTTTCTTTTTTTAGGTAGGTTCTTTTTACTAGAGCTATGAACTAGTGAGGTCACATGGGAGGACCCTATTCCCATAGTGAGTTCCAAGGCATCCTCTAGTTTATATCTTCTAATATTTGGATGAGGGCACTAGTCATCTATTCCCTCACCCTTGAACAAAGGGACAAACCATCAAGCAATACTAATGTCACCATCCACCACCAACAATCACCTGGCTAAATCCTTTTCGTGTTTCCCTTCCTCATGATGCGTGTTATAAAATCTATTGTCAGCAACAAAAATCGCTCTCCAAGACATTTCTTTTGGTAGTGGGATACATCCTTATGATTTCCTTGATGGATGACACCCCATATCTCCCTTGGCTTTGATAACTCATTTTTTTGGTGAGGTTTTGTTGGCCACAATCATCCTTAGTCCTTCCTAGTATTTCTACTGTGAATATCTCCTTTAGCAGTCCATCATCAACATTGTATGGAGGCACAACCAACTTGATCGTTGTCTATAATCATTGTGCCCAGCGTAGAGCATTGAACATAAGACCTTCATTAAAGGAGGCTCGTGACCTTTCCATCACATTATAGGGTCACCCCCCCACCCCACCCCACCCTAAAAAAAACCTAAAAAAAACAAATAAAATCTTAAAACATATACAAAGTAATTTTTTTAAATATAAAACAAACAAAACTACTAAAATACAAAAAAAATACAAATGAAAACTAAAAAAAAATTGCCTACTTGGATGCCATTGGGGCTAGAAGGAAAGAGGGATCATGATCAAGAGTGGGGCCATGTTCTATGAAACTAACTCTTCTTCTATTATAAATTAGGCCACATTCCATAAATCTAGGCTCGAGGCTTTGTCAAGAAATGCAACCGTGTTCTATTTTTAGGCTTAGGACCTTGAACCTAAATGGGACCCCATTTTGTTTAAGCACTACCCTGTTTCGTTGAGCATTTTTTGCAAAATAGTTGTGTAAAACTTGCACCATTAGTGAACTCAACTTATTGCACTTATATATTTATAGAGAGAGATATATAAATAAATATGGATAGGGAGAGATATAGATATAGGGAGATGGAGGCATAGATAGATATGGATAGAAATAAATCGATTGTTAGGATAGGTGAAGGGAGAGATGGAGTGTATAAGAGAGAGTTGGAGAAAATGAGATATAGATAGACATGAAGATAGATCTATTGGGAGATAGGGATAGAGGGGAAAGAGTGAGAAAGAAAGGAGGTGATAGAGACAAGTAATAAATAGGTATAGGTATATGGGGTAGAGAGAGAGAACAAAGTAAATTGAGAGAGGGGAAGAGAGGTATAGAGAAATTTTTTCTCTTAGGTCAACTTGGGAAAAGGTGTGCAAAGTATCAAAGATAACAAGGAAACCTTCTATAATGGTTTATGAAAAATTGTTAGTTTCAGTAGTACATAAAATTTAAATGTTTCATTGGGGAACACCCTATAGCGCAACGGTAAGTTGCAAGCCTCTCATTTGGGAGGTCTTGGGTTCGATTCTACTCGAGCCCCATGTTGATATTTGGCTTCGGCCCTTACCAATCCAAAAATAAATAAAAATTTAAATATCTCATTATTTACTACTTTTTAACTATATCAATTCTCTTGGGAGGAAAATTCTATTAAAAGTTGTGAGTATTTAAAGTTTTAAAATTAAGGATTAACTTCAAATGATTATAATTAATTTTTAGTCTATAATTTAATAAAATTACCTTATCTGGATATTGTAAGTCTTTGAATCACCTTTTTAGTGCCCATAAAAAATCAAAATTTTGAAATAAGAAACACAAATGTTATGCCCATTTTACTAAAGTATGGTTTTTAAGCTAAAGGAAACATATATCCATTTTGGAAACCAAAATGGATATCTATTATGAAAAACACGATGTCACATGAATGACGTTAGGAAGAAAATATCTATTATAAATGGATATCCATTACTAGCATATATTCGTTACTAACAGATATCCATTTCCATTGGTATTAACAAACCAAATTCAATTTTTTTTACCTATACAAGTCAAAGTAGACTTTGGTGTGTTTGGCAAGGCAGAAAATGCTTTTTTCCCCATTTCCATTTTTTGGCCCCTCATGATCTCACATATACCTAGAAAAGGTTTGATCCTATTCACCAAGACTTTAGAAAAGATCTTGTAGATTGTATTATACAAAATAACATGTCTTAATTCCTAGAGTCTTTGAGGCTCCTAAATTTTTAAGATTAAGGTGATAGAGGTGTTGTTTAATTGAGTCAATGGTTTTCTAGTTCTAAAAAATTCTTTAGTCACCAAGGTAACATTATACCCCACAATATTGCAAAAATATTGGGAGAATGCTAGTGGGGACCTTATTAGCCCCCATCAAGAAGGCAACAATCTTCACCTCATCTTTAATTACCAGAGTAAGGATTTGAGCATTGCCACTAGAATCAAGAGCTAGAGGCAGACACTATAAAAACTAATCCTCCAACACTTTGTTCAAATCTCTTCCATCTTCTTTGTAGGAATTGTAGGATTAGTTTGTGGTCATCTCTCCCATGTGAGATCCCTCAGTACTCTCTTGATTCATTTAATCCTTTAGACTTTGTATATTATTTATTTTCCTATGTTTTCTTGTAGACCTATGGAAGATGGCTTAGTTCCTATCTCCCTCTTTCATCCATTGAACCCTAGACTTCTATTTCTAGTAAATATACTCCCACTTTAGATTCTCCTTACATTTTTCAATTAAAGCCTCTTCTTCTCTATGTGCCACTTCAGAACAACCCCCCTTTGGCATATGTTCTTGAATAGTTGTTAATATAGAATTAATTTCCTTTTTCTTAATAAAAAACATCTTCGAATGCGAATTTATTCCAACCTTTCATACTCTTTCTAATTATGTCAAGTTTATGAGCTACTCTATACATGGGTTTTCCTTGTATGGGGGTATTCCACCAGTTCTTGAAATCCAGGTGTGAGGCCCACATAATCTCATAATAGAAAGGTAGAGGTTCGTCTAGAGGTCTTTCCATCCATTCAAGAAGCACATGGTTGTGGTTTGACACAGTTTTGGGAAGGGCTTTGAGTTTGGTATTGTATCCAATGTCCCAATTAGTAGAGACCAGGAATATATCAAGTTATACTTGGATAAGATGATCCCCCTTCCTATGATTGGACCAAGTAAATAGTTGACATGTCTATTCAATGTCAAAGAGGCTAGCTCTACTAATAAAGTAAACCGAGTCAACCATAATGTCAGAGTAATTCACCCCACCTGATTTTATCATAGTGGAACATGGGAGAATTCAATTCCATTGCGACCATCCAATGAGATTCATGATCATCTAGGATCATAGAGGAGATCTCATCCTAAATATCCTTGCGACCCAAGTGAGAGTTAGGGGCATACACATTGATTATGCACCAAGAGTTTTTCACTAAGGAAAATTTGATAAAGAGGTAATTTTTTGAATAGGAAAGAAGATTGACCTTTATTGTTCTTGGGTCTCACATAGTGAAAACTCCCTCAAAGCCCCATTGGCATCAATAATAAGGTAACTAGAACCTTACCAAATCTGTTCAACAATAGTGTTAAAGGTGTCTTTAGTCATCATAACTTGGTGTCTTCATTTGTTATTATATACTAGTTTTTCTTTTAGTGTTGTAAATTTTGATTGACATTTACCTTCAATGTTGTGATATTCAACCAAAAGTGGCTTTCATATATCGTAAAATTAAGTTGGAATGTCATTGAAGTTAGCTTTCAATTTTGTGAATTTTTTTTAACTTTCCTTGCATATATCATGAAAAATTTAGTCAAAAGTTGATTTCATACATCATAAAATTTAGTTAGAATGTCATTGGAGCTAGCTTTCAATTTGTAAAGTTTTTTAAAATTTGCTTGCATGTGTTATGGAATTTTACCTCAATTTAGTTAAATTTTTATTTCATAAAAATAAAACTCAACTAAAAATGTGTTCTCTTACATTGTGAAATTTAACTAGAATTTACTTTTTACAATCAATTAGGGCCCGTTTGGTTGCAGGAATTAGTTAATGTTGGAATTGTCAAATACTAGAATTTGACAATTTAGGAAGTTTTAAACCGAGAAAATGATTTCTGGAATATGGTTGGAGTCGTTTGGTTCACCTGGAATTCATAGTGAGAAGATGCATTTTAATGCATTTTTTGTGTTTGGTTCCATAATTTTGGAATTGGAATACCACCAGAATAAGGTTTTTACAACATAATAGGGTTTGACAAATAACTTGCAGTAACCTCTTAAATACAAATAAATCTGCACAAAAATGAAATCAAGGCTTTCTATATTGCCAATTTTGTGTATATCTTGTAATCATTACATTCCATGTGATGACATCTCTTTGAGGAATTCTATAAACAATTCAGGTTCTTTGTCTACGATTCCACATTTTTCATAGATAGATGATTCCCAGTGCAATGAAAACCCTTGGCGGCGAAGGCGCAACAATTTCAGTCCCTGACGGCGAGGCCTGCAAGGGAAGCGAGAGCATCAATCCACAGCCGTCGTTGCCTCGTTACAGAGGATGAGGATGGCGAGGTGGGTAAAACATCAAAACCCTTTCCACTTGTTGCTTCTTCTCTTTCTCGTTCTAGTTTTGGCCCTCCTTTTTTATTCTTTACTTTCCCTCCTCTAATCTAAATCCATTTCCCTCCCTCTATGAACAATGAAGGAGAAGCGATACATTCATTGCTATTGCATTTCATAGCTTGTCGGTGAGAGAAACGTTTGAAGAGAACGTTGGTTATTCCACTGCTTTCCCTACGAAGGTTTAAAAATTATAGAATTCCATTTACAATCAATTCTCATTTTAGTGGAATTGGAATTGATTTTCCAATTCCACCTATTTAGATGGAAGATTCAAATCTAGGTTTTGGGGATAAATGGGAATTAACAAATCCCTATTCCATTTTTTATATTATGAAAACAAACTTAGAAGATGTTAATTCCAGAATTTGACAATGCTAATTCCAAGTCAATTCCACCAAACAAACAGACCCTAGAATATAAGGTTTTGAGTCCACAATAGTTATTTTTTTCCAATGACTTATGGAGTATGAGGTTCTCATAGTCCACAAGAATTATTTTCTTCCAATCATTAAACTAAAAATATAAAATAAAAAAAACCAATTAAATACATCATCAACTTGTATAGAATTTTTACTCTTTAATAAAATGCCCAAGATTTCTTTTCATGAGTTATTTCTTATATGAACCAATGCTTTAAAACTAAATTTGAAAATATTATTGAAATTCAATTTGAAAATATTATTGAAATTCAAATCCTTTCATTTATTGATTTTTTTATGTGCATTATATTTTTTAATTTTCTTTAAAGTAGTGTGAAGGAGCCATTGAACCATTTAGTTTCAAACACATTACAATCAAAGTCTTTAGATTGTTTGAGAACAAACAACATGTTTAAATGGGGTGATAATATGTTCAATAATTTTCTATTTATTATTTATTTTCTAATTTTTAAAAATATTTTCCTACACATTTCTTTTTGATTCTTTTACATATTATATTTAGATTTTTTAAAAAATCTAAATATACTTTAAATTTATACATATATAATTCCAATATCAATAAATCTCAAATTTACTATTATTATCAAATTATATGATAAAATAAATGTTTTAAAAAATAAAGTGAAGAAAAATTTAAAATACAAATTGATTAAAAGTAAAATTAATATAATATTAAAAAAGTTGAAAAAAAAATCTCCCTCCCCATTTTATTACACTTCAATAATAAATCAATAGACACCAAATCCAAACTTTTTTTATTCAAACGAGCAAAGCAGATGCAGGCAAATGCAGGTTTAAAGAACATTCAAGAAGAATCAATTTTTAATTTTTAATTTTTAATAAATACAGTTAAATGCCATCGATTATTTATTCAATGCACTGTGGTTGACATGAGCAATTTACGGATCGTCTTTTGTTACGATTTTAACATTCAAAATTTTAATAAGATTTTTATGCACATTGTTAAAATTTAATTAAAACTTTTCTGAAACTATCAAAAATTTAAAGGCTTTTATGCACGTCGTGTAATGTTTGAAAGTTAATTTGAAATAGATAGGTATCTTTAAAAAAATTGTCAATCATCAGATTTAGTTATCAAGTCTCTTTTTGATGATGTGGGTAAAATCAAATAGAGTTCGACACATATTTTTTTAAATTTAGAACATAACAAAATTAATTAAATATAAGATAAAATATGTAAATATAAAAGAAAGTTATATATGTGTAGACATCAAAATTTTAAGATATATATTAATGTTTTTTTTATAAAATTATTAAAAAAATTAAAAATTTGTTTGACATGTTCAACCATCAAATTTAAGAATCTAAGTCTCATGTTTTGAGAATATACATAAACTATTACATGTATATGTATATATAATTAATATAATTATATTTAACTATAATTATATATACATAAGTAGTACAATTAACTATTTAAAATTATAATACATACACATATATGAATGAAGACATCAAAATTTTAATATATGTTAATGTCTATAAATACAACTATTAAATATAATTTATAAGTTTGTTATAGTTAGATAAAAGAAAAATAAAAATTGTCCAAATAATGAATAAGATTTCTTTCAAAATAATAATTAGAAATTACAAAAGTATAACAACTTTTTTTTTATAAATAAAATAAAATATTTTTAGTTAAAAATTAAAATTTATATATGTATGTATACAAATCAATATTTCTAGGGCTTTTTTTAATAGAAAATATGCATGTGTGCACAACAATGGTTAGGGCATGCAAGCCTTAGTCATGACTATGCTTTGGGTTGTTTGATACATCACACGAACCTTCAATGTTTGTTAGAGTTTTAACATTTTTGCAAGGCATGTTTGGTTTCAACATTTTTGTAGGGCTTTATGCTCTTTCAAGTTAGGGTTCGAAGATGTGTGAGGGCAGTCTGGGTGTCCACCACAAAGGCTTTGAAGGCTATAGCAACGCGATTGTTGATATGGAGAAGTTGAATTTGCGTAAAAAAAAACAAAGGGGCAGAGTTCAAGGTGCAATCAAAGGCAAAGTCCAGAATGGATCAAAGAAGGGGGGTTGTGGCTTGGTTATTGGAGAAGGAAGAAAATGATATTGCCTATGCTCTAGTTTGTCTTTGTAGACTAAGGATTTTCTGGTTTCCTCCCCTTATGTGCATGCCTTCTCTATCGGTGATTCAAAGGCAACCTTTTCTAAAGAGAGTACAAAGTTTTTTATTCCTTGTCATGCCCCACCAAGGAACCCTTGGAATGAGATGTAAAGCATATGCTATTAGATGCAAAAAAAAATTAACAACTCATACCATACATAACATAACCTACCTATACATAAGACAACGTCAATCATAAATCTTATTAAGATAAACATAGGCTGTAAACTACTAACACTCCAAGGGTTCCATGACCTACAAACTACAAGATCTTAATAAAATAATGATATAACTCTAATACATCATATACATTACTATCCTTAAAATATTAGCCTAAACATATTGTTCAAAACCTAGAAAATCCAAGGAGAAAGACCCAGAAAAACCTAGAAGGAGCCACGTTATCCCAAACATTATTAATTTTAACACTAAGTAGAGACACTAATTGGTTTAAATGCTGACTAGCTTAAACATTGATCCAGAGTTATAATTTTTTAGTGACTGGACAGTCTCAGTCCAGAGAGGTGGAGGCACTAGTGTGCAGACACAGATGTCGATTTGGCTTCTTGGCCTCCAAAATAAGGTTCTAAGGCATGAATAAAAGCCAATAACTTAACCATATGCAATAATTGATCTAATCTATTATAAATACAATATTTTAAGCCATTACAAAGTATAAATCTCCTACTTGAGGCTATATGATGATTACATCATCTATCCAATACATGATAATGCAAATAACATTACAAGGAGTATAGATACATCAAGATTGCATTCAATCAAAAGCATCAAAAGACACAAAGAAAGGAAAATATAATATGAAGTCTTGGAGTGAGCCATATATGCCAACCATAGATTAAGATTGCTCAAGAATAATGTAAATAGATATACATTACATACAACCATGATGATATCACTATTCCATTTCAAGAAATACCACTATCACTACACGAGCATACATTCACCTCTCAATATACCATAAGTGCATGAGCATATACAAAAGAATATCATAATGTTAATGTGGATAAGCGTGCATATAAATTGGTATTGATCGACACTTGTACTCTGGTCCCCAACAATAGTTGGCCATGCTACCCAACCACAAGGAACCCTTAGGCCCTCTTCCACCATGCTCTAGAGATAACCATATGGCCCATACCACACAAGAAATCGATCACATGGGGTATGCACATACACACCAAAGCAACATCAAGCCACATCTAAAATATATTTTGACCACATAGAATTTGAGAATCATAATCGCAGGATACAAATTCATCCAAAACAAGGAGGCAATACCATATCAACTCAAGTTACAATGGTATATAAACCATAAGGGCATGATCACACTAAATATAAAGTGATGTACTCTCACACATGTAAAAGCATCTCAACAAGTTCAAGACATCATTAAAATACAAGAAACAACCTTAACAATGCATAACTATAGTCTCATTTATCATCCAGATTTGTGCATAGACCAATAATGGGAGTGTCATCGCATAGCCCTGTAGACATTCAAAATTGGTTAACACTGATGGTGCCACTTTTGAACACTTTCTTATTGTCATTGAAACATCATTTTGCTAACTCTAACTTTTCTTCTATGCTGCACATATAGTCTTTATCGTGTGTCGACATTGTGTCATTTTTTATTAATTGAACATTGAAAATTATTTAATTAATTACTAATATTTTCCCCTAATTTGCATCATATTTTGATTGATTCAATTTAATCAATCTTTTCTGATTAAATGATTCCTATCAAAATTTGATTCTTTTCTATTCAATTTCATCAAAATTGATCTATTTGTCCTCTTTAGGGTAAACAATCATTAATTTTATCCCTAAGTCCTAAGTCTCGACAAATAAATCTTATTTATATATCCCTTTTCATATGTCTTGCAATTAATTGATTTCTATTAATTAATTAATTATATAATTACAAGTTTTGGGAATTTCCTAATTCCTAATTTCCCTAATTTATAATTTGTGAGGAATATTAAGTTTTTGAATTCAAATAATCTCATACTTCCAAATTGGATTCAATGCCTTAATTTTAGCCTCCATCCCCTAATTGTGCCTACATCTCCTATTTTCTAGCCACCACCTTTCATCTTTCCTTTCTCTTCCAATTTTCCTTGATTTGTGCATTCTAATTTGTGCATCAATCATTGTCATAATTTGTCATAATCATGACAATTGCCCAATTGTGCTTAAATTTGGTGATTTTCATCCAAAATCCTATAAATTGGATCAATTTTCTTCAATTATATTAACCACATCTTGTGAATCTTCTCACCATTATTATCATTTTGATTTCATGGATAGGTGAAAAATGATCATGGAAGCCACATATCAACTCTTGGAGAATCAAGAAAGTGCATTGAACTCCAATTGAGGGAGTTTTTGTTGTGTTTTGCATATTTTACATATTCCTCCTCAATTGCCTTGATGTTAGGTTAGGATAGATTGTCTTGTATGCATTTAGGTTTTTTAGGTTGACTCTAGCATGCAATGATTATTATTTCCTCCACACTTGGTGAACTCGACGTGAACACAAAAAATATGACTATTTTTCTTTTTTTTGATGTGTTTGTGGGTACAAGAATAGGAGTTGCACACTTAAGAGAGAACATGTGCACTTAGGGTTCAAGTTCCGCACTTGGACACCTATTATATGCACTTAGGAAGTCCTACTATGTAGTTAGGACATAAATGTTTTTGGTTAGGAGGTAGATGTGCACACTTAGGCCTAGATTTGCGTAGTTGGGAAGGCCTATTTGATGTTTAGGAATAATAGTTAATCTATTTTCTTCATGCACTTAATAATCAATCAACCTTTCAAATGGCTTTAAATGAACCTTAGTTCTACAAATTGGTGTTAAAATGAACTTCACATTTCATTTGGGTTCTTAAAATGAATGCCCATCTAGTCTAATGTTGCATGTAATCTAGTCTACTCTAATTAGGAAACTCAAATCAAAGAAAATATTAATCTAGTTTAATTAGGAAGGGTTAATTGACACCAAATTTTTAGATAGATCAATCGATTTGGATCAATGAACCCTAATTTCCTTAGATAGGCATGATTAGTAAGTCAAAATTTTCAAAATTTAGTGCATTCTATTAAAGTCTAAGTAAATCTGCATTTCATCCCAAGTATTGCACACTTGGGACCTGTTCTACGCAGTTGGGCACTTCTGTTGTGCACTTAGGTTCTATTATGAACAATTAGCCACCTATTTTGTGCACTCGGATGCTTCTCCTATGTAGTTGCAAGGGAATTTGTGTAGTTGGGAAGGCTTGATCATTTTCGGGTTTAATGCTTCCACTCTTCTTTTTATGTCTAACATTTTCTATTAGCATAGAGATTTGGTGTTACTGATCATTTTGTGTAGCACTTTGGTGAATGTGGGATGAAGATATTATGTAAAAACTACCAATGATTTTGATGCATGATTAATGATGAAGACCTTGTGTGTTTTTCATAACTATTGTGCTTGTTTTTAGTAGTTTCAAACACACTTTATTTCTCAAGGATAACATAAACAATCTCTTTTTGATGTGTTTGGTGCAATAGACACATTTTGTTTATCCCAAAATATTGAATGAATGTATCCTCTCCCCTTGCCTTCTCAGATCTTGGGTGTAAGAGAAATTCATTCTATCCTTTTAGAGGGTCTTCCTCTTGAGAAGCCCATAAGGTTAGGTGAGAAGGAAAGACCCAAGCGGTAATAGGCTAAGGCCAAGCACTTCCAAAATGCTATATAAATGTGTGATTGTAACCAAAAGTCCAATTAATGGGATGTGGTTGCATGATAGCTCTCCTCTAGTACCCTTGAGGTGTGTAAAACCCTTCTTCTAAGGGTTGGAGATCACATGCAAGAGTTTATCATTGCACCCCTTGAACTAGATGTACTTACTAGAAACTATTGTTTAGTTTGCCAAAATCCTTATATACTTAATGATGTAGAAGGTCCTCCCATGTTGACTAAGATTTCCCACATGTACCCTTCATTGTGAAACGTAAATTCTCCTTTGGTTTTCAAACCCTTGGGGTAATATATTCTGGTGATTTCCGTGTTATGGATGGGAGCCATTGACACTAGAATCTCTACTTGTCCACTTTGTCTGAGGTATATGGAGAAATCCAAGTGGGGAATCACTACGTAGTATCTCTTCCAACCAAGGTTGTAAAGTGTTAATGCATAAAGTAAAAAACAACCATTTTGTTTCAAATGTCTTATGTGAGTGTTATAAATAATTACATTATTCAAATGGTAAGTGCACCAAGATGGCGAACAAAAAGGAGGGTATAAGTGGCCACATTTTTCCTAAAATTGGGTAAAATTGAACTTCAAAGAGAAATTTGGCGGTCATGCACTCAAAATTAGGAGTTGTGCAAAGAATAAGAATTGTAGTACTCTAAATCCAATTTCTAAGTTACTATTAAAAAAAGAATAGATAAGATTAAGAGGGTCAAACCCATTGCCCATAAAAAACTATTCCTTATTTTTTCATAAAAAACATAACATACATGATTCTGTGCGCTTCACAAAAGATATAGTGAGATTTAGTATTTTGTAAAACCCTTAGGTAGAATGATAGGTAAGAGTGAGATCTAGAAGTTGTGTAGTTTTTTGTAATTTTCCTTTGAGCAATTTTTTAATAATTTTTTGAAGTGGTTGAATCCTGAAAATCTGGTGCATCTTCATGCATTGGGTATAACTTGCATAAAAATAATCATTTTTTAATAAAAAGTGTATAGAATCAAGTGTAGAACAATAATATGTATTTCTTTAGAAATTTGGTCAAGTAGATGAAAAGTTATTAAAAAAATGGTAGACATATGTCTCTGAGGACTGTGAAGACACTGGTAAAGAAAATCAAAGTTTTCTATGCTAATGTTGTCCAAAACTAGAAAAAATTATATGTTTAGAAAGATAAGAAGATGTGTGAGATTATGGTGGTAATTTTACAAATACCCAATTGATAATGTGTAAACCTGATGATGAGGAAGTCAAGAAATCATCTTGGAGGATCAAAAGATATGCAAAGGGAGAGAAATGGAAGAAAAATGACTTCCAAGCCTTAGGGTCATTGCAGAAACCTATTACCTAACCATAAAATGCACGGGTTCCATAGTACTAAATAACCCACACAGGTTTTGTAAGACCAAAAGTACCTTTCCTAGTTCTAAGACCAAAAGCATAAGTTTTAATTATATAGAACCCTCACCGGTTATGAAGAAATAAAAATATATGCTTGTAAACTTATCATACACTACAAAGATGTATATACTATTAGGATAATTGATGCAGTGATGGTAAGTGATTTGTGGTGTTTTCATGATATAAATTTGATTGCATGATGATCAGTTATTGGACTGTCATTGATGTCAAGTATTGACCTAGTGTTCCAAGTATGTTGATAAGTATAAGTATGATGATCAAGGTGTTGTGATGAGTTTCAGTTGTAGCAATCCTTATGAGAGACTTGGGGATGTCTCTAAATGTTAAACACATGAGCGTTATTGTTGATATGGACCGGTAAGAAAGTTATGATTAGATGAAGGCTATCAGTGCAACTGCTAGAGTAGTTAATGACAAGCGATAGGTGATTTGATTGGTTTGTCAAATCTATGATGATTTATGTGGTACAGGCACATGAGAAGGTTTTTGATAGTATGTAGAAGCAATGGTTGTGACCACAACTAATTTGAGTGAACAATGTGTGGGATAGGTGATCAATGAGAAGAGTCAGAGTTGTTAACAAGTTAAAGTGTTTATGTTCTTGAGTGATAGTTGATAAATCTTTGATTGGTATCGATATCGAGGTTGCAGTGGAATTGGTTGAGTCAATCATGATCTGGTGCCATGTCTTCATGATTGGAGGTGATGATTTGGCATCCCATTGTTTGATGCTAGCATGTAGGGAAGATTCTAGAGGAAGCACAAGTTTGGTCAAAACATGTTTGACCCCTTGACAAAAAATTCTATGTAATTCATTGTATGGGTCGACACGGTCTTGGAAATATGTTTTGTAGATTGAATTTTGGTTTTTGGTGCATTGGATCTAAGAAGGATATTTGAAATTCAAATCTATTTTAGATTTAGGGCTTGATTAAGGTGGCGGAATTAATAGTTTAGTATATAATGGATGAAGTTGGAAGTTAAGTGTGTTGGGAAAATGAAATTGTAAAGTGGGAGTTGCGATCAAGCCAGGACAAATTTAAGTGTATATAGTGAATATCTTTAAGTTTAAATTGATGTTGAGGGGCTACTCCTTAGGGGGAGAAGTCTATGTAGTAACATTTTGTGATTAGTCAGGATCAACCGAGTAGATATCAGATGTATTTGGTGCATTTTGCATTGTTGTCAAAGGGGGAGAATGTGTAGTTGAAAATGTTCAGTGAAAGGGGGAGTAATTGTAGAATAGGTGGAAGACAATAGTGGGAACATCTTTTGTTCCTAGTGTTGTTGATTTCATGTTAGAGAGAGGAAGTGAGTGTTGAAGAGAGTGTTTCCATAAATGTAAAAGGGGGAGATTATTGGAATAACTAATGTAGTGATGGTAAGTGATTTGTAGTGTTGTCGTGATATAGATTTGATTGCATAATGATCAATTATTGGGTTGTCATTGATGTCAAGTATTGACCTAGTGTTCCTAGTATGTTGCTAAGTATAAGTATGATTATCAAGGTGTTATAATGAGTTTCAATTGTAGTGACCATTATGAGATAATTGGGGATGTATCTAAATGTTAAATACATGATCACTACTATTGATGTGGAATGGTAAGAAAGTTATGATCAGATTAACCTTACTAGTGTAATTGCTAGAACAATTAGTGACAAACAACATGGGATTTGATATGTTTGTCAAATCTAAGATGATTTGTGTGGTTCGGTCATAGGGGAGGGTTTTTGAAAGTATGTAGAAGCTATGGTTGTGACCACAACTAATTTGAGTGATCGGTGTACATGATAGGGATCAATGAGTAGAGTTAGATTTGCTAATAGGTTAAAGTGTTTATGTTCTTGAGCAACAATTTATAAATCTTTGATCGGTGATTGGTATTGAGGCTGTGGTGGAATTGGTTGAGTCAGTCATGATCTAGAGCCGTGTCTTCATGATTGGAGGTGATGATTTGACATCACATTGTTTGATGCTAGCATGTGGGGAAGCTTCTAGAGTAAGCATGAGTTTGGTCAAAACAAGTTTGACCCTGTGACACAAAATTCTATGCAATTCATTGTATGGGCCAATGCGGTATTGGAAATATGTTTTGTACATTGAATTTTGGTTTGTGGTGCATTGGATCTAAGTGAGATATTTGAAATTCAAATCTATTTCATATTTAGGGCTTGATTAAGGAGGTGGAATTAATAGTTCAGTATATAATGGATGAAGTTGGAAGTTAAGTGTGTTGATCATGTGTTGGGAAAATACAGTTGTAAAGTGGGAGTTGCAATCAAGCCAAGACATAGTTAAGTGTATTGTGAAGAGATTATGTGCTTTAGTGGATCTGATCAAGAAAAGGTAGTGCTATTCTATAGATCATTCTTTCTGTTGTTTCCTAATAGTTGCAAAAGTCAGAATCCCTCAATCGAGTGGATCCTAGCAGGTCGTTATTGAAAATCCTTTAACAGGGTGGCACATTACCTTGTGTCTAAAGTCCTCTAACAAGGGTAATCTTAATAGGGTTAAGGTCCTAATAGGTCTAAGGTAAATCCCTTAATTGGGTAGCACCTGATAGTGCTATTTTAAACTTCTAACATGGTTAAGCTCCTCACATGGCATGCTTTAGAAGAGTACATCCTTTAGTGGGCACTATTTCCCACTGTGGTTTTCTCCCAAATTTGGTTTCCATGAGATAAATATTTGTGTTAAATGTTTCATTGTTATGTGATGTGCTTATGGTTATGATTTTCATTTTCTACTATTAAGTTAATCTTGTGAATGTTGTATTAAAGTTTAAGAGGTTAAAAAGTAGAATAATTAGAAGATTACTTGTTCACCCCCCTCTCAGTAATATGGTCTTTGGACTAATATATACTTACATATATAATATGTGTATGTGTAGCTATATATACATATTTAGAGATATATATGCATATCTATAGATATTATATCATCTTAAAATGGACACACTTGTTATTTAAGACCTTTTAGCTCTCGTACCTTTACTGAATTTATGGACCATGGATGGATTTGTGCATGACCCCCTTATTCTCCTATTCTGTCCCATTTTTACCCTTTTAAACCATGTAGTCTCTAAGACCCCAGGGTAGCTCCTTGTGGGATAACCCTAGAAAAGGTCGACCCAATCAACCTGTTCTAGAATAGGTCGACCAAGACAACCTATTTTGGAATAGGTCAACCAGGTCAACCTATTCCCGAGGATTTTAAATCTTGGGGCTGTTGTTTCAAGGAATTAAATTTCTAAATAGGGTGCCCTCATCATCTTGCTTTGTTTTCCCACCCAGAAACTAGTATAAAAGAAAGTCTAGGCACTTCATTTTGAGAGGGCTTTTCACTATATAAATTGTACGTGAAAGATCAAGAATTCAAGCATTCAAGCAAGAATATTTTCATCAAGCATTCAAGGCATTCAAAGGTTCAAGGATCCTTTGTGAGTATTTCCTCTTCAAGATCTAGCACTTTGTTGGCCATCAAGGGAGGAGATTTACATTGAGGCATTCATTTACATCCATGGCTCCATGATGTGGTTTAGGTAGATCTATTGCATTTGTGGAGATTTCCTACATCCGTTATTGCAAATTCAAAAACTACAACATACAAGCATAAAAAAATCCTTATTGGCAAGGGTTTCCACAAGAAAGGTGAATACTTACATTTGTCTTTTTTCGTTTACATATTTACATTTCAATTTCAAGGTTGATTCCTCAATTTAGGGCTTGACCAAGGCAATCCCTCATCCACCCAAACCCAAAAATAAGCCTTTCTGTGTGTAGGAACAAGCTATCAGAATTACAACCACAGATCTAAAATTACTTACCGAGACATTTCTAAAGAAGTTGGGTTGAATTTTCTATAGTATCTTGGGAACACAATGACTTGGTAGATCTATTCTTGGAGGTTGAGGAAAAACAACATTTTCTGGGTTTTCTATCATGATCGTGAAGCCACAGTAGGAAGTTTTGTCACATGTTAAAATCTGTAGTTTTCAGATAAAAAAGGCACATTCCTCTACACATTTCCTAATATAAACCTATTTTCATATCTTAATTACACTAATTGCTTACATTTAGCATCCAGATCTATCTTACTTTCCTCATTAAATCAATTGGTTCAATTGCAATTTTACATTTACATATCCTTAATCAAATCCTACATTGCATGAAAGAGGACTTTCTTACGTACATCCTTAATATAATTTGGGTTTAGCATTGGCATCCCTTTATCTCCTTGGTTTTTCTAATATAACTTGGGTTATATTGAGAATTATGTTTGGAAGCCCCTCTTTCTCTTGTATTTTGAATGTTAGTGTGGAAGTGGTTAGTTAATGAATTCATCTCACATAGTTTATATTATTAAATTCATTAGCACCCAATTTCCCCCTAAACATTTTGGTGAACCTGACTTGTGCCCATTTCCTTTTGGAGTTAGGTTGTTTATTTGCATTGGTTGTTTACCTTATTTTGGTGAACCCAACACATTTCCTATTTCCTTATTTTTGAAGTTAGATTTAGCTATACTTGTGTGGTTATATCTTTCTTGTTATGTTCTTTATTACATTGATAATTGTGTTATATCTCATTAGAGTTTCCTTTTTTGATGTCCTCTTTTATGAGATTTATTACACTATGTCCAACTCTAGCAATCCCGTTAGGAGAATTCATAGAATCATGGGCTCTTTTGATGATGTTTCCTCTTTTCTTTGTAGGACCCATGATTATACTAAAATTTTCCCCCAAGATCATAATCCTATAGTGAAGCATAACTCTTCTCACTCATCCCATGATGAAAATTAAGTCTTAAGAGTTCCTCCTTCCCAAGTTGATAACCTCTCTCATGAGTTTGATAAATTGGAAAATTGGCTTATGGAAGTGAACACAAATCCCGATAGTGTTGTCGATATTGAGACTATTAAGAATATTATCACTCATGATGATAATAACATCTCCATTTCGCATGGTATATCACATCTTATCAATACTCATGCTAAGACTTTGACAAAATGTGCTCAAGAGTTAGGATATATTCCTCCTTCCACAACCGTTGAACCTTCTATTTCTATTTCTACCACTATTCCTACCATTCCTACCTATGCACCACCTCTCATGAAAATTTCTATATAAATCTATAATCCTCTTAGTGTTGGTCTTCCTAGCCCTTCACTTCCTTTGAGTGTTCCTCCTACCTCCATACCTTTTTCATTACCTTCATACAATGTCATTCCTTTCACATATTCCAATCCTCTTCCCATTCCATATAATCCTCCACCAACATCCTTACATTTTCCTTCCGCCTTCTACAACTTTCCTAGTAAATCCACTATGTCTCTACCTACTATTGTGTCTTCTAATTCTACCATTAGTAGCTTGGTTCAAACCATCACCGCTTTGCAACAACATGTGGCTCAATTCACTCAATCTAAGTACAACACCCCTACATGTGACATTTATAATCCCCTTTCCTTAGATATCCTTTATTTTTTTTATCTCACAACATAGTGAGATACATCTTCTTGAGACTTATAATGGTAAGGGCGATCCTATGATTCATGTTAGGACTTTCCAAACTATATGTAGTGTTTTTTCTCATGACTATAGGCTCATGGATAAGTTGTTCACACATAATTTTAAGGATGAATCTTTTCAATGGTATTGTTGTTTACCTCCATATTCTATTAATTCTTTTCAAATGTGCACTAAAGATTTCATTCAACAATTTCAAAACAATATTGGTCCTCAGATTTCTTTGACTAGTTTAATGAATTGTAAGCAAATTGTTAAAGAAAAAGTTAGTGACTTTATTGGTAGATTTAAACACTTTTATGCTCAAATTTATTATCCTTTGTCTGATCATGATATTCAACAAATTTTTATTTCTAATTTGTAAAATGACATTAGAGATAAGATTCTCCTTACTGGGTATACTTCCTTTTCACATCTTTTCACAGTACTTCACCATTATTAGTTACAAGTGATCCATCTTGAGAGCTCTACTCAAATGGCTCTTGTTACTGTTGATAAGAGTGATACCATCTTTCATCAAAACAAGTTCTCTAAACCTAAAAATTACATCAAGACTCACAAGACAATAAACATAGTTGATGATCATGTGGCTACTACATCCAAATGTATGACTACTTTTTCCTCCGTGTATCATCTTAATCATAAGTACACTTCTTTATCGGAACCTTTACATGTGGTGATGATGAAGTTGATTAATTCTAACATTCTTAAACTTCCTCCTATCTGTCCTATTGACACTAGAAAACCAATGCCTAAGTCTTTTGATCAAAATTCTTTTTGTCAATATCATCGTCAACCAGGTCATGATACTCAAAGGTGTTATGCTTTAAAGAATGCTATTCAAGATCTTATTGATTCTAATGTTATATCTATTGATACTGAGGTTAATAGTATGAACAAATCCATAGCACCTCATAATCAAAATTTGAAAATTTACACCAACCCCTTACCTTCACACTCAACAAATGTCATTAATCGACCTTCTTCTCCTGTTACTAACATTAGTTATGATGACAAGGTAGAATAAGCTAATCATGTGATTAATCATGTTGAGTCTCAACCTCAACTTTCAATTTTACATTCACAAGAACCTAAACCTACACCTCATATCACCTTTGATCATTCCAATATGTTTAAAGTACATAATGGTCATCTTTACATTGCTGCTACAGTATCTCATATCCCTTCTCATGGTGTTTTGATTGATCCCTCTTCCTCCATAAATGTTATCACCGAAGAACATATTTTTAATAAAGGATTGCATAAGAATACCTACGATACATCTAGTGTTTGGATTCAAACTTTTTATGGTTTTCTTTATCATCCTCGAGGTTCTATTAATCTTTCTATGACCCTTTTCGGTAAGGTTGTTCATACAACCTTTGTTGTTATTCCTACTTTCGATAAATTTCAAGTTAAGCTTGGTATTTCGTGGCTCTCTTCCAATTCAAAAGATAGCTTCTCCTATTCATAAGTGCATAAAATTTCCTCATAAAGGAAAAGATGTCACCATTAATCAGTCTCTTTATAAACCTTCATGTCCTCAAGATTGTGTTGAGATAGATTTATTTTGAACATCTCTCCTTCAAAAATAGCTTAACCATCTTGATCATCTTTATCAATCCTATCAGCAATACAAGGTAGAACAGATTCTTGAGCTTATCCTTCGTAAGGTTGATACTCTTGTAGCTTTCTTACCTACCCCACCTATTCCTCTGCCTATCATTCCTCAACTTGTAGTCATTCCCTCCTCAAAACCTATGATTTTTGAACCTAATCCTTCAAGTTTATCTCGTAAAACCATTTGTAATCAACATGCTCATCAACGTTGCAAGAATAGTTAAGATAAGGATAAGGCCCAGATTCTAGCTTCTCAAATTTCTTCTTCATGTCAATCCTAGTCTTCCTTTGATCTACCCATGTTTGAGCCTTTAGAGGAAGTGAATCAAAATAACAATATACAAATGGATAAACATGATGATTTTGTTCATATTTTAGATTATGTTAATCTTGATATGGGAGATACTCTTGATGATGATGTTTCTAATGGACATGTTAGTGATGATGAATATAAAAATATTGATATTTATTATGATTTTCCTAACATGCTTTCTATCCAGCTAACACTCACTCCTAGTGAAGAACACATTGACTCCCCCTAGAGTCCTTGCTTGGATCTGTTGGTGGTTCCTACGGTGTTGGATGTTGTTCCTCTTGTGAGTTTCTCACCTTTCCCTGATATTTTAGATGGAGATGGGGAGGGCATGTGACACACTTGAAGTGGACTTCTCTAGCATGGTGGTCTTTATGTGTTTGTGTTGTGTTTCTCCCATGTTGTGTTCTTTGTTATATGTTTGTCTAGATCGCTTTAGGCAAATCTTGTTGATTTTTTGGCACAAGATGATAAAGTAAACAAACATGTTGTACATCTTCTTTTATTTGTACCTCTCTTCTTCTATTTGCCGTTACATTTTATGTTGTCTATGTGCTATTGTTCGTATAGGTGAGCTTGTGTAGTCTACTTGGATGCTCGTGAGATAGTAGTACTTATTTTTTTGGTATGTGCATCACCGGCCCAAAAAGACTCTTCTTTTTTCCTCTTATATTCTTTTTCCTCCATTGTGTTGTAGTTCTACTTCCTTTGGGGAATGATGACATTTCATACTTGGTATAATATTACGTATTATCATATGATCATAGTGACCCCAGAGTTAGTAGATCCCTTTGCATTCTCTCTTTTGTCATGTGTTTATTTCCCTTGAAGTGTTCTCTCTTGGGGGAATTTCATAGTGGAAATGTTCTTTGTGGATGCATGTACACTTCCATTAAAGGAATTGTGCCAATTGAGGTGTTTAGCAACCGCTTTAACATGGGGGCATACACTCCACTCACATTTTCACACATGCACATTGATAGTTTAGTTTCCTCTATCAAATTATTGATAGTTCATGGGGGCTTGGTCTTTGTTCTTTTGGATCTCTCTTTGGATTACTGACAGTATAGGAGGCCCGATCCTTTCTTTTTGATCCCTCTTTGGATTACTAATAGTTTGGAATCCTGATCATTGTTTGATCCTTCTTTAGACTATTGAAAACTTGGGAAGCCTCATCGTATTTCAAATCCCTTAAGGACACACACATCCTTATGCCTAGGTCATCTTTCGATTCTTCTTTTTGGGACATGGAGTTCCCTTGAGGTTGAATTTCGATGAATTGACTAGCATGCCACACACAATTTCTAGAACATTCAATTCATCTTTGATGGGTTGACTAAAATTCCAAACACACTTTCTATACCATTCAATGCCATCTCTTGTTGCAACACACCTTTTTTTTTTTTATAGTTCACAATAAGGGACACAAACCTTATTGGGTGAGTTGGCTACACTTTCTTGTAAGTGACATCTCTCTCATGTTGGCACTGGATATGATGAAGGCTCAAGTCCATCAGAGGCTTGATGGTTTCTTCATCTCCTTAGTCATGATAAGATCATCTCTTTCTCTTTGATGTACTTTACAGTGAGTTTCAAGCAACTCATACTCCCACTAAAGTGGGGGCTAAATGTACCATCTTAAAATGGATGCACTCATTATTTAAGATATTTTAGGTCCCATCCCTTTGTGGACTTTTTGGACCATGGATGGATTCGTACACGACCCCCTTCTTCTCCTATTATGTCCTCTTTTTACCCTTTTCAACTATGCGGTCTCTAAGACCCCATGGTTAGCTCCTTTTGGGCTAACCCTGGAAAAGGTTGACCCACTCGACCTATTCTAGAATAGTTTGACTAGATCTACCTGTTCGTTGGGGATTTTAAATCCTAAGGCCAGTGTTGTCTCGAGGAATTAAATTGACAAATAGGGTGTCCCCGTCAGCTTGCTTTGTTTTCCTGCATGTAAATTAGTATAAAAGGAAGCTTAGGCACCTCATTTTGAGAGAATTTTCACTATAGAAATCACACATGCAAGCTCAAGCATTCAAGCAAGCAGATTTTCATGAAGCATTCAAGGCATTCAAAGATTCAAGGATCCTTTGTTAGCATTTCATCTTCAATATCTATAACTTTTTTGTCCATTAAGGGAGGAGATTTACATTGAGGCATTAATCATCTTCTTCATTGGTGCACATTTACATCCATGGCTCTATGATGTTGTTTTGGTAGATCTATTGCATTTATGGAAATTTCCTACATCCGTAATTGCAAATTTAACATCTACAACATACAAGCATCAAAAAATCATTATTGACAAGGGTTTCTACAAGAAAGGTGAATAATTACATTTTTCTTATTTTATTTACATACCTAAATTTCAATTTTAAGGTTGATTCCTCAATCTAGGGATTTACCAAGGCAAGCCCTCATCCACCCAAACCCAAAAATAAGCTTTTCTGTGTGGAGGAACAAGATATCATAATTACAACCACATATTTGGAAACTACTTGCTGAAACATTTATGAAGAATTTGGGTCAACTTTTCTACAGTATTCCAGGAACACAGTGACCTGGTCAACCTATTCCTGAAGGTCTAGGAAAAACAACATTTTTTGGGTTTCTGTCGTGATCGTGAATCCACAGTCAAAATTTCTATTACAGGTTCAAATATGTAGCTTTCTAAGAAAAAAGGCACATTCCTCCACATTTCAAGGTGAGTACTTTATCATTCATTTCATTTCTTAATCTAGATGTATTTTCACATCCTAATTGGGCTGATTGCTTACATTTAGCATCTAGATCTATCTTACTTTCCTCATTAAATCAGTTGGTTCATTTACACTTTTACATTTACACATCCTTTAAATCAAATCCTACAAACATGAAAGAGGAATTTCTTGCGTACTTCCTTAATATAATTTGGGTTTAGCATTGTCATCCCTTTATCTCCTTGGGTTTTTCTAATCTAACTTGGGTTATATTGAGAGTTATGTTTGGAAGCCCCTATTTCTCTTGTATTTTGAATGTTAGTATGGAAGTGGTTAGTTAATGAATTCATATCACATAGTTTATATTGTTAAATTCATTAGCACCCATTTTCCCCCTAAACAAATATATATGCATATATTTATATAGATATATATATATATATATATATATATATATATATATATATATATATATATATATATATATATATATATATATATATATATATATATATATATATATATATATATATATATGTATGTCTCTCTGCATTCCCTCTCTCTCATATTCCTTCCCCCATCACCATCTCTGTCTATTATCATCTCTATATTATCTCTCCCCCACCCTACTCTCTCTCTCTCTCTCTCTCTCTCTCTCTCTCTCCTATATATGTATGTCTCTCTGCATTCCCTCTCTCTCATATTCCTTCCCCCATCACCATCTCTGTCTATTAGCATCTCTATATTATCTCTCCCCCACCCTACTCTCTCTCTCTCTCTCTCTCTCTCTCTCTCTCTCCTAGTTATACATAACCCACATGCAGGTTATGTAGAAATAAAAGCTTGCATAGGTTTTAGTTCTATAGAACCCATACGGGTTATGAAGAAATATGAATTTTTACCTTTTTATCTCAATGGAACCTTTACACATTCTATATAGATAAATATATTATTTCCAATGGCCAAAAAAATAGCATTGCAACTTGTTCCAAGGGCCCACTACTATTTTTCATGTCTTTCAGTGACAATCTCAAGCAAGTTTTCATGCTTTTTTGTCACATTTGATTTCAAATGATTGATTTCTCTTGTTTTTTGGACTGTTCTTGAAGTTATTTTAGTGTTTTTACTTTATATTATAACAAAATAATGATAATTTGTTATTTTTTTGGTAATTGATTGTGTATGTGAACATCATGATATTATGTGTAGGACAATCAATATCAACGATGGGAAAGAACAAGAGAGAAAAAATTAAACAATGAGAGGCATCAAAGGAAAGAAAAAGTGAGCGTATGAGGAGATTAAATGAAGGTACATCATCTAATGCACCTAATCAAAATGATGAACATGAAAAAATTCAAATTGATATGATGAATGCACCCAATGCACCAAATAAAAATGATCAACATACACCAATTGAAATGCATATGATGAATGCACCTAATTCAACAAATGAAAATGATTAACATACACCAATTCAAATGCACCTAATGCACCTAATGAATGTGTAGACATGGAAAATTGGCAAAGGTTTAAATCAATCAAAAGGTGCAATCAAGTCATCAAAATAGCATGAAAAATCAATAAATGGAACAAAGGCAATTCAAATCAAAGGAAAATTCAATTAAATGATTAAATGATTAAATAAAGCTTGAAAAGGGGAAAAACACTAAGAAATTGATTAAATTCAATTAATGACATAGTTGTTGAAATGAAAAATCAAAATGAACCTCTTACCCTTCATGGCTAAATTTAATTACTTTAATTAATTAATAAATATGAAATTCTCTCAACAAAGCAAAAAGGAGACAAAATGGACACAAATCACTCACTTTTGTTGAAATGGTCCAGCCTTTTGAAACCATTTAAATGTTTGTCCCCCAATTTAGGGACAAAGCAAAGCCAATTGACCTTACCCAAGCATAACCATGGTTATCTCACTCTACCCCCTACCCTTGGGAAAATCTTATAAATAGAAGGCATTTTGAGGCATTATTCATCCACTCCATATCTTTGAATTGCAGCAAAGTTCTTGCAATTTGCATTCACACCACTCACTTAGCATTTTCATTGATATTTAGCTTCAATTGTTGATCATTTTAGAGATTTTCTTATCAAATAGAGCTAGAATTTGATAATTAGATCTATTTTGCATATCATTCTTAGTTCAATTCTCATAATTAGAGTGTCACTAGTGAGGATTTGCAGCTGAGAGCCTCACTTACTACTTCAATTTAGAGAACCATGAGATGTTGATAGATTAATTGTGCATTTGTTAGATTATTTTTCTCTAATTCTTGTTGTTCTTAGTTAATCTTGTAATTTCATGAAGGTGTAAATCATTCACACACAAATGGCGCCCACCGTGGGGCTCTAGGCCTCAAATTTATCATAATTTCCACGTTATTTGCAAAATTTAGGCTAGAATTGCATGATTTTGCTCACTGTTTGCAGGTCACAGGAAAGAAATCACGCCTACAGGTAAAGAAATCACGCCTACAGCAAAGAGATGTTGCTCGCGGTAATTAAAATGTCGCCTGGAGTCTGAATGCTCACGCTTCTTAGACTGCAGAATCACGCTTCTGGACAAAGAAATCACGCCTGCGGACATTAAATTCTCGCCTCACGCACAAGCAGCTGATGCCTTTGGCTATTTAGATGTCGCTTGGAAAGAATTAAAAGCTGCGGCTGAGGAATGATTTTTCGCCTGGTGCAAAGGGAGTTTACTGCCTTTCGCATTTCTTTTGTCGCTTTGAGTATTTTAAATGTCGCTTTGAATTAATTAAATGTCGCTTCTCTGAGTTAGTTTGTCGCTTGAAATAAAGAGTTCACGCGTTCATTTAATTTGATATCGCACTTAATTACTTTAATCTCGCTTGAGCCCCTTTTGGTGACGCTCGTGGTTAAAGTAATTACGTCTTTATTAAATTAGATCTCGCCTTTAGCAAAAGAAATGTCACCTGGTTTAGCATTTATATTGTATTAGAGTAATTGCTGTTGTCGCATGTGTTAAAGATTTCACGCATTTGCAAAATTTAATATCGCACTTGACTATTTTAATCTCGCTTGAGCCCCTTTTGGTGACGCTCGTGGTTAAAGTAGTCACGTCTTCATTAAATTTAATCTCGCCTGTAGTCTGGATGATGTCGCCTGACTGTATTTTCTCTTTTTTTTCAAAATAAGGACTGTATGCTAACTTCACTGTCATTTTTTTTTGTCTCAGGAGCATGGTCTGTCATAAGAAAGTACAAAAACCAGAGAGAAGGCACAACTTAGAGGAGAAATTGATCTCTAAAAGGATAAGGAAAGAAAACCAGGTACATTCTACCTTTTTTCTCAACAATAATTTAGAGAAAGAAGTAGAATTACATGCTAAATACATTGCTGTTGTAGATGCTTACAAACGAAAATATGTCTCATTGAATTGGGAATTTAGTCCTTAAATTTGTAAGAATTTTGCAAGTATTTTAGGTAAAAAGAATCAAAAGCATAATCAATTATATCATTTTTAGCTTTGATTTTGGTTTCCCCTCACTTTGTTTGTATTATGCTGACTAACTTGTTGGTGGAGGGAACGTTTTGCCAAGGTAAGAGAAGGATTTGGAGAAAAAATGAGAAAAACTACTACTTAAAAATGCGCCTAGCCTTTGCTAGCATTGGTTAAGGTATTTTTCTCATCAAGCTTGCACATTCCCTTACCTTGTGGCATTTCAAAGTTCAAAACATAGTTTAATCATAAAAGGAAAAAATAAACACTTCAATTCTAAGAACCCCTTTGTCACAGGGTTGAAAAAGAACCAAATTGATTGTGAGTGTTTGGGATAAGGGAAAAGCAATAGGGATATGCTCTTCACTCTTTGAGTGAATCAAATTCCCAAACTTGCTCTACCAAATCCACTTTTCATGCTTTCAAATGAACATGTTTAAAACTTAGTGGGCTCGCCTCCCGAGATTGCCTTAGAAGGGCCGGTGAGAGGGACAGCCCAAAGTGGGATACACTTGCTTTTGCTGTGAGAATCTGACCCACTATAAAATGAAACGCGGGTATCCTTAATGGGGTACACGATAAAAAGATTTTAGCTCTTTCGAACTTCCTCTAATAGTCCTAACGGATTGCGCAAAATCATGCTTCAGTGCGTGTGGGAAGCCCCTTAACATACTTGGGGGATGAAAGGCTAAGATCTATTTTGAACGAAAAACTTACTACAAAACGGTAAAAATAGCAAAAAATACCTAATAGAGCCATTTAAAAGCCAAATTTGTGCTAGGTAGCTTGCTTGGAAGTCTTTCTTGTGATCAAACCCGTGGAAACATTTGAGAATATACACATTAGAATGATCTAGGGACATGGTGAACTATTGATGTGTGTGTTGAGATTGTCTTCAACTTTTCAAACAAGAAGTTCCAAAGTACTTGATCAAAATACAATTAAAATTTTTAAATCTTAAAAAATTGATCAATACCATTTACCCATTCCAAACCAACCCAACCGGATTGAAATTCATGAAGGAAGTTTATTTGGGAAACAAATCAACCCTATTATGGAGCATAATTATCAAAGTCAAGATCAAGATCTCCATAGGAATCAAAGCGATGAGGTGTCTGAAGATGATGTTGTTGAAGCATCCCAAAGTCCCGTGTTTCTGGAAATAATGGAATTACTTTTGAAGTGGGATAAAGACACATATTTTCTAGCTTTAGCTCAAGCAGGAGCTAAACTTCCTTATAATTATGACATGTCAACCTTAAGAAAGAATGAGGAAAACCAAAGAGATACATCATATAAAATGCCATTATTAATATCAAGCTATTCTTTTCAAAGTGATGAGGTGTCTAAAGATGATGTTGTGAGAGCATCCCAAGATCCCGTGTTTATAGAAATAATGGAACGAATTTTGGACTGGGATAAAGAAGCATATTTCCTAACTTTAGCTCAAGCAGGAGCTAAACTTCCTTATAATTATGACACATCAACTTTAAGAAAGGATGAAGAAAAGAAAAAAGACACTTTATCTAAAGAGCCATCATTAAGATCAATTTGTCCTTTCCTCTATGATGATGGGTCATCCATATCTTCATCCTCCTCACAAAAAGAAGCATTTCAGAGAAACAAAGTTATCTCAGATCAAAGGAAATTGCATAATCAACCTATTTGTGATCAAGATAATAAAGAGTATGGAGTGAAAAATACCGCTCTCAAGCAAGATCTAATTCAAAAACCTCCATATAGCAAGAGTAATCCATTCATCCTTTGTCCATCTCCTAACAAGGTTTCTCCCTGGACGACTTGTACACCTTTCATCCTTCATCCATCTCCCAAACCTCTATCTAGCAAAGACCCTCCCATAACTAGCATTCCTTTCATTTTTTCTTCATCTCCCAAAGCTCCACAATTATCCAAAATTCCTCCATCAAAGAATGAGCCTAATGATGATACTTTTCCCATTGACTATGTCTACCCTCAAGGGCTACCTCTAAAAGAAACCCAAGCTAACTTACATCTTGTTGCAAACCTTTTCCATGCTTCAAAGATCTTACAACCCAAAGCTTCATGTGCCTCAATGCCTATTATACCTATTCAAGAGGATCCTACACCATTCTTCCAAACATTCCCCACACATATCCAAACATTTACCTTGTCCTTAGAGGTGGCTCCATGTCAAGAAGATAATCCAAAGAGAAAAGAAAAAAATATTGATAAAGATCAAGATCAAGATTATATACAAACCCCTCCCATATTTGATGAAGGTCCCATATCCCTTGAACCTTGTGATGATCCCCTTGCATCCTTTCATGTCTTTCAAGATGATATCCTTCCGTTCCAAGAACAAAGTACCCTTCCAAGTTCCATATTTTCTCCATTTCCCGAGCAAGATCAAGATATCCCTTCCATAACTTCCAATGAGCATATTGAAAATCAAGAGCAAAATACCTTCGCTACACAATTCAAAGATCCTTGTCAAGATCAAAGCATCCCATCATTTCCTTGTCATATTCCTCCATGTTCACCTCAAGAAAACATCATTCTTCCAAATCCCTTGCAAGATAATAAATCCCTTCAAGCTTCAGTTGATCCTATCAAATGTGTTCCTATCAAAGCTACTCATGAGCCTATTAGTATAAAGATAAATCTTAAAGATAAGAATGTTGACAATGGAGCTCCTTCCAAAGATATTGATATCCCTTTCACACCTTATATCCCTCCATTCAAATACAACCACATACCTCCACTATCCTCCAAATCCATTTTGGGTTCCTATGTCCCAAAACAAAAATCTTCATCCCTTCCATCCATATTAGGTCCATTTATTCCCCCATCAACCATTCCTATCATCCCTAGCTATCCATTCACTTACCCTACCATGTATCAAGATCAACAAAGAAACACATACTTGAAGAATGTCCAAACACCAATCCATATGAACCATCCATATTATTCCTATTCATCCAAAATTCCTAAGTCTTTTGGAAGCAATTTTGATTTGCAACGTAAAAATCATAAATCCAAGAATCCAAATGTGCATAAAAATCACAATGTCCCATCTAATCGACATGTGAATGAAAAGAAAAATGAAATATCCAAAAGGCCGCAAAGGTCCATCAAGCAAAAAGAAAAAAATAAAATGTGGGTTCCTAAATCCCTCATTGAAGAAATGCATTCAAAAGCATTCCAAAAGGAAGAAAAATCAAAGAATATGTGGATTCCCAAGTCATTGTTGAAAGACTTGCACACAAAAGAAGAATCAAAATTGACATTCAAGCTTCCAAAGGCTTCCATTCCATCTCCTTCCAATCATCCTTCATCTTCTTACATCCAAAAATCCACTACCTCAAAAAAATCCTTATCTCCATCATCTATTGTTCCTCCATCATTCCACCACTCTTCAAAGTGTGTGTCAAAGTTGATCTTGCCAACATTTCCATCTTCAACATACCTTCTTCTTATCCTCACATTCATTTTCCAATGCATACTTTCCGTACTTCCATCCCTCTTATCAATATCTTTGAGCATCCTAGTCATACCCATGGTTTATTATAGCATATCTTTCAAAGGAGCATTGTCCAAAGATTCTAATGTTGGGAAAATATTGAAAAATACAAAAAAAAAAAAAAAAGAAAGAAAAAAAAAGAAAAAAGCAAAGAAAAAAAAGAAAAAATGAAAAAAGAGAAAAAGTGCCTTGGTGAAAAACTAGCAATAGGCACCTTGGTAGCAAAAATAAAAAGAAATAAATCTAAGGTGAAAACCACTTCTTGTGGTGCCTTAGACAAGTACCATGATGAAAACCTAGCAAACAGGCGTCATGCGTAATTTTTCCTTCTTGCACTCTACACTTGGGGGTAAGTTTCATCCATGCCATCTTCCATCTTCATATCATTTACCTCACTTTCATCCATATTTCATCTATCACCTTCATCTTGACAAGGTTGAACACATCCATGAACATTGAGTATCTTAACATCCGTTATCCTTTCCATCAGCTTATGTACTTGTTGCATCCATGTTACCCTATCATGATCTTGCTTATCCCAAATTCACCTCCATTATTCCATTAGCTTTTTCATAATCCCAAAACATCCCTTCATAGCCTCCATCACTCCTTTATCTTGATTGTGTTATCTTATCCACATCTTACCCAAATTGACCCTTGGTCTTGATCAAGAGAAAAAAAGAAAAAAAAAAATTTGTTATCAAAAACTTCTTGACATGTCCACTCTTTTGGATCACTCCTTTTCATGGCAGCAGATTGTTATCCTATACACTATCTAACACTACACAATTGACTTTTATGGCTTATCCAAAAACATGCTTCACATTGCTATATCATTTTTTCCTTAGCTTGGGTACTCTTGAGGAGATAGTCCTATGGGTCACATTTGCATACTTCTTCCATCATAGCCTTTCCATCTCTAATCCATCAACTTGCAAATCCATCCTTCATGTCCTATATCTTGCTAGACATTGGGGGCAAACCAATGTGATCTTGTTTGAGAGCTGGTAAAAAAGGACAGCATGAAGTGCTTTTGAGCTGCATCTTGCATAAACCGAGCTTTGGTAATATTTTGGAAGTTTGTCCAAGTCCAACATTTTTTCTATCCAACTGGGGCATTTGATCTTAATCAGTGGATTTCAACAACATGCATGAATTCACATGAAGCAAGGCATTACCTTCAAAAGGATTCAATAGTACAACATTCAGTCACATCAGAGAGAGAGGGAATTATCAGAGTTTCAGAAGAGAGAAGAAGATTTTCATGAACCTTTGATGGATATCATTGTTCACTAACCAAGAATTCAATTACCACAACTTGATCCATGAGCCTTCATTGACTTTATTATTCGGGATTAAAAATTGACAAAACACTTTAAAAAGATCAGAATACTTGGAAATACTTTTTGAAAATCATGAAACAATGCAAAACACTTGAAGCTTTCTTTTGATGATCTTTACTTACATTGATTGTTATCACATCTTTTTAGCTAATCGATGATGTTTCGACTAGATTGGCGATGATGGAGACATGATATTTTTCTTGCCTTTGAGTGACTATCTTGAGGGATATCCAACAACTTATGTGAATTCATCTAACGACATGGTCATCAAAGAACCATCGAGGACTTTCATATAGGGTGGAAGGTTGACCTTTGCTTGTTTATGCAACATTGAATTTGTTGAAACTGGTATTCATACTCTCATAGTTGGTTTATTCGACTAGTGTGGGTTGTACTAGTTCAAAAAGGAGGTTACCAAATGCGATAAAAAGTGGTATTCATATCATCATGTCAGTGGGCAGTGGTGATTGTACTAACTTTCCGGTCCCAAAGTGCTCAATGATGAAAATTTATCCTCAAGGCATTTATTTGCTAAAAGCTAGTGACACTTAGCTGCATTGCATTGCATTATCATGGAAGGTTAATTGCATTATCATGTTAGATTAATTGCATGTGCATTTGCTTGTAGTACTTTTCCAAGGGAAAAGGGGGTTCATTCAATTGAAATCTTGATCAATCATAAAATGGGTCATTCAATCAAGAATCAAGGAAAGTCCATAAATCATAAGTGTCCATAACATCAAAGATCCATGAACTTTGTCTAATCAAAGATACAATGTCATCAAAGTGATACATCAAAGTCCTGATCAATAACTGAAACATGATAGAATATCAACAAACTGAAAGAGCTCCATAATCAATCATCTCAATAACATGTACTCTAGCTGGGTCAAACTCATGACTTAAGTCCAAATAGCCAAGAAGCTAAGGTCCGTATATATATCATTTACGAAAATGTGCCTGTTTCACAAATCAAGGGAATCATATCAGTATTTTATATCAGTGAGTCATCTTACGTCAATCAATCATATCAAAGTATCAAGCAATCACACCTTGTACCATTTGTTCGTGTCTCTGTGTCCTGAGAACTGTGTCCTGAGAACGAAGCAGCAGTATCAAATCATATCGGTTTTCACACTGATTGATTTATCCTATCAGAACTATCCTATCAAATTGACAAATCACATTCATTGGTACCATTATCCTGTTATCCTAATCACTTGTTTTGCTTAACTACAACAGACCTATCTATCTTGGATATGCAAATTGTGAGTCATGGCATATCATCAATATTTTTCAGAAATGAAAACATATTGGACCAATCAATCAAAATCTTTCAAATCAAGGAATCAATATGTTTTATTTCTGAGGGGGCATCAGAGTATCAAAATGGGCATCACATCAAAAACATTTATCAGTGGGGCATATCATATCAGTATCATATCAATATCGGTATCATATCATATCGTTATCATATCAGGAGGCAAATCAATTGCATATCGGTTTCATATCAAATCCATATCATATCAAATCTATCAACATATCAGCAATCAATCAACCCAGGACCTTTATCAATCAACCCAGGACCTTTATCAGTGAACCCAGGACCTATCACCAAACCAGGACCCATATCAGATCAGTATCATATCAGAGGCATCAGAATCATATCAGCACCATCATCAGAGGCACATCATCATCATCAGGAAGTACATCAATCAGAACGATTAGAGGCATATTAGAACCAGGACCTGAATCAGATCATCATACTAAGGGAATCTTTGAATCGGTGTTCTTCGCACATCGACTCAAAGAGGGGCATTTGTAGACATGGAAAATTGGCAAAGGCTTAAATCAATCAAAAGGTGCAATCAAGTCATCAAAATAGCATGAAAAATCAATAAATGGAACAAAGGCAATTCAAATCAAAGGAAAATTCAATTAAATGATTAAATGATTAAATAAAGCTTGAAAAGGGGAAAAACACTAAGAAATTGATTAAATTCAATTAATGACATAGTTGTTGAAATGAAAAATCAAAATGAACCTCTTACCCTTCATGGCTAAATTTAATTACTTTAATTAATTAATAAATATGAAATTCTCTCAACAAAGCAAAAAGGAGACAAAATGGACACAAATCACTCACTTTTGTTGAAATGGTCCAGCCTTTTGAAACCATTTAAATGTTTGTTCCCCAATTTAGGGACAAAGCAAAGCTAATTGACCTTACCCAAGCATAACCATGGTTATCTCACTCTACCCCCTACCCTTGGGAAAATCTTATAAATAGAAAGCATTTTGAGGCATTATTCATCCACTCCATATCTTTGAATTGCAGCAAAGCTCTTGCAATTTGCATTCACACCACTCACTTAGCATTTTCATTGATATTTAGCTTCAATTGTTGATCATTTTAGAGATTTTCTTATCAAATAGAGCTAGAATTTGATAATTAGATCTATTTTGCATATCATTCTTAGTTCAATTCTCATAATTAGAGTGTCACTAGTGAGGATTTGCAGCTGAGAGCCTCACTTACTACTTCAATTTAGAGAACCATGAGATGTTGATAGATTAATTGTGCATTTGTTAGATTATTTTTCTCTAATTCTTGTTGTTCTTAGTTAATCTTGTAATTTCATGAAGGTGTAAATCATTCACACACAGAATGCGATGAACATACATCATTTGAAATTGATGTGATGAATGTATCTTTTACACCTAATGCACCAATTCAATTTGATGTGATTAATGCACCTAATGAAAACAAAGAGCATGCAAGAATATTAACACCTCCTAGAATAATTTGTAGAAAACTAAAGTTTCTAATTGACATTGATGAAAATATTGTGAAGCCAATGCTTGATAAAATTTATGAAATAACTTGTAGAAGAATGGTTAGGAGAATGTGGAATAACTATTTTGAAAATTTAAACCAAAGTAGAAGATGCCAATTAGTTATTGAAATGATTAAAACTATGAAGTTTAGAGAGAGCGAAAATTTTGGGGTTAAGAACATCTAAAAATAGTAGTGAAAGAACCATTGTGAGAAATCTATTTGATGCATACCAATCTATTGGTTCAAAATCACATACTAAAGATGCTAATGTTACTCAACATATCCTCACATCAACCATAATGGGAAAGGAAATGAAAAAATATCATTTAATAAGAAAAATATGCAAGTCATTAAGGATAAATAGAACAACATTACATAATGCCTTAGAGAGGTGAGGGAAATAACAATAATTCTCTTTGGGCATTCTTAGGTAGACTTCCACACAAGGATAAGGTTGTTGTTGATGCACTAAGAACATTAATTGATATTTTTTGTCATGACAACACAAGAGTTTCACCCAACCAAAGATATGTTGTTAGAAGGCGAATTGTATTTATAAATTGTGAGCCACATCCAAAACACTATTTAGATATGACACAAACACAACTTTATGAAAGGTTTTTTCAAAGCTTTCTTCATATTAAAATTAGTCAAAAAAATTTGAGACGACAAAACTATTTTATGTTAAGATTAATCATGTATGTATTACATGTTGTTGTAGGGTCCATGTTAAATTTTCCATGCATTATGATATTTATCATCATGTATGTTGTAATTTTCACACTAACAATGTTTTAAGCAGGAATGTGGTCTACAAGCACCTCCTAGGTCACCAAGAGAATTTATTTCAAGTGTACTATGTAAATGAGATGATGGGTGCATTTATTATAAGATGATGTGTTTGAAAGGTTTTTGTCCTGCTTATGATGGTTTGCAACAGTGGCATAGATGCATACATCTAGATAGCACATATGAAATTGGTTAGAAACTAGTTTCTATTGGAAAATACAAGTCAGTCACATATGGTGTTAAAGATGGAAAAGAATTAAAGAGGTGTGAGTTAGTGAAAAAGGATATATGCATAGATGATTTTATGAATTTTTCAAGACAAAATAGTTTATGAGTACATAGGTCATACACATAGAGAAAGGTGGTTAGATGATTGATTCAAGTTGTTTAAAGACACTTTTACCCTTGGTACTATTGTTTTTGTCATTGATTTTGTTGGGAATTATATAGTAAAACCTCAAAATGAAGCACAACCAGCTATGTATTACCACTCTACACAAGTTACAATTTTTGTACACATAACATTCATGCATGCACATGATAAAATAGAGGAGGACATAAAGGTTATAAGAGAGTATCACTTATATATCAGTGATGATCGTACTCATTCATTAGAGTTTGTGCAAGAATGCTTTACAGTTTTCTATGACAATTTAAGAGAAAGAGATATAAGATACAACTAACACATAATATGGTTAGGCAATTGTACCTCACAATTTAAGAATGAAAGGATGTTCTACTAGCTGAATAGGATGCATGTGACAAGTGGTGTGCAAAATTTTTAGAATTTCACCGAGGTAGGGCATGGAAAGGGAAAACATGATGGTGTAGGAGCATGTGTAACAAGATCTCTTAATAGAGATGAATTGAAGTACAAATGTGGCTCAATGTTAATAGATGCAGAAACAATTGTGCAATGGTGTAACTCTATGATGGGATCATGTAATGTAGGTAAGTGTATGGTTTCTAGATATTTTTGGTTGATATGTGAAACTAGCATTGAAAACTATCTAGATTGTTGTACACTTATAAGATCAAGTGACATGCATTCATTTAGAAGTTCAAATGCAATATCATTAGCTATTTATACTAGATAGATTGCATGTTTTTTCTATTCATGTATGCATTTTGTGTGGGATGAATGTGAATCAAAAGAGTGGGTTGACCAATAGTCTTGTATACCTTTGCAACCCCTTGATACAAATCAACTTCCTAGATCACTACAATTAAACCAAATTGAAGCATCAATGAATTTTGACCATGTATTTGACCTAGTTGAACTAGGTAATTTCTCAATTTATTATTTAGGTAAAAGAAATTTTAAACTCATTTTATTACACTTTACAATTATTTTGGTATTAAATTATCCTTATATAAAATGCAGGTCATGTATATGCATTCATTCCATATGAGAACAATGAAGAAGGAACATATTACTTTTTGTGTCATTGTATAGAGGCCAAAAAGAAATTGACAACTACAATCATTGATGGTGAGGGTATTGAGTACCCAATATGATTTTTTATTGTGACATGGACATGTATTAGAAGGTACCATTATTGTGTTGTTATATTGAGACCTCTTAAAATCATTTTATTACACTTTACATTGATTTTGGTATTAAATTATATTTCTATATAATGCAGGTACCCTATCAAAAATTATAATTCCTAGTTGTTTGAGGACTTTGAGACACATAGACATATTCTTCATTACTCTAACCTTGTTGTTGTAATAAATATTTAATTGATTAAGTATTGTGGTAGACCTCTTAACAAGAATTTGTGGGAAGTTCATGAATCTGACCACAAGGCAATACTTGACACAATAAGGGTTAGAGATGATCCAGAAGGTTCACTCGATTATTTTGGGCCATCAAGAAGAATGATTCTACAAAATGTTGGAATAATTTTGATAATTTTGTATATATCTTTTGCAAAATGTTGTAACTTAACTTTTTTTGTATATAAAAATGGCCATGACATGCTCTATGTGCATATTTGGAGGTCAAATTTTGTATATAAAAATGGTAATGAGCTGTAATGTGCATATTTAGATGCCAAATTTTGTATATATAGATGGTAATGAGATGACATGTGTATATTAGATGCCAAATTTTTGTATATAAAAGTGGCCATGGGGCTAATTTTTAAATATTGAGAGGCCAAATTTTGTATATCCTAATGTGTACCATTTGATTATAAATACATACTGAATTTTGTATCGTTACATAAATGAATTTTGTATCGTACCTCTTATGATGTAATAAAGTGCAAAAAATATTGTCATTATGCAAAGTGCAAAAAATGATGTCTTCATGCCTCCATGTGGTAATTATGAATCTTTGAAGTCATATTTCATGTTAATGCTCAAAATAAGGTCTTTAGACCATTTTTTTATGTTAAACCCCACAATCATTGAAGCAATTGCAAAGCTTCTCAATAAGTAGTAATTGATTGCAAATGGGATCATACAAACGATTTAATAAACTAGTATCTCCTTTACTCAAGCAACATTTGGTTCATCTGCTTGACTGGTGATGCAGAGGCTTAAGACTCAATTGATAAAAACACACAAATAGACCTTTTTCACAATGTCCTACTTTGGACTTCAAAGGTTTCCATGCAAAAAAGACTAGTTCATCCTTGAATTCATGATCACAACCACAAACTCAATAGGAAACTTTACTCTTGACTTTTTGGAGCAGCATGGAACATTTAAAACAATGCCTTAACTTGTAGCTTTATACTTCAATTTAATGATGCTATTTCATAGGCACACCAAGGAACATGTAACTTGGGTTCTAGACCCCAAACCTTTACCAAAGGAACCCAACCTTATGAACTATGGAATCAGACTTACAAATAACTTGTAGTGCATTATTACATGACATCAAATTATGAATCAACAAAAATTTTATGACAAAACATCAATAGGTCACAAATGACCCATAGGGGATCCTGCACCAACTGGGGAATGTTTGGAAACTGACAATCTCCATTAAAACTCAAGTATCTGGAAGAAATTACATTTTTTAGTCAAGATACACTAATGCAGAGGTTAGGTTCACTACCAATAACTTGTAGATGTATATTTCACTTCAATGGTCTCAATGTCCTTCCCACAAACTAAATACAAATGATCATACCATGAACTTTCTCTCAAGGCATTTATAACCCACCAAAGGTTTATTTTTTGACCCACATAAATTCTCCATCCCCGGGAACATCTTTTTCAAGGCATTTATAACACATAAAAATCTCTAAAATACCCCACAAGTAGTGGTCCTTCAAGCTAATACCCCATCCATACAAATTGTCTTAGAAGCTAGTAACCTTGTAGTACAAGAATAGACCATGTACCTTTTGACTTAGATCACATAATAGAACTATCAAGAAACTTTTAGATACCCACTAAAAATTTCTTTAACATATGTCAAATTCAATATATGGTGCTTTGGAACACTTGATTAAAAAATGGATAGTTATGGTTCCACCATTATCTTCTTTAGATAAGAAAACTTAGTGCTTTGATCATAAATTATCATATAAAAGTCAAACCCAAAATGTAATCACCTTTTTGAATACCCTTTTCATCATTTGACAACCTATATGGAACTTAGGTAAGATTTCTTTAGAACAAATAGCTCTGAAATGGACTGGTATTGCTACTTGAAGATTAAAAGAGCACAAGTAATCCACCTAGGGCGTCGTCATATTGCCCATAAACATAATACAACATGAATAAAACCTTTGAAATAATAAAGTATAGTTTTTAAACTTGCAAACTACCAATTTGTAAGGTATTCCAATGGTAAAAAGAAGAGAAACCATTAGTTTTATATGCAAACCCTTGGCATCCTTATGGAAACATTGAAAAGTTTTGCAAATTTTACAAAATTGAACCCAAGAGACACTCTAAGACTCAAAACTACTAAAAACATGTTCAAAATGGCCTTTTAGACCTTATTACAACCTTGAAACATCAATATGAGTATCATGGCTTCCCAAGTCCTGTAAATGTAAGGCCAATTTGAGGCTTCATTTCACATTTCTCTATAACATTGTATCTCTTCAAAGGCCCCTTCATAGATCTTCCTCCTTATCTGTAACTTGTGTCATGGGTCCAAGAAGCTCTTTCCACTCTTTCCCATTAAATGTGGGCTTTGTCTCTTCGCATTGAGTAATTGGCATACTTAGGGTACACAAGGGGCATCACTGGTAGGGTATGCCATTGAGTGTTTTGGCATGTCGAGAGGCAAAGTGGAACCATGACAAGGGAAAAACTACCAAATTATATGCGATCAAGGTGTCAGTTGGTGCCCATGAAGAACAAAACATGATATGGGCTACTTGGTGACTTTTCATTAAGTGCATTTGACACTTTTTGCACCAATAGAAAAATTATTTCCCTACAAAAATGACTACGAGTTTTCAAAAAAAAAGATAGGTTATTGTAGAGGGACCTAACACAAACCTATACATTCAGATAGATTATGTGCAGGTGCACAATTTTCAATACATAGTCCCTCAAAGTTTTACATTTGTTGCACTTAGGGTACACGAGGGACATCATTGGTAGGGTATGCCGCTAAGCATTCCGACATGCCAAGAGGTAAAGTGGGACCATGCCTAGGGTAAACCTTCCCAATGAGACACAATTGAGATGCTAGTTTGCACCCATGAAGAATAGAACATGATATGGGCTACTTAGTGACTTTTCACTCAGTGCATCTGACACTTTTTATAGAAATTTTTTTTTCTTCCCTGCAAAAATGACTCCAAGTCATGAAATTTAGAGATAGGATATTGTAGGGGGGCCTAACACAACCCCATAGGTTTAACCAGATCATGTGTAGGTTCCATGATTTGCAAGAAATAGTTCCTTGAAGTTTGACCATTTTTTGCACTTAGGGTACATAAGGGACATCACCAATAGGGTATGATGTTGGGCATTCTGGCTTCTTGAGAGGAAAAGTGGGACCGTGCCTAAGAAAAAACTTCCCAATCAGATGTGATCAAGGTGTCAGTTTGCACTCATGATGCATATAATGTGATATGGGCTACTTGGTGACTTTTCACTAAGTGCATCTGACACTTTTTACACCAACAAAAAAATTGTTGCCCTACAAAAATGACTTTGAGTCTTCAAAAAACAAGATAGTTTATTGTAGGGGGGGCTAACATGACCCTATAGGTTCAAATGGATCATGTACAAGTGCCAAGGTTTGCAAGAAATATTACCTCAAAGTTCAATAGTTTTTCACACTTAGGGTACACAACAAACATAATTGGTAGGGTATGTTGATGAGAGTTTCAACGTGCCGAGAGGTAAAGTGGGACCATTCCTAGAGTAAGAATACCCAACTAGATGTGATTGAGGTGTCAGTTTTCACCCATTATGAACAAAACATGATATGGGATACTTGGCAACTTTTCACTAAGTGCATAAGATACTTTTTGCACCAACAAAAAAATTGTTTCCCTACACAAATGACTCTGAGTCTTCAAAAATTGAGATAGGTTATTATACGGGGGTGTAACATGACCCTATATGTTCAAATATATTGTGTGTAGGTGCCATGGTTTGCAAGAAATAGTTCCTCAAAGCTTGATAGTTTTTTTCACTTAAAGTACATAAGGGACATCACTAGTAGGGTATGCAAATGAGCGTTCCAGCATGCCAAGAGGCAAAGTGGGACCAAACCTAAGGTAAAACCATGCAACCATATGTTATCAAGGTGTTGGTTCATTCCCATGACAAATAGAATGTGATATTGGCTACTTGACAACTTTTCACTAAGTGCATCTGACACTTTTTGCACCGACATAAAAATTGTTGCCCTGCAAAAATGACTTTGAGTCTTAAAAACCCAAGATATGTTATTATAAGGGGGACTTACATAACCCTATAGGTTCAAATAATATTTTTTTAGGTGCCATGGTTTGTAAGAAATAGTTCCTTGAAGTTTAATAATTTTTTGTACTTAGGGTACACAAGGGACATCACTGGTAGGGTATACCACTGAGCATTTCAATGTGTCAAGAGGCAAAGTGGGATCATGCTTGGGGTAAAACTACCCAACCAAACATGATTGACGTATCATTTTTCACCCATGGTGCACATAATGTGATATGGGATACTTGGTGACTTTTCACTAAGTGCATTTGACACTTTTTGCACCAACACAATAATTGTTGCCCTGCAAAAATGACTTTGAGTCTTCAAACATTGAGGCAAGTTATTGTAGGGAGTGTGACATGACCCTATAGGTTCAAATAGATCATGTTCAGGTGCCATACTTTGTAATAAATAGTCCCTCGAAGCTCGACAATATTTTGCACTTAGGGTACACAAGGGACATCGCTGATAGGGTAATGCCGCTAAGTGTTCCGGCATGCCGAGAGGGAAAGTGAGACCATGCCTAGGGTAAAATTGCCTAACCAAACATGATCAAGGTGTCAGTTTTCACCCACGACGAATAGAATGCAATATGGGCTTCCTTCACAATGAGGGTTTGTTCATAGTAGCCCTCAAAACTGAGTTTTTGCTTCATAACTCCTAACATGTTCACCTCTCATATAAAAAAGTGACCTTTCTAGATAACCATTTGGGAGACACCTAACATATGTCAAACTTTACATGTCATGTTTTGGAACAAATTGCTAAAAAATTACCGATTTCAAGTATTTAAGGGCTAATTAAGCCCGTTTTACAAAGCACCTACCCTCAAAACACTCTCCCAAACAAATTTTCTTACACCAATAGCCTAGAAAATATTCAAACAGACAAAATTGACAATTTTTACATTTTGAAACATGTCAAAAGCACAATAATTCATTAATTCATAAACATAATATGAATTCAATAATAAATATATTTTCATTGTATTATATTAAATAATCATTTAAATGTATACACCATGTGAGTTGCATAGAATGAACAAACTGCATCATATTTAAATTGTAAATATGTACGTTTCAAAGTATCAAGACATACACACAATGAACAAGTTGGATAACATTTCAATTACAAATAACTGAGTTTTGAAGTACAAAGATATGCACACAATAAAAAAATTTGGATCAAATATTAACTTTCATATACATCAAAATGAAAAATAATCACACACATATACAAAAATGGCAAGTCAAAAATAGAGTTACAATAATGTGGTATGTGCCATGTCAAGGTCAATATATGCAATACAAATATTGAATATATACATAATTTGGTCTTTCAATGACCACAAATAGAACTATATGTCTCTATAAATATCTATGACTATGGTGGATCATTAAAATTGAGCCTCTTTGAAGCAATATGTGGCTCTGTAGGTGGTTGCACAAGAACAATTCAAATGTTGAATCATATATCTTTTCTCAAAATAACGTCAAAATAACTAAATACTGGACTATAATTTGTTTGCAATTGAATTGTTGATTATGTCATGTCTTTCTTCTATTGTTTAGCTATGTAGTAAAGTTGATAGGATCCTTCTTGGATGAACATGACTCCTAACAAAATAGAAAGGTAGAGGATCCATGGGAGGTCATGAAGGGGGCTATAACATGTAAAACAAAATTGATATAAGTTAATAACATATATGTTGAGAAACACTAAAAAACTAAAAATGCATGGACTAAAAAACAAATGCATACCAGAGCCTTATATGTATCTCCTATACTCATAGGAGGCACAGTCACTGATGAAGTTTCTATGATCATTTCTTGTATGGTAAATGATAAGGGATGTTAGAGTCATAGAGGAGGGAATTAGGGATTTGAAACAAGAAAGAATTAAATCCAATAGGAGTTGACAAGAGGGTTTCAAATGAGAAGAAAAACATACATTTTTCCTCTATTGTGTTGGACCCCCTGTTTGATGATTGTGACTCCTAACAAAATGGAATGGCAGAGAATTTGTTGGAAGTCAAAAAGGGGGTTGTAATAGGTAAAAGAAATTAATACAAGTTAATAACCCAAAGTTGTTGAAAAACACTAAAAAAAAATGCATGTTCTTATATCTAAACACATATGTTTAACATATAAATAACAAATACATACCAAAGCCTCAGATAGTTGTCATGTACTCTTAGGAGGCATAACCATTGATGATGCAACTATGACCATTTCCTGTATGAAAAATGATAACATATGTTATAGTCATAGAGGAATGATTTAGAGATTTCAAACAAACAAGAATGCAATTGAAAGTGAATATGAAAATGTTACCTCTTCCCTGTCCTAAACCTCAACCACATCAGGTGCATTCATTAATTTTGTAAACCCCATTTTTTTCTATATATAGAAAAAATAAATTAGGTGCATTCATAAATATCTACATGTACATGTTTAATTATAATACATTTTAATAATTAAATTTAAATTGTACTAAATTACCAATTGTCATTTGGGTGTTCGTGAGGATATTTTTCTCTATCTCGGTGTGCTGGAAGATGCATTTCACACACGAGAGGGCCTCAAGCTAGGTGGGGTAACCTAACAGAAACAAAATTAACATAAGAAAAATAAATATAATATTAAATCTAAGTCAAAAAATATAAATCTAAATTAATCACATGAGTTCAATTAAAATTGTAAATAAGAGATGTGCAAGATATGAACCATAAAGCTTTCTAGGCCAACGTCAATGGTTGAAAGTGTGATATCACCAACTTGGGACATTTGAGCCCCTGATAAGCCCTATAAAACACCAAATAAATATACATATTGACAAAAGACATTTTGAAACAAAAGTATTATTATATTTTTAATAATCTTTACAAATCTTTACCTTAGGTGGTGAAACTACTCATGCACGTGGATTCGAATGAACATTACATGGTGTACTCACACCACCTGCTACATCCTATGATGCATATTATTTATATATCACTTTAAAGTGTTCTATAAATATAAATTTATTTAGTTTTATAAGATTTATGTGATTAATTAATAACATGTCATAAATACAAATAAACACACCTACGTCTGCTCACTAGAAAATACCATGAGAGTCAAGTTGTTGGTGAGGGCCATATCCCCTAGAGTGGAATCATGGCATCTAATCCCACAACATGTACATAAATGGGATGTCAAAGCATCCTCATTCGTGTCAATGTCTACACTAGAATATATATCCTGGTAGGTGGGACACATATTCTCAATGGGTTGGTCTAAGCCAAATGGTGCATCTGATAATGATGGAGGTGCTGGATATCCTAATCCATCCTATGGTATGACTAACTATGTGCCATGTTGAATAATGAAATCACTCAATGATGCAATTTCCTAAAGAGTCTGTAACTCCATAGACTCCTTCAGGGCTACTGAGAGCATGACGTGAACCATGGGTTTAGGAGCTACACACCTCCTATATTGTTGGTCTACCAACCTATGGGACCTCCTATGTAGAGATTCTCCCTCTACCCTGGAACTACTAGATGTCAAAGGAATTCATCTTCAAGCTGAGGATAAACTCACAATATAGCTAGCTTTCTCAAAACATATAGAGGCACTTCCCAATTGTTACAAGGTGGCTGGTTAAAGACCATATACTACCTATCCAAAAAATAAACCTAGAATCATATTAGTAAGTATGCTGTTACTATTTTTAGGATCGGTGAAAAGAGCACATATGGCATCTTTAAGTATGTCATTTCTTTTCACCTCATCATATGACAACCCATTTGCATAAAATGCATGACATCTCTCCCTCCATGAACCCCATTTTATAATCTATCTAGATACCTCATTCATACTATTGGTCATTTTTTATAGGGTCATGGAGAGGGATGAGTGGTGCTCATGACTAGAGGACCTCAACCTATTCACTAATATAGAAATTTGGTTAGTGTTTTGTATCAAGTGATCGACAAGATCCTCTTGTGTGGCCTATACATGATCTAGTGGAGGACGTGAAGGGTTTTGGGGAGGCTATGGTTATTCGGGAGAAGCATTTTGAGTGTTTTTTTTATTATGGAGCAATGTCTTGAGGGTTTTTTTGTTGCTCATGTGCAATATTTTTAGGGTTTTCTTGTGTTGGTTGTGCAGGAAGAGGTCTTTATTGTCTCTTTCATTATCGGGGATTGTTTTCAGAATCTGACATCAAATTTAAAAAAAAAACTTAAATCAATTAAAAAATACCCTACTTCAATTTAAAATGAAATAAAAACAACAAATTCTTACCTATTTGATGGTGTGACATGGATTCAAATTGGTCTAACTGCTGAGAAAATGCACTTGAGAAGGGAAAATGCTTGGGTTTTGGTGTTTTTGCAACCCTCTAAGCCATTGTCAAGCTATTTTTGGCGTTAAAAATGACCTTTGGCCATGGGTTATTAAAAAACTTATAGTTCTTCATAACTCGTGTGGGTTATGAAGAACTTTTTTTAGTTCTTCATAACCTGCATTGGTTATAAAGAACTATAAGTTTTTTAAATTGTTTTTTCTAGGCTCGGTTAGGCTTGGTTTTGCCAAGCCTAAATTTTTGAATTTCAAATAAACTGTATGGGTTTTGTAAAATTATGATTTTTTTTTTCATGTGGCTAGTTTTCTGACCAACAACTTGGTGCACTTACCCCAAAATCTCACCAAAACATTTCAAAACCTTTTCAAAATTTTCAAAATTATTTCAAAAACTTTTCAAAACATTCAAAACCTTTACATAAGCTTTTCAAAACATGGAATTTCAAAAAAAAAAACCTTGGAGTCTTGTTTAAAATTTAGGTTAAACTTTGCAATAGCCTTTATATTCATTGTACAAGTCCTCATTTTTGCCTTAGTTAATTACCTTGGACAATGCCATTTCCTTAGGTCTTAGGTCATATTTCCTTTCCATTTCATCATCCCTTCATTTAATTGCATATTTCCTCATTATCTGTTAGAATAACTGAGAGGGGGGGGGGGGGTTGAATCAGTTAAATCAGTTATCCCAAACTCCTAGATGTACTTTACAAACCTATTTCAACAATTTATGCAACTCAGTAACATAAAATATCAATCTGTCTATTCACTTTATTGAATACCAGTAATTATCCAAACTATGATTACCGATTAAATCAACTATGTAGTCTGTAAAGTATGATAGAAAAACAATCATAATAAATAACACATAACACAATGATTTAACGTGGAAACCTTGCTAAGGGAAAAACCACCTGGGACCAATAACCCAAAATAATTTCACTCTTCTGAAGTGAGCTTGGTTAGGAGCCAACCCTGTTAAAGGTTACAATGCACACTATTAGGTGTGACCTGGTTAGAGGATTGATCACTAACAATTAACTCTTGACCAACATTCACTATGGGGTCAACAAGATAACAATTAACATTCATTGAATGTCATATGGAAATACAATAAGACTGTTAAGTCCACTTGGTTAAGATATTTTGCTGAATCAATGATTAAATTGATACAGTTTTGATCTGATTCAAATACAACTCAATTGCAAATATTTAGATCTATGCTATTCTTATAAAATTCATCTGATCATTAATAAATTCACTTCCTCAATATTTCCCAACTTACTTCACTCGGTGAATAGTTCTCTGACGCTCGGTAATATCTGCAGCTCGGTTATTTCTATAACCAGTTTGATGAGGAATGCATGAATAAAGTCTTCCTGCAAAATCTCTGTAGTCTCTATTTTTTCAGCATGTTTCAATAATGAAACTCATGTCTCTTAAATAGAAAAGTAAACCATTTTCATATCAACCTTCAGATTTTGCCTCTTAATCTCTTCATCCATTTTTCCACTTAAACCTTCCTCAACAGATGTATCCTTAACACATTTCAATATCATCCTTTAGATCATCTTTGAATTATGTCAGCCATGGATCTTATAACTAACTTCATCCTTTACCTCGAAATCATAACAATTTCTAGCTCATCAATTTTAGTTAGCTGTTCTTCGCATTTAATGTTTTCATCCATACTCAGTTAATACTGAATGCATCGGTGATAACTAACTCAATTATTACTATCACTCGGTATACACTGCATGGGCTCGGTGTATATAGAAGTCTTCAATTACCGATCACATTAACTTGATCAATTCAAATCTCTTCTTCATAATAGATTAATGTAACATGCTCAAGTCAACAATATAAAGCTATAGAATCATCAATAAGTTACCCAATGTTAAACTTATTGTTATCTTTCATATCCATCTTTTCCTTATGTAGATATCTCATTTCTTCATCTTTTCTTCCTTCTACAGATGTTCAGATGTTTGTAACTATCATGATAACTATTGTCAAAACTAGTTGACATCAATGACAACATATTGACTAATTTAATCATCTTACATATCACTTTAGTAGCTTGATGATCTCTAATCACTGTTCCTTCAGTTCATTTAGATATTCAATCATTTGTAGATTGATGAGTCTAATTATTGCCTCAATTTTGTTATGATCTTTATATTTTGTTGATACTTTGACAAACATTTCCAAGAAATTTTATGACTTATACTTATGTGAACCTATGCCAAGTATAGCTAAAGTCACAAAATCTACAGGTAGCTTGAGTGATATGTTTTGCTGACTATTATAAATATAATGTAGTACTTCATATAATTATTTCAAGCTGTGTTCTAACATTTAAGTAGGAGTTGAAAATGTTGACTTGCATATGTGTACCGAATGTTACTAACCTTTCAAGTAAACATGGAGCGGTATGAAGAGTGACGCATCTACAGTAAAGAAGGAGCGTTAGAAGACCAACCATGGTGGGAGAATCCAACATGGCTCCGATGGATATGCCTTTTCTTTGAAGGAGATATTATTCTAGAGAATATAGGGAATCAATCTTGTTATATTTCCTCAGAAATGTTATTTTATTGTCAGCAGTAATTGTATTATGTCGTGGTTGTTTTATCTCCTCCATATTTTGTGAGGTTTAATGAGACTTTTCTATTATGTTTTCAATAAGCGTCAATCCTTGATATAAAGGGATTTTGACTGATTTAGTAGAAGAATGAAAAAAGATAGAATTATGTATTAAGTATAGTGGAAGTTGCTCTGTTTTGTTCTTCATGAGTTATTCAGTTGTTATGTAACCAGTTAAGAAGGATTTAATGAAAGAGTGATTTTAGATTATTTCTTGTGTTGAGTAGTTAGCAGAAGCCAACCAAGGGGGCCCACTTGGGAGGTGGATTAGATTAAGTAAGAATATATTTTCTTCCTATACTTTTCCTATTTTCAAATAGAGTTACTATTTTACTCTTGCAACATTGCCACTGTGGTTGTTCCTGCAACATTTTTAGAGATGGGTATAGTGAATGTTTTGAGTTGTTAGATAGGCTTAGATTCATTTCATAAGTTTCTACAGTAATTCCATTCAATAGTCAAGTGTGTTTACTTTCCTGCAGCAATAGCATAGATTCATTTCATGCATTTTATCTTCCTGCAACATAGGTGTTATGACTCCTAAAGGAACTTAGTGCACAAACTGTGCTATCCCTTTTCAATTCTACGTCCCTGGGTTGACAATCTAAATGCATTTCATGATGGGGATAGGTAATCCATAGCATAGATATATTACCCTTAAGAGAGATAATGGCATGATTATCTCTACCTATTGTGAGACTATTCATTTTTGGCGCCATTGTCAGGGATGGTGTCAAACTAGGAACCTCAATGAGTCATTTATTTTTCAAATTAGTTTCCTATTTTTAGTCAATGCCAATAAGTTGTGAGCTTGCTTCACAAGTCATCAACTTACTTGCATGCATCAAAGAAGGTGAGATGTTCATGGAAGATTTCTTCCAAAAGAACTTGTTAAATTGAAAGAAGAGTTTGAAGAGCTTGAATTACCATTTCTTGACACCAGTCCTGAGTTTATTGCATCATCTTCAACAAAAGAAGAAACCCAAGAAACATTTGACCTCCATCCTTTTGCAGAAATATTAGCCAGTTTCCATAATAATCCCAATCTAGGACCACCTATTTCTCAGAGCCCTCCTATCAATAATAATTTCCAGCCACAGTTTCAATATCCAACACCTCCAGTAATGGCAGCTCCTACATTTCCATTTCCAATTCCAAGTCTTATTAACAATCCTAACCTCAAGAACATACATGCTTCAACACTTCCAAAGTTCTATGGCCTTGTTACGGAGGATCCTAACACCTTTTTGTTCAAGTTTGACATACCGTGTCTAAGTTTTGACTATAATACTAATAGTCATAAGCTTAAGTTGTTCCCAGCAACACTAAAGGAGTCAGCCCTCAGATGGTTCATGGGCTTAGGAGAGAATGCAATAGCTAATTGGGATGGAATGAGAGATTTGTTTCTAAAAAAGTATAAGGAATACTGCAAGGGAAGTGATTCAAAAGGAGATGACATCTTCCATATGTCACAAAGGGAAGAAGAGACATTAGAGGACTACATATCACGCTTCTTATTTAATTTACAAAAGAACCTGCAACATGCATTGTAGGAGGACTCACAGAAGCTAATTTTTCTAAGAGGAGTGAATGAAATCTGTCTTGAAGCTCTGGACCTCATGGCTGGAGGTGATATATATCAGTCCTCCTGGGATGACCTTCAAAAGATTTGTATGAACTATTCTAGAGCAACGGTCAAGAAAGGAAGGGGATTTCGCTCAACGTTGACTAAAGGAAGTGGCTCTGGTATTTCAAAGATGAAGATTTCAAACCTGTTGTTAGAATTCAAGCAAGACATCATCAATGATGTTGCTACACACCTGAACATGATGACTGCTAAGAAGAAGCATGCAGACGCAGAGGCACAACTGGCTGAATATTGTCATCATTGCTACAAATAAAAGAAGGATTGTCAAGGCAAATTGGTCGCAAACCTAGAGAATCAACATCTTCCAACTAAATACTTGAAGATAGATGGGGAGGATGAGCAAGTATTCTTTGTTTCTCAACGTCAGCCATGGGCCACAAGACAAGGTATGCCTCAAGACCCATTACAAAATTCAATTCCATATAATAGTCAGTGGCAAAACTAGAATGTCCAAAGTCCTCCACAGTATAATCAACCCACTTGGAATAATTCTTGGCCAAATAATCAGCATAATCAATGGTATCCTCCACAACAACCCCAATGGACACAATTTCCAAACCAATGGCAACAACCACAAGGAAATTAACAGCCCACTAACCAGGGGAGAGGACCTCAACAATGGCCTAATCCAAATCCTAGATATCCACCTCTATAACCTCCAACAAATATGCCTGCAATAATGCCACCACCTCCAAATGCAGGTCCTCAAAAGTAGATGCAATTACCTGCTCAACCTCAACCGAATCCCAATAGTCAACATCCACATCAACAAATGTATGCTACTGATGCTCAGCAGTACTTTGCCTATGCACTTGATATAGCTGATATACACCTAAGATTGATGAGAGCCATTTACAACCTATTTAATGCCATATTTTAATCCATTTCATGCACTTCCATACTCACTTTCCTATTCCATTTTCATCCCATTTTCCTATTCTACATTGCATATGATTTAATATATATAAGTAGTATTTAATATTGTTTTGGGATTAAAATATGAAAATTTCATTATTGATTGATTTTTACTAATATTTACTACTGCAACATGTTGATGGGTGCATATGTTCCTATCACCTATTCCACAAGAAATTCCTGTCGGATTTGGATAAAATCTATTATACATGATTGGTTAATTATTTCTACATCAGAAGATATTACAAGCATGCCAACAAGGAATTTGAAACACACAACAAATAGTATTGCAAGATTTACATGGTTACACGCGGTTGTGGATGATAAGAAACACGTGATAGTGCAAATCCTATGTTGTTGTAACAAAATTATTTCAATCTATGGAAGGTATACCATTCAATAAGATTTCCAAACAGAAATGGCAGGAAAGAAAAATGTAACATATGGATATCCACGTTATTGCATTCTAAGTTGTTTTTGCTGTTGTAACAAAGTTTCCAATAAATCTGTAGCCAACAAATAAGGAATTACATGGATCATTCTCGTGAATAGTTTGTTTGATATAAGAAACAAACAAACAGTCTATTTTTATGCATCTGTTGTAAGCATAATAATATATAATGTAAGCTTTGGGAGGCAGATTGGGATAGATAGTTTTTGGCAGAAAGAAACTATTGTACGCAGGTCTGGACTGCACTATTTTGAAGTAAATAAAAATATCAGTTTTTGCATGGTCACAATAGCATAGAGCTTGTTTTTCTCTACTCATCATGCAAATTGAGGAGTTTGGGCCCGCTCTTTGGCAAAGCACGATGGTATTTTTGTTTCGTGTGTTTTTCTAATATATTATTTAAGCATTTAATTTCATAATTTATCTATTTGATAAATTAGATGTTCACATTTTTATCTGTTTATTGATTTTTTAGATTAGTTAATTTAGATCTGAATGTATTATTTCTATAACTATTAATGCTATCATTATTTCTTTTATAAATTATTATTTTTAATATTTTATAAATTAATGTTTATTTCTATTTCTGATGTTCCTGTCGCCAAGAAGTGACAGTTCCCATTGCTAGGATTTACTTGGCTTTTCATAGATTTTCTTTCACGTGTCGTAGCTGCATTCATAATTCCTCATCTCATAACTAACATCCCTTGATGGCATATTGCTCGGACACCTTTCGCAAGCTTATGCTCTCGGATTGACATGACTAGACCAAGCTGAAACTCCTCTTAACGTATTAGTTATTTCATAATTATTTGCCCTAGTGTTGGCCTATCATTTTGGTGCCATTACCGGGGAAAGGTATCAAAGGCATGTTAGTTTGCTGAGTTGAGTTAGGAACAATGTGTTAGGATGAAAGCTTTTGCAATTGCTAGCCTTGCTTAAGTAATTAATCTTAATTTGCGTTGCGTAAATCATATAGATGCATTGTTTTAGATTTTGCAAGTAGGTCTTAGAGATTAGATTCAATTTTACATTATCACTAGTTGTTGTGAGTTATTGGTAAAGAAAAGAAGCTATTTTGAAGAAAAAATGTTAAAAATGATGCATTTCCAAGGTTGTTCAAGTACATCAATTTTGGGTGAAAATTATTTTAAAAATGCAAAATTTGAAGAGAACGCAAGAGGCAAAATGTGCTTGGTGTCGGAGGTGCTGCCCCTCGACCCCGCCTTGCATTGCAAGCCCCAGGACCCTGCAAGGGGCGTTGCCTCTTGACCCCACTGGTGGCTGCCGCCCCCAGACCCCCGCCTTCAAATTTAAAAACAAAAGAAGAAATTGGTGGGGAAATCGCATCCCAAAGGTGATATTTTAATATCCTCTCTACCTAATGAATGCAACTTAAATGATCTTGATCTTCCATTATCACATGTATGCAAGAATTCTATCTATATATTTGAACATGAGCAAATCATTGATGAATTCTTAGAGCAATGTGATTTTGAGGATGAAAATTTAACCACTTGTTGTTCTAATTGCTACAGGAAAGATGACCAATGCGTATGCCTGAACAACCCAACACACATGGTGAATGAGGTACAAGTCATTTGTGATCCTTACCATGATAAGGGTGGAAGTGAACAAGTATTCTTTATACCAGATGAACCATTTCAAATGCCAACTCAAGAAGATCAAGGTATGAATTATGTTGGTAACATGTATTGCCACTCTATTTCATTACAATGCCAACATGTTTCTTCAAAATATACTTCTTTACATAATATACAGGATAAATGGAATCATGAATACTCACAACAACCACTATATCCCTCTTTACCATCTTCATTCCACCCATCCTACTTATTCCCATCTACTTTATCTCCTTCACACTTCTTACCATATTCATTATCTCATTCACATCATATTCTACCCACTCTACCCTATCCACCAAAGGAAACTATATTGCCTCATACAACACTTCATAATAAGGTGGTTAATAGTACATATAAACTTTCATGGATCCCTTTACCACCTAATAATGTGATTGAAATTAGTAAATCAATATTGGAGTGTATTGATGCACTTAAGGAATATGATTTTGGTTTACTTAAATTAGAAGAACAATATCATTCATTGAATTATAATCAACTTTTTTCTTCTTTTATACTTAGTGAATCACAAATACCCACAAATGAGCCCCTCCTTCAAATTGCATCAATTTTTATTATTGGACTCATAAGTATGTGTGTTAAATATTAATCATGTACTAAAACATATTAAACAATGTGTATTTCTCATTCCACAAACATGTTGTTGGATTCTCCAAGATCTATATTTTATTACTTTGGTACTTATACATATTGATCTTTGGAGGCCTATGGTTAAAATACGTATTCCTCACATACTTGTTGATTTGGGACCAATAATTGATTAAGCACAATTATAAGGAATTATATGCATTAATGGCCAAATAAAATATGTTGCAAATGGATGGTTATTCATTTCCAAATGAATCAAAGTATTAATATGTATATATTTGTCAATGATGATTCTTTGTATTGCCAGCCTATTTCTTGATTCCTTGGATTGTTCTAATAACTCCATGATTTTGTAATGTGAAATTAAGCTAGGGGGATATCCATTGAATTTTGAAATCTTTGGTTATCCTATTTATTTGGTTTAATGTTCTCATGACCTTGTCGCATGAAATTAAGTTGGGGGGAATCCCTCCAAATTTATGATTCTTGGATGATTTCCAATCAAGCTTCATTGATTGTTTTGTTGGCAAACCTCGACATGTGACATCTCAACCATTTAAAGTATGTATTCCTATGTTGATTGAATCACATTCATTGTAATCACATTATTTTGTTTTTATCACATGTTTATTCATCTTAATAACTCTACTTATCATTTGTAAAAAATGCATTATTCACTTAATGGTAGGGTTCTTAATTAGATAAAAATTGCTTTACTATACTTGATATGCTTGGTTTTGAGAATATGGTTACAAGTCTCTTGATATGGTGGGATGATCTTAGTACCAATACAAGTTGATGATGCTTCTCTACACAAGCATTGCATAACACACTATGTTGGCTATATTAACATTGTGTGGGCTTGTTAGCTATCTGGTGCATATTAGTTTCATAGCTCGTGCTTCAACATTTGAGATCACAAGAAGGATATGGCATAAGGTATTCACCACCTTGAGATGAGATTTCTTTGGTGCTTGGTAAAGTAGAGGACAATGTGCAACTTGGTCTATGAGATCCATGCACAATGTGGTACTATTTTATTGTGCTACACATTTGAAAAATCTTTGAAGACAAGTACAATAATCTTGAACATATTTCCCACTTCCACACTTCATCCTTGAGATGTGTCTCCTCTTCTTTGAAGTTTTATGGACACATTGGTGACTATTATTAGTCTTCATTCCATACTCATGTCTTTGGTAATGAAGGTGTGTTACTTGCAAATTTAAATTTTCTTGCAATGGATATCTCTCAAGCTTCAAAAGAATAGGGTTTCATATCTTCATGTGATGTCATCCTATTTTATCATGGAGAAATGTGAGTATCACCATCACTGTGAGTGATTCTCTTACCTAAATGTGCTAGTGTGTTCCAAAGTTCTCCAAGCAGATTTTAGATTCAGTGTTTTGTGATACATGGATCAAGGTTGATTTGTGTAGTGTTTCAGTATTCCCAAGTTTGTGGAGATTATTCGTAGTCATTATTCCAAGTTCATTATGCAATCAAGTTTCAACAATGCCTTCTGTGAGGTGATGGAAAAAGCTCAAGTTTTGGATGGTATCATTTTTCATCATCCATGTAAGCATTTCTTGTTCTTTGGTCATTCTATGTAGTTATTGAAAAAGAAAAAATGAAAAAATGAAAAAAATAATGAAAAAATGGATAAAAAGGGGAAAAAAAGAGAAAAAAGTAATAAAAGATCCAACAATGAAAACCTTCAGGCATTGTTGGCCAGTTAATATCTAAAAACTAGTTTCTAGCAGATATTAATTGCAAAATAAATTCTTAGTGGTGAAAACTATTTTTATAGCACCATTAAGCGGTGAGTGATTGAAAACTGGCTTGCCAGCGATCACTTGTCGTTATCAAAATTTGAAAAAAATTGAAAAAAAAGAAACAGAAAAAGAAAAAAATGAACATAGAAAAAATGCTATAATTGGTGTTCTTGGTTTTTCTGCTAATCATTATTTTTAGAAATGCTTAATGTATTTTGTGGTTCTTTAGCTCTTGGGACCTCCTGTCGCTCCCTCTTGAAACTCTTATTTAGCGTGGTCATCAACACTTTGATCACCTATCATATACCTATTCAGTTAAGGTGTTTCCACAGTATGTGCTACCCACTATTTGTTCTACACTACTTCAGTTTGATGGTGGTGGCTCCTACAGTTGCAGTCTCTGTCCCAATTTTTTGTTCCTTCCTATGGTATGCTCTCTTAGTGATTTCAAGTTCGATGGTGGTCTTTTGTGGTGTTGCAGTTCTGGATGCCTCTCTTAGTTCCTTGTTGTTGATTCATCCATTTTGGTGGTGTCGGTTGCTGAGTTGCTCTATGTTCCAACATTGGTCTCTCTGAACATGCAAGTTGGTAAAACAATCAATTTTGTTTTTCATTATTTTATCTCTTAACTTTATTTATATTGCTTATTATGTTGATCACTATGCAACACCCATTATTGCTTATTATTGCTTATTATGCTTATTATTGTATGCACCCTAAAATGGTCGCCTAGACTTTGAGCCCCCATTCAACAATTTATCAAATCCCTGAATCAATATTTTCCTAAATCAACATTTTTCAATTATATCAATTTTCTTGATCAAATCCTAATTCTATCATTTATTCGATTATTTTCTATGGGCTAACCATTTTATCCTAAAGTCTTTATTTATTAAAAGGAATTTCCTCCCCTTTTATTAAATAAAAAGCCCCCACTTTTCCTCTTATCCTAAGTTGCACAAATAAAGCATTATTCTTATTTTATAAAAAGAAGAAAATGCCTTTTTGTCTCATATGGACACAAAAGTCAACTCTAATTTTCTCATTGGATGATATTTGTGCACATGGATTGCTCCTCTTTCAAGCTCCACCCTTGATTAAATCTTTTGCCTCTTAATCTCCATGGTCCATTCCTTTTCAATTCCTTTAAAAGGAGAGCTCTTTTCTCATTCTTAGATCCCAACTTTGAATACTAATCTTATGCTGCAGGATTTCTTGGAGACTTTGGAGCTTTGGAGATCTTTCATTCTAGTTTCATTATTGCATCATAGCTTTCATGGCATCTAGCTTAGTTTCCTTTATGCTCTAGATTAGCTCACATAGCTTAATTAGCAAGGGTTTGTAATACTTTCATTTCCATAGCTTAGCTTGCATCTTCATCCTTAGCATAGTTGCATTGCATTGCATTTTCATTCTTGATTCTTGAGGATATTGGCATTCTTGCCCTTGTCTCTTTGAATCTCCCATTGTGTGGTTTACTAGCAAGGTTGCATGCTTCAATAGCTCTAGCTGAGAGCACCATCAACATCCTTGTGACTCCATGCCTAGGGAGCTCTAGGTCACTTTCTCAAGGTTTCCCATTCATGGATTACCTTGGAAGTAATGACTTAGAGAAGTGCACTATTTAGTGTGTACATTTTTGGTGCCCACCGTGGCGCAGAACACTCTTGTTTTGTCCTTCTTTTTATGCATTTCCATCATTTTTTCGTCAATATTTGCTTGTTGTTTCAGCTCTCTATTTTTTTCCTAACAGAATTATTGTGTGATAGTTTTCCAGTGTTGTACGATAGTTTCCTGTATACCCATGTGATATTTTACTAGTTAAAGTATCACACGCCTTGGTAGATTTTGTCGCACTGTTGTTTCATTCTCTGTCGCATGTAGGTATCAGGAAACATCACACAGGGATAAAGTATCGCAACAGTGTACAGTGAAGTATCGCACGACTCTTTCTCTGACAAAAATATCACCCAGGCTTGGCTGTGGGTAATCTTTGACATTCCTTTGCAATATTTGGTCTATTTGATTTAGATTTCTGATTTGTTATGGTAGAACAGGGGTTTATTTTCAGATTTCATTTAGTTTTGATGTGCTAACCCTTGTAGGGATAACAAGTTGTGCTTGTAGGTTCTCTTATCACTTAAATATTTTCTTAAAAGAACACATGTCAAAGCTCCAAATGCACAAGGGCTACTAATGGTTTTTGCAGGGCTGCCCAAAGCATAAAAACCAATCAAGTGCTTGTTTAATTACTTTCTTTTTTGAGTGCGCATTATACTAGTTGTTTCTTTTCATAGGCACTTAATATCTTGTTGTAGGAATCTTTGGGTGGTAGGAGAGTATGCTCTTCACCCTTGTGGTGAAACAAAATTCATGACCCATCTTTGGATTTTGAAAGAAAGAGGGTAATTGAACCTTTGCTTGGTGTGTTTGGGAGAAATTTTTGAGCTAGGAGAATATGCTCTTCACCCTTGAGGTGAAAGAGAAATCTTGAAAATCAAAGGTTGATCCACTCTTTATTTAGTTTTTTAGAATCCTTTAGCAGGCTTGCTCTTGAGCAATCAAGAGGAACGACCTAAGTGGGGACAAGTTTTTTTTCGGCTATTCCGACCCACTATAAACTCAAGGCTATCAAGGACACAAAACCTTGGTAGACGTAGTACTTGTCTTCACTCGATGTGAGTATTTGTGGGATTGTGACCACAAGGAAAATGTTGAGCAAGAATGCTTAAGGTACTCTTGTGGGTGCGAGGTCCGTTACTTGCCACAAGGGAAGGAGTCCCTTTGGGGAGCAAGAGGGGTATTATGAACAGAAGCCCTTACTAAGAACCATAGATAGAAGCCACCCTATTTTTTCACTTAGCTTCTTGGTGCAAGGATTGATCCTAGTGGACTAACCCAGATCACCCCAAGATTACTCACCATCTATGTTCCTTTGGTTGTGTCATTGGCACTTCTATGACAAAGTCAATATCTATTGTGGGCAACCACTTTGTGTGAGGCAATGGAGCATCAAGTGTGGGCCAAGTTGTTAAGTATTGAGCCATTGTCTTTTTAGGCTAGTAAGTGCTTGAAGTGTTCTCACTGTGATCTACCTGTGTAAACATTCTCAAATATCAAACATCACGGTAGCATTCATAGGTTTTTATTTCTTTGATATCACAATTACTTGTCTTGGCAAGGTTGCTTTTGCCCTTGTGCAAGTGTTTTATGACATGTTTGATCACCTATTATTTGCAAACTTGTCTGATTACTGCTGTCACTGTGCTTGAAATAAAAAAATCCAACCTTCAAACTAAAATTTTGACCAAATTTCCCTTAATACTAAAATTTTTAGCATTCACTGGTCAAGAGTCGTATGATCCTAAAATTGTATCGCACACTATTCTGAGATTTATCATGCGATAGTTCATTACTGGAAAACTATCGCACTGCTTGCTTGGAAAGTATCGCACAGGTTGCTTGGAAACTGTCACACTACTTCCTACAAAATATCGCCTGGTCATAAACTATTGCACTGTTAGCCTAGAAAATGTTGCGCAGAGCCTTTTTGTTGTCTGTCTGGTTTATGTAATTTTTAGTCTTTCCTTAGTTGACCAGATTTTATTAGGTGACTTACTCTACTGCTAGAAACTTGTTTGTACCTTGGGTTCCTATTTTTAGACCCCTTGAATTAGTGTTCTTTGATTTTACAAAGTAGTCTTACTTGGCATCGATAAGTTAGGAATTATCCTTGTTGAAAAAGTACACCTTTAGATTCTTTGGTAATACACTTGGAGAGTTTTAGTACTCTTTTGTCCAAATCACTTCCATCAAAATTCAATTTCAATTTCAAATATATTTGGTTAAATCCATCCTCCTGGTCCATACGTGTTAGGATACTTATCCTTTTATTATACACCTGTGTGGTAGTGTTAGTTTACACCTTTTGTAGCTTTCTATCTTACCATCTCTTTTTGGACAATTGAACACTTTTACTATCCTATTTTGGTATTGACGTTTCATAGGGTCATCTTATCACCAAGGGTCTTTTTATTCCATGTCGGTTATGACAAGGTACCAAGTTAGTCAAGGAAAACAACCTCAAGTTGTCTTTGATCAGTTACCCTTAGTCCAAAATCATCAAAAGTGAAAGGGAAAGGAACCCGTCTTTGATCAATCACCTAGGAGCGAGTCTAAAGCTTGGTTTGACCCAAAGAGCAATCCTAGTGAGTTGAGTACCTCTTTAGCACCTTCTCAATCAGATATGGACATGAGCTACACCATGACTAGAAAGGAGAGAGAAGTGATGGATCAAAATCTTGATGACATTTTCCAAAGACATAGGGATAACATGTTGTTTGGTGATGACAATCAACCCGAATCACCTCCTATTAATTCAAGATATTTAGACACCCATCAATGAGCTGAAAGACATTATGGACGAGCTCACCAAGATGCACGGTCATAACATGAAGACCAAAATAACCAATCTTATGACACCCATGTCAATGTAGCATTCATTGACGACTTGTTCAAACATTCAAGACCCAACTCTCCGCTCAAAACAACCTCAAGATATGCAAATGAAAGGCTTAAAAGAATTGAGTGTGAAAAGAAGGCCTTTTTGGATGAACAAGCCGCTAAAGAAGAAAGGTTTAGACACCTAGAGGTGGAACAACAGGCCTTGTTAGAGTTGAAAAGAAAAGCATTCCAAGAGGAACACGATAGGCTTTTAGCCCAACAACTCAACGATCAATTCAACAATAGGGGTACCAACAGTGGAAACAACTCTCCACCATCTACTCCCTCAAGAACCCCAAGAAGTAGAAGGCAGTCAAGGACCCCTTCAAGATCTCCTAGTCCTAGAGGAAGGAGGATTTCACAACATAGGAGAAAAACACCTCCTAGGAACTCAAGACAACCCTCCCAATGAGCTCACCATGGCTCTCAACATGGAGGAAGTAGTGCAAGTTTTGATGATCAAGATTTTATGAGAATGAAACAAGAGCCACTATTCCAACAATATGTGGAGAAGTATCTTGATCAAAACAAGGATAGGTTCCTAGAGAGCTTGATTAACAAGGGTGCCAGAGTCTTTTACAACTTTGATGTGGATAGAAGGATCAAGAAACAAGGACCCTCTCAAGAAGAGGAGATCAAGCAACTCAAACATATGATGGAAAAGGTGTTGGCACCTAAAAGTTCCTTTTCACTTGATGCTATTTGTCCCAATCCTTTCGACAGAAGTGTTAGTATGACGGATTTTCCTAGGAAAGTTGAAATCCCTCAATACGACAAGTATGAAAACAATGGTGACCTACATGATCATGTGTGTCAGTTTTACATCACGAGTTTTGAGTTCCACCAAGATGACTCCTATCTTATGAGATTATTTCCAAGGAGACTCAAGGGCCAAGCCATGGAGTGGTTTACCAACATAACCCCTCCTGTCAAAACTTTCAAGGAACTTGTCCATAGATTTGTTCAACATTTTGCATACAACTTGTCAAGATCAGTTACTATGTTAGACTTGTGCAATTTGAAATAGAACCAAGGGGAGTCCTTTGTTACCTTCTTACAAAGATGGAGATGATTGTGCTCTCGCTATTCTAGGACTATTCCTGAGCATGAAAGAATTGATATAATTGTTAGCAATTTGGTGCCTGAAATGCAGTATGAGGTTTAGAAGATGGTCTTTGATTCCTTTGACACTATGGTCAAAACCACATGTCGAATTGAGGATGTCTTGAAAGAGCAAGGCATTTTGACCAAACATAACAATAACAACAATGGTCAAATTTCTAACAATGCTAATAAGGACAAAGGAAAACATTCACATTGGAATAAGAATAAGCAAGTAGGCAATGATGGAGTTGTGGAATCTTCCCAACCCAAGGATCAAGGAGTCCTCCATTTGTCTAGTGTAGTCCAAGCTATGTAGCTCAACACATCCTCCAACCAACAAGAGCATAAACCAAAGTATCAAGAAAAGCCTAAGAAGGAGAGGCGACAATTTTCTAAACTGGGTAACTCCTATGAGGATGTTTTCAAAATGCTTATTGCCAATAACCTTGCACAACCACAAGATCCAAAAAATTTCCACATACCTAATGTTAAGCCACATTGGTGGAATGAAAAAGCTTTTTGCAAATTCCACAATGGCATTGGACATGACATTGAACATTGCTGGAAACTTAAACACCTTATTCACGATCTTATTGAAAGTGGAAAACTTCAGATTGATGGGCTCAATACCAATGCAGACCATAAGGCATTCAAAGAGCCTTTGACCAAATATGAAAAGGGGGAAACCTCTAAACCCAAGAATGGCAAGGCCAAAATCAACTATACCTACACAGGTGCAGAAAACATGGTCAATATGCTTGAGATTGCCGAGGAAAGTGTCAACATGATGAGAGACAAAGATCCTTATGGTTATGATGTGGGCTCTCCTCCTATATTTGATGAAGAACCTATGGTGGTGCTTAGGGGTCCTCACTCTCAAAGGTCATCTCTCAACGCTGTCACTAGAAGCTAAAGTCAAGGTCCTGTGGTCCTTAGAGGTCCTAGTTCCAACCAGTCCAGCAAACCCAAAAAAGTGCCATCCAAGAATGTCACCACCAAATCAGCAGTCAACCCTGAAATGAGATATAATCTTGTTGACCAGTTACAAAGAATGCCAGCTCAAATCTCAATCTTTAAACTCTTGGAATTGTCTCCAAGACATAAGCGTATCCTTGAGGATGATTTGCATGTAGTTAATGTTCCTAACAACATAGATGTCGACCAATTCTAGAACATGGTTAACCATCTTGCAAGCCCTCCTTAACTTACATTCTTAGAAGAAGATGACAAAGCTTTGAGCCATCTGCATAATCTTGCCCTTCATATTGAAGTCATGATTCACAAGACCCGTGTCAGGCATGTGTTGATTGATGGGGGTGTTGGGCTCAACATTTGTTCCTTGAATCTATTGAAGATACTGGGTTATTCTGAGGAAGTTATTGATACCTGAAATAAAATTACCATTAAAGCCTATGATGAGGTAGAGAGAAGCTCCAAAGGCTTGGCCATCCTTCCTATCAAGATTGGCCCTGTGAAAAAGGACATTTTGTTCTAAATTGTTGATGCTGGTCCTCTCGCATATAATATCCTACTCGATAGACCGTGGATCCATGACATGCAAGAAGTGTCATCCACCTACCACCAATGTGTTAAGTTCCCCTATAATGGAGTAGAAGTCTGTATACCTGGGGATAGCACATTATCTATAAATGCAATTTCAGTAGGCACTCATGTTCCTCTCAACAAAGAAGCAGAGGATTTTGATGCAACTCTAGCACAATGCAAGGATAAGTTCAAGTCCATAGACCTTGGTATAGGGGGGTATTAAATTGAATCCTTTACAAAACTACCAGTCTCACCTAGGTCCTATGGTAAACCTTCACAAGAGATGCGTCCGTCATCTTTAGCCATGACTCTGTTTGGTACATTTGTAGAATCCTCGGTGCCTATCCAGGATGAAAAAGAAGAGGTAGCTATCAAGGACTGGATCTATAGAGAAGACAAATACATGCATAATGAGAACTTCTCTCCCTCTCCTAAGGCCTATGGAAGAGGGTACAATCTTGTCAAAAATATGGGTTATGCAGGTCATGGTCCTCTCAGTCACAGATTAGACGCTAGAGCCAAACCATTTGATCATGCTCTTTTTGGTAGCAGGTCTAAAAAAATAGTTGGCCTAGGTTTCAAAAGTCAAAACAAGAAAGCTACTCCTATCCTTGCTATGACAGATAGTGATGATGAATCAAACTACATAACCAATTTGCAAAATCAACAAGATAGGTGTGAAGATTGGGTCCCTTCCACCAATCTCCTTTGGGGAGATTCAGATACTCCGGTTGCTAATCCAACAGTTTCAGACCTAGAACAAGAAGAATCTGCTATTGAAGATCATGTTGAGGATCCTATTCAAGAACATAAATACATAAATGACATTCAAGAAGGTTTTACCCTTGGTGACATCAGAGGCTCTACCTCAAGGCCTCGAAAATATGCTTGGTGTAAACATCCCAGCCAGGATTTAGATACGGACTCACATGAGTATGAATGGGAATCTCTCTTTGATTGTTCCATAGTTGATATGGACATTAATGTTGTCCATATATATGGTTCCCAACCTGAGGTAGCTAATGAGTCTAGTGTAAGATTAGTGGATTCAAATCCGCAAGTCACTTCAGTGGACAATGCTTCGCTTGGTAGGATAAATCTTGATTTGGGTACCTTAGAGGGATACTTGACAGACCCTAACTCTGCAATCACTAGAGATGATACCATTCACATACACAACATTGAACCCATCATTGACCTACCCCTTGCCAATCCTCACTTAATTGATTGGTTTCAGTGCTATCAAGAACCTCAGCTCCTAACTTTCCAAAATGACTATGAGATAGCATGTTACCTAAATGCCCTTGAACCTGTAGTCTCTTCCACCAGTGAACCAACTACAAGCATGATAGAACCAGATATCAAGTACCTTAGTCAAAAAATGAAAAGAAAAGAAAAAAAGAATAAGAGTTCTGATGGCAAAAACCACTATGTGGCGGTGTCAAAACCTAAAAAAGTAAAAATAAAGGACATATCCGAGGGTGAAAACCTCTCTGAGGCACCTAAGGATGAGGTACTTGATCATCTTCCAAGTTACTTTCAAGATAGGTCTTCAATGCTTATTGAGCCTACATAGCCAGTTAATTTGAATACAGAAGAGGCTCCACAAATAGTGCATTTAGCTCAGTCTCTATCAACACAAGAAAAAGAAGCATATACCAAGTTCCTACAGAGCAAGAAAATTAATTTTGCTTGGATTTACTCAGACATGCCAGGGTTGGACACTAATCTCATCATGCATCACTTGTCCATAGCTCCAGGTATCTAACCAGTAAAACATAAGTTGAGAAAAATGCATCCTCACATAGCTCTTCTCGTCAAAGCTGAACTAGAAAAAATCCTCAGTGCAGGATTTATAAGAGCCATTGATTATGCCGAATGGATATCCAATATTGTACCAGTTTCAAAACATGACAAGTCCATTCACATCTACACAAATTTTAGAGATCTTAATAAAGCATGCCCAAAGGATGATTTTACACTTCCAAACATAGACATGATAGTGGACATGATCGCGGGTTATGAGATCTATTCATTGATGGATGGTTTTTCTAGGTATAATCAAATCAAAATAGCTCTTGAAGACTAGGAAAAGACTACATTCACTTGCGCATGGGGAACCTATTGCTGGAACATCATGCCATTTGGATTAAAGAATGTAGGAGCTACTTACCAAAGAGCTATGACAACTATCTTCCATGACATGATGCATAAGAATATGGAAGATTATGTGGATGACACCTTGGCAAAATCTAAAAAAAGGGATACACACCTAGGTGATTTGGAAGTCATTCTAGATCGTATGGAACAGTTTCAATTAAGATTAAATCCCAAAAAGTGTGTATTTGGAGTCACCTCTGGAAAACTTCTAGGGTTTATCATTTCAACCAAAGGAATAGAGGTGGACCTAGAGAAAGTTCAAGCAATATTGGATATGTCGACTCCCAAAACCATCAGCCAAATGAGGAGTCTCCAGGGACGCCTTGAATCTATAAGGAGGTTTATTTCACAACTAGCTGATAGAGCTCAACCCTTTAATAAAAATTTTCACAAAGGGGTTAAATGTGTCTGGAATGAAGATTGTCAGCAAAGCATGGACCAAATCAAGCAATACTTGGCCAATCCCCCAATCTTGATGCCTCCTATCCCAGGAAAACCACTCATATTGTATGTGTCAGCAAAAAAATCTTCCCTGGGGGCATTATTGGCTCAACTTGATGATACTAGAAAAGAAAGAGCTATATATTGCATCAGTCGTACTCTTGTGTCATATGAGGTCAATTACACTAGTATTGAAAAATATTGCCTTGCGGTGGTGTTTGCTTCCCAAAAGTTGTGACATTACATGCTTGCACATACAATACAACTCATTGCAAAAATTGATCTTGTCAAATATTTGCTTGGTAAGGCTGCTCTTACAGGTAGACTTGCTAAGTGGATGATGATCTTATCAGAATTTGACATAGAGTATGTTGAGCGTAAGGCTATAAAAGGACAAGCCATTGTAGACCAATTGGCTGATTTTCCAATTCGAGATAAAGCACCAATTCAAGTTGAATTTTCAGATGAGCACATAATGTACATGACTGCAAGAACATGGAACATGTTCTTTGATGGCTCTTTTATGCAAAATGGTTGAGGAGCTAGAGTGTTATTTGTTTCTCCTCATGGGTACACAATTCCTAAGTCCTACAAACTATTATTCCCATGCACAAATAACATTGCTGAGTATGAGGCCTTGACAAATGGACTAAAAATGGAAATTGAATGGAGAATCATAGAGTTGCATATCTATGGGGATTCACAATTGATAGTCAACCAAGTTAATGAAGAATACCAAACAAAAGATGAAAAAATGGTACCCTACAAGAAAATGGTTGATTCATTACGATGATATTTCACCTTTGTTACATTTCAACAAATCCCTAGAGAAGAGAATAAAGCAATTGATGCTATGGCTACATTGGCTTCACTTCTTCAACTAGAACAACATGAGTCCAGATTCAAATTCCTGGTGGAAGAGCTATGCTACCCTATCTATGACTCCCAAGAAAGACAATTTGTTTGTACCCTTGTTGGCCATGAGTCATCCTGCTATGGTGCCATTTACTCATACCTATGTGATGGCAATATCCCTGACACCTTCAACCGCTCTGAACAAAGAAAATTAACCCAAAATGCCTCTCACCACACCCTTATATCTGGTGATCTGTATAGGAGGGGTTAAACAGATGGGAAACTTCTTAGGTGCTTGATAAAGGATGAGTCCAGCCAAGCATTAGCTGACATTCACGAGGGCATTTATGGAGGATATTTTAATGGTCTTGCCATGGCCTGAAGGTTGCTTAGGGTGGGGTACTATTGGCCTACCATGCAGACAGATGCAGTAGCTTTTGCTAAATCATGCGAAAAGTGTTAGAAACATGGTAACCTGATACATGCTCTAGGCAGGGAGCTTATTCCTTCTATTTCTCATTGGCCATTTCAGCATTGGGCCTTTGACCTTGTTGGGCAGATTCATCCCAACTCATTAGGTGGACACAAATTCATTATCACTGCTACTGATTACTTTACCAAATGGGTAGAAGCTGTCCCACTTTTTGTTGCCTCAGGCAAGACAGTTTCTTTGTTTATTTTGAACCATATCATTTGTCGGTATGGAGTGCCTTCTGAAATAGTCACTGATAATGGAGGTCAATTTAAAAATAAGGACCTTAAACATCTTTTGAAGAAATTAAAGATAAAACAACATTGGTCCTCCATTTACTTCCCGCAAGGAAATGGACAAGCAGAGGCTTCGAATAAGACCATTCTTAAAATTCTACATAGAATAGTTAACAAGAATGGTAGAGATTGGCATCTATAGATAAATCAGGCCTTGTGGGCCTATAGAATGAGTATTCATACTCCAATAGGGGCTACTCCTTTTGCCCTCACTTATGGTGCTGAAGCAGTGTTACCTTTAGAGGTGGAGATTCCTTCTCTTAGGGTTTCCCTTAAAGGTCTAGTGATAGATGAAGACTACCGTGCCATGAGGCTCCAAGAACTAGAACTTCTAGATGAAAAGCGTAAAGCATCATTTTATCACATGACAGTCTACCAAAAGTGTATGTCTAAAGCATTCAACAAGAAGGTTCACCCTAGATAATTTCAAGTGGGGGATCTTGTCCTACGAGAAAACCCTAAGAACCAACAACATAGAGAGCAAAAGGGAAAATTTGAACCTAATTGGCTTGGACCATACATTATTACTGCTGCTTTTGGGACATGTGCTTATTTACTATCTGATCCAAAGGGAGAACAGCTCCCTAATCCTATCAATATTTTGCACCTAAAGAAGTTCTATCCATGATGCCTATTCTATCTGGGGGCATCCTTTGTACATATTTATTGATCCTAAAAAAATTCCAATTTTTTTTTCATATATGATGCTGAAAAAATCCTAAAAAGCATATAAAGTCCTGAAAAAATACAAAAAAAAATCAAAAAATTCAAAAATTCAAAAAAATAGAAAAATTGCCTTGGTGAAAACCTCGAAACAAGCACCTTAGTAGCAAAAATACAAAAAAATTGAAAAAATAAAAAATCTCCAAGTGGTGAAAACTTGGAAATAGGCACTACTTGAGGCCTTTGCACCCTTGTTTCTTAGCACTCATCCTCGACACTTAGCCTTTCTCCATCATGCCTTGACCTTGTTTCCTTGGTTTGGAATTGGTCTTTGTATTTGTCTAGGGGGCATAACTGTGTTAGCTTTAGTCTCTAGGATGCGTTGGTCTTTAGGACATCTTACAAATGGTGTTTTTCAACACCACCCCAACTATGTTTTTCAACACCACCCCAACTGTGTTTTTCAATGCCACCCCAACTATGTTTTTCAACACTACCCCAGCATCAAGTGTTTCTCAACACTTATCAGATATCTTACCCGCAGTTTGGCATGATATGATATTTTCCACTAGTAGATGCGATACTCAAAGCTTGACTCTATGACCTACACACACGCACTTAAACACTTGACTTGCTAAAATTTGCTTGACTTTATTTCTTTGTGTGCTGTCTATGATGATTTATTTGATGAGTGTTCTCTCCCTAATAGTTTTTGATGATTCCGAGCTAGAAGACTGGGGGCATGAGGACATGTTTTATTTCTTTTTCTACTTGTGGGTATATCTTGTTGATCCTCACTGTCATGAACATTTATGTTTGTTCCACTTGACACTAGGATCTACAATGTATTAGCCTTGATTGTTTGTCGCAAGTGCATACTTATAGCCATCTTGACATTCCTTGTGTCTCGATACAAGCATAATCTTGCCATATTAAACTTAGGAAATCTCACTGCACTAGCCATCTTGACTTATATGTCTTTGGTGCCTAGGTGGGATTCCCACATATCTATTTGATATAGATCATATTCATATAGCCATAGTCATAATAGTGCGTATTGTATGATCTTACGACGCTACCAATAAAGCTCGATGATGATTATTAGAGTCTAATGGCTTTGTGACCTTGCAAGTAAACCACTTTTCATGTAGGTTGCATTATTAGACTTCATGTTAATTGCATTTTTAGGCTGCATTATGAGTTTGAGAGGGCTTTCCTTTCATCTTTCTTTTGGAATTTTAATCAACTATGGTCACATTTTGATCTTCATTTCCTTATCTTCTTTCGTGATCTCAATCAAAATTTCCTATCTTAAACAGTTGATTGATTTTGAGGCATTCTCTTTCTTGAGGAAAATTCTCTTTCTTCTCTTCATTTCTTTTCACCTCTTCCAAACTTCTATCTTTCATTCGCTTTCACCCCACTTCTTTTCTTCTGATTCAACCTTGGGGCATAACCTTTCATGATGATCTACCTTGGTTCTGTGATCCTTATATCTTTCATCTTACATCAAGAACCTTATTTTTAGTTTGATTTGATCAAGTTTATCAATTTACTGGTTCTCCTCTATTTCATTTCGATTTCAATCACGAGGGGGAAGTACCTATCAACTTCAATCCTTGATTCAACTTTTTCAATCAGACCTTGCTTGAGATTCTTATCTCTTATCTCAGACTTAACAATCTCCTATTTATAGGTATGTTGGTTTTGTCTTTCAGCTTATCTTTGTTAGCTTATGTTTATCTTTGTCCTGATGTGTTCCCATTCGTCAAACACACATCTGGGTTGTTTTGTGATCCAAAATCGATCTCACATTTCAATTCCATTCTTTGACTGCACATGATCCCAAATCGATATCACATTAGTCAAAGAGGGGAAAATGTATGCACCCTAAAATGGTCACCTATACTTTGGGCCCCCATTCAACAATTTATCAAATCCCTGAATCAATATTTTCCTAAATCAACATTTTTCAATTATATCAATTTTCTTGATCAAATCCTAATTCTATCATTTATTCAATTATTTTCTATGGGCTAACCATTTTATCCTAAAGTCTTTATTTATTAAAAGGAATTTCCTCTCCTTTTATTAAATAAAAAGCCCCCACTTTTCCTCTTATCCTAAGTTGCACAAATAAAGCATTATTCTTATTTTATAAAAAGAAGAAAATACCTTTTTGTCTCATATGGACACAAAAGTCAACTCTAATTTTCTCATTGGAGGATATTTGTGCACATGGATTGCTCCTCTTTCAAGCTCCACCCTTGATTAAATCTTTTGCCTCTTAATCTCCATGGTCCATTCCTTTTCAATTCCTTTAAAAGGAGAGTTCTTTTCTCATTCTTAGATCCCAACTTTGAATACTAATCTTATGCTACAGGATTTCTTGGAGACTTTGGAGCTTTGGAGATCATTCTTTCATTCTAGTTTCATTATTGCATCATAGCTTTCATGGCATCTAGCTTAGTTTCCTTTATGCTCTAGATTAGCTCACATAGCTTAATTAGCAAGGGTTTGTAATACTTTCATTTCCATAGCTTAGCTTTCATCTTCATCCTTAGGATAGTTGCATTGCATTGCATTTCCATTCTTGATTCTTGACGATATTGACATTCTTGCCCTTGTCTCTTTGAATCTCCCATTGTGTGGTTTACTAGCAAGGTTGCATGCTTCAATAGCTCTAGCTGAGAGCACCATCAACATCCTTGTGACTCCATGCCTAGGGAGCTCTAGGTCATTTTCTCAAGGTTTCCCATTCATGAATTCCCTTGGAAGTAATGACTTAGAGAAGTGCACTATTTAGTGTGTACAATTATTGCTTATTATGTTGATCACCTTGCCAGCACTTGAACCACCCCTTATCACTGAAGTGCTAGACCTTCCTGTAGCAACAGTACCGATTCCAGAGAATAATTTTCCAAATAATGTTGCATCAGAAGATGTTTCCAACTCAGCTAATGCTCATACATTAGTTAAACCACCTTTTCCTCAGAGGCTCACCATGGACAAGCCCATACCAAAAGAAGACCAACTATTTGATATCATTGACTAGCTTAAGAACATGCATGTCCAGATTCCCCTATTTCAAGCAATAAAAGATGTTCCAGTTTATGGAAAAGCAATAAAAGAAGCTTGTCTTAAAAAGCTCGAGAGAAAGAAAAAGGATCCTAAAATAGTTCATGTTATAGGAAAATTGGTTGATATATGCTAGGAAAACTGGTAATACCAAAATGTTTAGATCTAGCGAGTCCAGTTGTGAATATCATCATTAATGGCTAGTCTGTCAAAAATGCATTAATAGACTTAGGTGTTGTCATTAATGTAATGACTAAGGATACTATGAATAAACTAAGCATTGAAGGGTTGAGATCTACTCCAACAATATTACAATTAGCAAATAGCTCTATTGTTACTCTTGATGGAATGATAGAAGATATAATAGTTGCCTTAGATTCTTGGGAGTACCCTGCTAATTTCATGATCCTTTCACCAAAAGTCAACCTTGTTGGTTACCCTGTTATTCTAGGACATCCATGGTTAGCAACAACTGATGCAAACATAAGTTGTAGATCAGGGAACATGACAATTTTAGATGGGCAAGCCACTAAGAAACTAGCATTGTATCCTCTAGCTCAACCACAACCAGATTTGAGTACACCTATATGGCCAGACTTAGGAGATGGGGAAGAAGAACTGAATTCTATGGTTCATCTCATGATGTTACATAGGCAAGCCTTTCTAAAGCTACAAGAGGAAGATGAATTCATTAGGAGCATTCTTAATAATGACTATGTTGTAATCAAAGATGTATTTGAGAGATCTATGTTAGAGTTAAGCACATATGAAGATAATTTTGAGAATTGTGTATTACCTTCAGAACCCAATATTATCCACCAGTTGCTACCTAGTGAAGTAAACACAAGTCCTATCCCTGAAGTATCCATGCTTGACCTTACAACTACTGTTGAGCTTTCTAAAGGTCATAATCTCCATGTGAATAATAAGTTTCCTTCACAACAAATGGAGCAACTAACCAAACTACTGAAAAAACATGAGAAAGCCTTTGCATGGGACTATGGGGACATGAAGGGATTAAGCCCTACACTATGTACTCACAGGATATATATCAATGAAGGAAGCCTACCCCTTCATCAACCTCAAAGAAGGATTAACCCAACATTAAGGGAGATAGTCAAAACTGAATTGCAAAAGCTATTAGATGTTGACTTTATATATCCTATATCTGATAGTAAATGGGTATCACCTCTGGTTATAGTACCCAAAAAGGGGGGTAAATGGAGAATCTATGTGGATTATAGGGAGTTAAACAAAGCTACCAAGAAAGATCACTTCCCATTACCATTTATAAACCAAGTACTTGATACTTTGGCTGGTAAGAAGTATTGTTACTTTCTTGATGGATATAGTTGATACAATCAGATAACTATTGCTCTAGAGGATCAGGAGATGACTATGTTCACATGTCCATGGGGGACATATGCATATTCAGTTCTACCTTTTGGGTTGTGTAATGCTCCAGCAACATTTCAAAGAGTTGTAATTAGTATTTTTGCTGACATATCACATGACTGTATGGAGATATATATGGATGAATTTACAACATTTGGAGTGACATTTGATGAGGCTTTGAAGAATCTTGAAAAGGTACTAATCCAGTGTAAGGAGCATAATCTATCCCTTAATAGTGAGAAATGATTTATGATGATGCAGGAAGGAGTGGTACTTGGGCATTTCATTTCAACAGCAGGAATTCAAGTGGACCCAGCTAAAGTAGAGGTAATACTTACACTACCTACTACTCCTAAACAAAAAGATGTAAGATCTTTTCTAGGACATACTAGATACTATAGACGCTTTATTCAAAATCTCAGTCAAATTGCTAGTCCTCTGTACACATTGCTAACCAAAGAAGCTAAATTTAAGTGGACACAAGCATGTGATGAGTCTTTCCTGTAGCTAAAGAACCTCCTAACAACTACACCAGTCCTAAAAGGACCAGATTGGTCTATTCCATTCCACATCCATACAGATGCATCAGATTATGCCATAGGTGTTGTGCTAGGACAAAAGTCTACTAACCTTGAGAATGTAATTTACTATATCAATAAAAGCCTCCATGGCCTTGAATTGAACTACATAGTTACTGAAAAGGAACTCCTAGCTGTAGTTTATGCATTGAACAAATTCTAACACTATGTCATAGGCTATCCCATTTTTGTTCACACTAATCACTCTGTAATAAAATATCTGATGAAAAAATATGCTATAATAGGCAGATTGACAAGATGGCTCTTACTATTGTAGAAATTTGATATAACAATTGTTGGTAAGCCAGGGAAGGCCAATGTAGTTGCTGACTACTTGTCTAGACTACAAAATGCTGATGAAGACACTACTCAGGTTGAAGATACATTTCCAGATGAACACCTGTTCCATATAGCAATCAAAAACCCATGGTATGCAGACATAGCCAATTATCTTGCAGCAAATAAGATGCCCCCACATTTTTCTCAAAAAGACAAGAAAAAGCTTGCAAAGAAAAGCTTCCAGTTTTCATGGATAGATAACAATCTATTTTACACTGGTCCAAATTAGATTATGAGAAGATATGTCAGAGAAGATGAAGTATATGATATAATCCATGCTTTTCACAATGAGCCTTGTGGAGGTCACTTTGCAGCAAAGTGAACATCCCTGAAAATCTTAACAATAGGATATTATTGGCCTCAATTACACAAAGATGCAGCCAGTTATAGAAAAAAATGTGATAAATGTTAGAGGATGGGTCGACCAACGAAATTAGATGAGATGCCACTTAATTCACAAGTAGTAATGACACCCTTTGATAAGTGGGATATGGACTTCATCAGACCAATTGATCCTCCATCAAATGGAAATCCTACATCTTGGTTTGTACAAATTACCTGACAAAATGGGTCGAAGTGAAAGCTATGCAGAATGCAAGGGATGAAAAAGTAGCAAAATTCTTGTATGAAGAAATTTTTACCAGATATGGAGTCCCCAGAGAGCTTGTAATAGACCAAGGAGCATAGTTCACATCAAACTTGATCACAACGCTAATGAAGGAGTATAGCATAAGGCATAAAAAGTCTAGTCCTTATCATCCGCAAGAAAATGGACATGCAGAGGTGACAAACAGAGAAATAAAGGCCATATTAACAAATATAGTACAGCTGCATCACAAGGATTGGAGCAGTTGATTAAAAAAAGTACTCTAGGCTTACTGTACCACATGGAAGACAACAATAGGGTTCACACCATTTGAATTGGTGTATGGAAAAGAAACAATGCCGCCCATAGAATTTGAACACAAAACATTGCACACAACACTTGAAATAAACATCAATCTTCCTGCAACACAAATAGAATGTCTCCTCCATCTCAACTCATTTTATGAAATGCATAAGTCAGCATTGGAAAGAACAGAGCTAATCTAGAACCAAAGGAAAAGATGGCATGATTCACATATCAAGAACAAGCAATTTCAAGTAGGAGATTGGACTTTATTATATGATTCCAGATTCAAGGAGAATCTAGGAAAGTTGCAAACCAGATGGCTCAGACCCTATGAAATTCAATATGTCTTTGATAATGGAGCAGTTTAGATGACCACACTTGATCCAGTATAATTTAAGATGCTAGTCAATGGACACCACTTGCACCTGTATCACAAGCCTCAAACCAAAGAAGAATTCTTGAAATAGTTCAACATGCACAGTTTAACAACCCCTCAGGAAATAGTTCCTACAGCAGAAGGTGAAAGCCTTCCTCCTGCAGCATCAAAATGACATATGTTCGCTAGCACTCATAATAAAACTTCATTTAATGAGGTATATTTCTTCATTCACTTTTCTCTTTTCTTCTCACCAACTCATCTCATTCCTATTTCTACCACCCACTCAAATTCCATGTCACCCACAATTTCTATTTTCAAATGCTTTCAATAAAATGCCACATCAGCAATCTTATGTAGCCGTTGGAATCAACACTCTCATCAACTCACATTTATGTATGGTAACTAATCACTAGGTACAACTTTCTAACTCCTTACTTACTTTTAGTGGATAGGTTTAATTAATTATATCTAGTACTGCATTAAATGTATAATATATGCATTAAGCCAATTTCCCAACCTCGTGCTAAATTTAACAAGTGAGGACACTTGTTCAAATTTTGTAGGGGGAAAGGGAAGTGTACTAACTTCCAAGTGTCATTCCTAAACTACCCTTGTCATACCCCTATCACATTAGTGTTCTACTTAGGCTACGTTCCATTAATTTTTTAATCCTTCACACATTTCCCATACTTTCAAATTCTGATTTCCTGAACTTGACATGACTTCAAAAGGATCATAATTAATTTATGAGGTAACTCTCACTTAAGGTATTGATGTCTTCTGAAATCAATGCCATTATTATAGTTCATGTCAAGTAAAACAAAGGTAATGCAAGCGAAAATATCAGTATTTTCAAGAATCACAATTGCATTTCAAAAGAGGGAATTTGCAAAGAAACTGAAAGCTTAGCAGTGGGTTGGAGAGCTTAAAAATTAGGGATTGGGCATTATTAAGATGGGTGGACAATTACAGAGACATGAACTAGTTGTTCATGGTATTTTGTTGGCGAATGTTGAGGTAGTCCGCAAGTTCAATGCATGTGGTTGGCTTGGATATTTTCTTCAGCTGACAAAGTTCAATGAGGAGGTTGCAGTAGAATTCATGAGTACATTTGAAGAAGGAAAAACAACTATATGGGGATTGATAGTTGTTGCTACTGAAGAGAGAATTGTGGAAGTTACAGGGTTACCAGTTGTGGGAGAACATTATCCAAATGAGCATGACGCCAGGTCATCTTGAGCTCAGTTCTCTAGGCCTGGTGATCCTCCGCTTGAAATTACTAAGCAGGGGTGCAGTAGACTATCCCTTCCACAACCATTTCTAGAACTGGCTATGCACATTATCAAATTTAACTTGTGAAGGAATATTTTCAAACTTGCATGCTCATCATTTTAAACTACTTAGCTGTATCAGGCATAATCTTCATGTTAATATTCCTAATTTTCTTTATAATATGATAAGCATCAGTGCTAAGGAAACTCAAAAGGGAAATGGAAAATCCATTAGTCACCATGCCCTAATCAAGCTTTTGGTTGAAAAATCTCTTAGGGATGTTTCCCCCATGCCATGGGTAGAATTTGTCCAATCCAAAACTTTGCAACCCCAAGTAAATCCTGTGGCCCAACCTCTAGAAGATGTAGTAAAATCTTTTGGCCCTATTGAAGAAGCAGGTGTGAAATAAAAAGAATTGGAATTACCCCCAGAAAACCAACCTTCTAAACCTACTCTAGAGAGTAATGTACCCACTTTTTCCTCAAGAAAAGGAAAGCATAAAGTTAGAAAAGAAATCCCTAAATGAGAAGGAGAAATTTCAAACCCTGCAATTCAAATTAATAAAAGAAAATGGTTGAGTCCTGCAGTAACTACTCCTATAGCACATAAACCAAAAAGGTCTCACCAACCTAAAATTGTAGTGGTTGAAGAGAAACTATGCGTAGAAGCCCTCACATGAGAGGACAGGTGTCTCCAACTTCTCCTCAACACCTAGATGTTCTAGCACCAAAACCTGCTAAAGAGCCCTCTATTGAATATATTCCTGATGACTCCCCTACACAAGCAGAAGAGGAGCCTCCTAATGAGCAAGAACCTAGCAGTAGCATGCCATAGAATGATCAAGGAATGCCTGAACTGAACCCTGATGTAATGCAAGAGAGCATTTATGTGAATGTTCAATCTACTCCTCAACATCCTATATATTCTAATGTATCCATTATACCTTACCAATCAACATGGTTCACTGAATTCTTCTAGCAGACTACTAAGGAGAAGAAAAAGAAGGCTCAAATGCAAGAGTTCCCTTCATCAACAATTCAGTCTATCCTCTTTCATCTATACAACCATTTTATCTTTCAGAAAACATGGTGGAAGTAGGAAAGAAATCAAATGCAAAGGCAGATGTTTGAGAAGGATGAGGAAATTGAATTTCTCAAAGAGCAGCTAAGGAAATAGAAAGAGAAAATGGACAAGGCCTTAAAACTAGCGGACCAGGTGATATCTTGTAGACCACCACCTAGGTTATATTCTATTTTCTTAAAGGAGCAATTTATTTTGTTCCAACTTATGATGACAATGAAGGACATTGATTGTACACTCAAGTCAGCCCAATAATTTTATGGTTTGTATCAAACTCTTCCATCATGGAAACAAAATCTGTTATGTGAGCTTTATTTGGATAATTTTATTGTCCCACATGAAACAGAGTGGAATCCTCTGCTCTATATAGGGGACATTCACTTAAGGGCCTTGATGTCATGGATGCATAAAGAGACAAACTATGAAAGACAACTAAACACTTACATGGATCTGGAGAAATCTGAACCTTTGCCATTAAGGGCTGAGTCACATAAGCTTGATGTTCTTTTGAGGGATTGGCTCAATTTGACTTATGGGAGACCAAATCCAAAAATCAGGGAGAAAGTATTTGCATTGAGGGATAAAGTTTAAAAATATTATTAGACATTGCCCAATTTTACATCCCAAAGAACTCTTTCAGGAGTCAGAAGTAGGTGGAACGGATTGCCAGAAGCTTTTAGAAAAGTAGAACCACATAGCCCAATTAATTATGAAGCATCTGTCCACAGAGTGACTAATTACATGAAGTTGGAATGATAACCCAGAAGGGAATTATGGATGCCTTTATCCTTCTAGCCACCTACACTCTTTTGGACCCTATATGACATCAGTGCTACTAGATTGGATCAATTGGTTGAGGAGAATCAAGAAAATTACTTGGAATGCACAAGAGGGTTCTACTACACTTTCAGAAGTGGAAAGAAAGGAAAGATGACCATTGGTGATTTCAGGACCATAGCCAAGAAATAAGATGCTTGAGGAAAAACATTCTGTTAGTAGGGGGCAGATGATGAGTCTAATTATTGCCTCAATTTTGTTACGATCTTTATATTTTGTTGATACTCTGACAAACATTTCCAAGATATTTTATGGCTTATACTTATTTGAACCTATGCCAAGTATAGCTAAAGTCACAAAATCTATGGGTAGCTTGAGTGATATGTTTTATTGACTATTATAAATATAATGCAGTACTTCATATAATTATTTCAAGCTATGTTCTAACTAGTAGGAATTGAAAATGTTGACTTGCATATGTGTACCGAATGTTACTAACCTTTTAGGTAAACATGGAGCGGTATGAAGAGTGGCACATCTGCATTAAATAAGGAGCGTTAGAAGACCAACCATGGCAGGAGAATCCATCACGGTTCTGATGGATATGCTGCCCTTTGAAGGAGCTGTTGTTCCAGAGAATATAGGGAATCAGTCTTTCTATATTTCCTTAGAAATGTTATTCTGTTGTCAGCAGTAATTGTATTATGTCATGGTTGTTTTATAACCTCCATATTTGGTGACGTTTAATGAGACTTTTCTATTATATTTTCAATTAGCATCAATCCTTGATATAAAGGGATTTTGACTGATTTAGTAGAAGAATGAAAAAATATAGAATTATGTATTTAGTATAGTGGAAGTTGCTCTATTTTTTTCTTCATGAGTTATTCAGTTGTTATGTAACCAGTTAAGAAGGATTTAATGAAAGAGTGATTTTGGATTATTTCTTGTGTTGAGTAGTTAGTAGAAGCCAACCAAGGGGGCCCACTTGGGAGGTGGATTAGATTAAGTAAGAATAGATTTGCTTCTTGTACTTTTCCTATTTTCAAATAGAGTTACTGTTTTACTCTTGCAACATTTGTAGAGATGGGTATAGTGAATGTTTTGAGTTGTTAGACATGATTAGATTCATTTCATAAGTTTTCTGTAGTAATTCCATTCAATAGTCAAGTGTGTTTACTTTCCTACAACAATAGCATAGATTCCTTTCATGCATTTTATCTTCCTGCAACATAGGTGTTATGACTCCTAAAGGAACTTAGTACACAAACTGTGCTATCCCATTTCAAGTCTACATCCTTGGGTTGACAATCTAAATGCATTTCATGATGGGGATAGGTAATCCTTAGCATAGATATATTACCCTTAAGAGAGATAATGGCATGATTATCTCTACCTATTGTGAGACTGTTCATAGATCATCAATCTCTCCCTTTGGAATTTATGGAAACACAAACAATATGAAATATGCCATACACATACCAAAAATGTATTCTACAACTATGTAGATAAATGTTGTAGCTCGGTAAGCTCTCCCTAGCTTGATATTTAATATTTTTAATCACTACAAAGAAACATTCCATGCAAACTCTCCCTATGGATTTGATCTTTTTCAGCTCTTTGATTCTTCTTCCCATATATGTTCTCAATAATAGATATTTCATATGAAGTTCCTCTCCCTTTGACAATAATGCCAAAGAAAATAAAAAGCTCTGCAACAGTCAAATTATCCTTGGTTTTTCGGTCCAGATCAAGTACCTTCATGTACTGATAAATAATTTCCTGTTCCAGCTTCTACAATCTTTCACAACCTTAGAAATCATAAAGTGTGAGATATGTGCATCAACATGAATGATTTTTTGATAAAGTATAGGTTGATGCAACCTCCTGATCACCTTAGTGACCGATAGATAGGGGAAAAACCCCTAGTCTAGTCCTCAAATACTCAAAAAATGTCCTCCAGTAAGGGCTTGGTAAAAATATCAGCAAGTTGTTCTTTAGATTTTACAAATTCCAATTTCACCTACTTCTCTTGAGCTTGTTCCCTTAAGTAGTGATACTTAATAGATATATGCTTTGTTTTTGAATGCATCACAAGATTCTTGGAAATATTTATAGCACTAGTGTTGTCACAATATATAATCACCAAGTCAGTGATTACCTCATTCATTCCTTCCAACACATGTTTTATTAAGCAATATTTGAACAATTTGTAGCAGCAACAACATACTATGCTTCAGTAGTAGACTGAGAAATGCATGCTTGTTTCTTTCTTATCCAAGTCACAAGCCTTTCTCCTAAAAATAATGCTCCACCGGTTGTGCTCTTTCATTCATCAATATTTACAGCCCAATCTGCATCAGTATAAACTCATAGTTCAAATTTGCCTTCCTTTGTGTGCCATAAATCATAGTCTTCAGTCTTCTTCAAGTATCTCAGAATTCTTTTAACAATAACCATATGTGAATCTTTAGGATTGGCAGAAAATCTTGCCACAATCCCAACTACATGTGCTATATTAGGCCTATTGTGTACCACATACATCAGTTTTCCAATCATTGATCTATATAGTGTCTGATTTACCTCTGTAGATTCATCATCCTTTGTCAACTTACATCCTATTACCATCGGTGTTCCTACCAGTTTTGAATCTTCCATGCCAAAAGTCTTTAACACTTCTTTAATGTATTTTGATTGAGTGATGAAAATCCCATCATTCTATTTTATAATCTTCAAACTTAGAAAGAATTTAATCTCTCCAAACATTGACATCTCAAATTCCTTTCTCATTTCATCAGCAAAATATTTGCAAATCAAATCATGTCCACCAAAGATTATGTCATCAACAAAAATTTCAGCAATCAAAATATTATCATTAGATTCTCCTTTCATGTAAAAAATACTATTATCACTTGTTCTTACAAAGCCAATACTGATAAGATAAGGATGCAGTCTTTCATACCATGCTCTTGGTGCTTTATTCAGTCCATACAAAGCTTTGTGCAGTCTACATACCATGTTCTTCTGATTTGGATCAACAAAACCTTCCGGTTGTTCTATGTAGATCTCTTCCTCAAGAATTCCATTCAGAAAAGATGATTTCACATCCATTTGATATACTTTGAATCCCTTATGTGCATCATATGCAAGTAACATATAGACTCCTTCAAGTCTAGCCACTGGTGCAAAAGTTTCACCATAATCTATACCTTCTTCTTGTGCATATCCCTTGCATACAAGTCTTGCCTTATTCCTAGTGACCTCACCATTTTCATTTAACTTGTTTTTGAAAATCCACTTAGTACCAATTATATTTTTATCTTTTAGTTTGGGTACTAATTTCCATGTCTTATTATTCTCAATCTGTTCAATTTCCTCATTCATAGCCTTAATCCATTCCTCATTTTCAAGTGCATCCCTAACATTCTTAGGTTCAAACTCACAAACTAAGCATGTGTTTTGTCTTAACTTACTTTAGGTCATCATGCCAACTTGCTTTTCTCCAATGATTTGATTATGTGGATGGTGTCTTCTGACAAATCTTGCTAGCACTTGTTCTCTTCTTTGCTCATCATTCAGTTCAGGTTCATTTTCTTGCTCGATAGCTTTTTCCTTGTTCTCGATTTGTATTTTTTGATTCTCGGTAGTACTTTCCTGATGCTTAGTAGACTCAACCTGTGGCTTTAGTAGATATCCTGAATGCTCAACATATGTAAACCTACCATAGTCTTTTGGTTCCTTCATGCTTTCTTTATCATTCTTTTCAGCAAACTCATCAACTTTTACATTAGCACTTTCTAACATTTTATTAGTAGCCTTGTTCAAACATTTATAAGCTTTACTCTTAGTAGAATATCCTAAAAATATTCCTTCATCAGCTTTAGAGTCAAATTTACCATTTCTATCATCCTTCAAAATATAACACCTACTTCCAAAGATTCTAAAATAACTTACATTTGGTGTATAGCCAAACCATAACTCACAAGGTGTCTTATTTGTGTGTTTCTTTAGTTAAACTTAGTTCAAGGTGTATACAATAGTGCTAACCACTTCTCTCCAGTACATTTGTGCAACATTTTTCTCAATCATCAATGTTTTGGCACAATCAACAATAGATCAGTTCCTCCTTTTAGCAATCCCATTTTGATGTGGTGTCCTTGGTGCAGAAGCCCATCTTTTGATTCCATGCTTATTACAAAAATTAGTGAATTCATCAGAAATACAATCACCTCCTCTATCAGATCTTAAGCATTTTAAGTCTTTCTCAATTTCTTTTTTAACTTTAGCCTTATACCATTTAAATAATTTGAATGCCTCAGATTTTTTTTAAGAACATGACTGTCATCATACTAGAGTAGTCATCAACAAATAAAATAAAATATTTGTCACCATATTAGCTTTGAGTTCTCATAGGACCACATAAGTTGGTATGTACCAACTCCAAAATACCTTTAAATGAATAGTCTTTACTTTTAAAACTAGATTTGGTCATCTTTCCTTTCTGACATTGATTGCAAATAACATGATCAGGTTTGGTTAGACTTGACTCTAACTCTTCTCTTTTTACCGATCTTAATCATGTTATCAAAGTTCACATGACATAGTCACTTATGCCATAACCATACATCTTCATTCTTCACCAGTAAACAAGAAGTTTCAACAATGTCAGGATATAATAAACTACCTTTTGATTGTCCTCCAATACCGACAAGCTTTCCATTATCATCAAAGATTTTTACCTTCTTGCTTTCAAATGCAACTCGGTGACCTAAGTTATTCAGCTATGCTACACTAAAAAAATTGTAGTTAATTCATTTTACCCAGTATGCATTATCACATCTAATCCTACCATTCAATAAGATAGACCCTTTTCCTTTCACTTGACAAGGTATATCATTTCCCAATTTCACTGATCCTCCATTATAGTGCTTAAGATGTTCAAATTTATCTTCATCACTAATCATGTGATGTGTACAATCACTATCAGTGATCCAAGTATCATTCTTACTAACTTTAGAAATAAGAGTTGTTTCTACATACCTTTCCTCTTCTTCTGAATGATCTTTCATTGCAACAAATACCACTTCAATTTCATTATCAGTGTTGGTGTTGGTGTCATCTTCATTTTCTCCAACAAGGTAACTCACCTTATTGCATTTGTCTTTTTAATCTCAGTTGTAGTGTCAATTTCCTCTATTATTTCTTTTACCAAACTTTCCATCACCAGATCGGTCATTGTCTTTATCTTCTTCTTTCTTGTTAGGAAATCTAGTAGCAATATGGCCAATCTCTTTACAATTAAAACAAGCTAAAGGTAACCTTCCCTTATACCTTCCTTTACCTTTTTGAAGTCTCTAGGCCATAAGTGCTTCAAGCTCATTAGCCTCATCTTCGCTATCACTATCACTTTCATTCTTTATATTATGCTTACTGCTAGATTTACCAATCTTTAGAGATGACATAAAAGTAGACTCAACGCTTAGTACAACACTATTGTCATAATTATTTAGCTCAAAAGTAGTTAACTTTCCAATCAGACTATCAAAGGTAAGAGTGCTATTAGGTGCAGATCTCATTTCATGAATTACAAATATTCTAATTGCATAGATAGGAAACAAGGTTCTCAGTATCTCACTTACCATAGTATCTTCAGAAATAATACTGTGTGTGTGAAAATTGTACCTAATCTGTAGACACAACACTTCAGTAAAACATTAGAGGTTAGCTATAATCAAAATCGTGCAAAATTGAAAGCTATCTAACCAAGCGATTTACTGCCTTCTAGTAGGTGCGAGATTAATGTTCTCAGATTATAATCGAGATCAGTGACCTAGACGACACCTAAATGAAGGATTTGAATGCAAAAGATGGATATGAAATTGAATGCAATTAATCTATATTTTTGGATTTTTCTATGCAATAAGAATGAATGAAAAACTGATATGAAATTAATCTATATGAAAACTGATATGCTATGCTAATCTAACAATGATATGAAATATGAATGCAAAAATAAGATTGATCTCACAAAGATGTCGATTCGCAAGAGCTTTGATTCTTCAATTCCAATTCTTCAGCGTGATTGTGCAAAATATGAGATGATTTGTGAAGAGTTGAAGCCTTTAATTTATAGAAATCCAGGGCTTTGGAGGTGCATGGATAAAAGCCATAAATCACTTAGATTAACTCAACTTGATTTTTGAGTTATCTGATAATAACAGATAATTAAGTCACAAAAACATGCAAAAGCTAAGCTTTAACTCAAAATAGAGTTTAGCTTTAATTGATAATTGATAGTTGTCTGCTTTTATGATTGTGCATGTTTTATTTATGAATTAATTTAATAATAAAGTGATTTATTTCCAACTTAACTGCTTTTTGAAATAAAATAATTAATTTATGGGTTAATTAACTATTTTACCAAACTTTTATTAAAAATTATATTATTAAATAATGACAACATGCTTTAATTAATTAAATAAGAATTTAATCAATTAAAGATAGGAATTTTGATTTATTGTCAAAATTAAATAATACAATTAATAATAGATAGAATTAAATTTAATTACACAATTAAGTGGCAAATATTAAATCTAATTAATTAAATATGAAAATATTCAATTAATCAAACTTAGGATAAATGTGATTTATCGCCAAATAATCATTAAATTAAAGATAATTAAGATAATTAGGAATATTACTAGGAATATTCCCCGATGCAGAATTTAAGATAATCAATTATGATTCGATGATGTTTAGATGTGCCTTAGATTAGGACTTTGATGTCGATTTCATTCGAATTGTCGATGTAGGAGATTAATGAACTTATAGCCCATTTTTGGGGTATTACATTTTGCCCCTCTTTGAATTACTGTGCGAAGCGTAGTGGTTCAAAGATAGTCTGTGTTTGATAGAGATATGAAACTGATTCAAAAGATAAACCGATCTCAAGATAGAAACCAATTGAGAGATATTGAGATAGGAGGTCCTGAATGACCAGAGATAATGTTCACTGTAGCAGAAAATAAACCTATGATTGCGAAAAAGTGTCAAAACACCTGATTCTGAACCTTAGGATTGATAAGAAGTGAGTGACCCGTTCTAGACTCGATTGTCTTAGCAGAACTAGCAGGTATCACATCTGAATCCTTCAGTTGCCGAAGAACCAAGGAAAGAACACTATGATCTGATGGTTGCAAAAACTAATACAGTTTACAAGATTAGGAGAATACCAGATTGATATGGATCGATGAATCTGATATGCCCCAAGTGATGATAGATTTGCCCCGAGCGATGAGGACTTTTGATGAATCAGCGACTAGATGTGATTGTTGTCTTGATCACTGATGAAAGATATTGATAGATTTGATCGATAGAATTTGATTTACAGACTTTGAATGATGTGCAATACCATGCCCCCTTCGGGATTAAAATTGAAATCTGACAAGAAAAGTCAGCGTTATAGTTTAGAAGCATGTTAATTGATTTGAGAAGTGTGGTGAAACACATTCAAGAACACATTCTGCATCGTTGGAAGGTCCCAAAAGACCAAGTTTGACTAGGTTTGACCATGAGTTGACCATGGTTGACCAAGTTGAAATTTTGATAGTTTGATGTAAGATAATCAGTTAAGTTGAATACTAGATTTCTGTGATGATTGAAGGTTGATTATGCAAGCAATTAATAATATGAATGATCTCAGATTTGAATTTTGATCCCGAAAAAGGATTCTACTTGCTATTTCATTGGAGGAACCTTCGTGTGAGATGCAGTTCTTGTTAGACTTGAAGATGCGATTTGAAGAATCATTTAAGCATTGAAGTTCATTTAATCATTGTGAGATCATGCAAACATGCAAAATGCAATGAGACATGAAAAATGAAATGCAACCTAAGACCTAGGACCTAGTCACTGATCATATGTCAATTTGTTATCATCATTGAACTTTTTAGGTAACCGGATAAATCAATACAATTCCCACTAGCCATGAAACCATAGACATATGAATATCGATTTGTATGCGCAAGAATCAATACAACACCCACTGGTCAACAACCATGGATATATGAATATTGATTTTGTTTTTAAAATGTCAGATTAGATATAAGCACCAAGGCACAAGCGCCAGGATGACCTGAATATCATGTCCATTTTGATATAGCAATTTTAACAAGCATCAAAACATAAACGTTGTGATGACCTGAATACACCTTGCATTACAAACACATCAAACAGTCAAGAGATCATTCTAAATCCAATGTGAATTACCCGTAGTGACCCTTTATCGTTCACATCCTTAGGCAAGATTGCGTTCCACAATAGGAGAAAGAACTTACTCAAAAAAGATAATAGTTAGATCAAACTTCCTTGAATTGTTTGGGTATCAATGGTCGAGGTACGCATGGCCATCCAATTCGAGATAGAGGCTCTTACAGTCGGACACCATTTCAATCCAGAAGTTCCAAAGATGTTATATTTTCACATACAAGCAAAAGACAAAGAAAAGATTATGCCCCTAGTCATCACTCTCTAAATCCTATAAAGGACATCATCGAAGAGCTCGAAGGGACACAATATGCAAAAATCTCAATGCGAATCAATAAGCATAGAAGGAGATAAAAGCATGTAAAAAGAACAGATTGTTTTCAGTTTGAGTTTGATGTTTGATTGCGTTGTTATAGATGTAAAATCCTTTCTGGAGACAAGACAGACAGACTGACTCACCTGGAAGCTTCAAAGGACTCTGACTGGATAGGAAATGTCTAAGATACATTGGAGGCCATAGGATATGACATTGATTGCCCCCAAGTTTGAACATTGATAGGATACAGATGCGCAAGCTGATTGGTGTAGAAACTAACTTATTGAAAACTGGAAATGTTGAAACAAACTGGGAGATATGTACAACTAAAGCAAGACTGAAAGTTGGGAAAGACCAAAATTGTGCTGATAGATGGAGCATTTGGAACAAGTGGCGCTCATTTGCCAGGTTTTCACCATCTTGGTAGAGATTCTATTTTTGCTACCGAGGTGCCTGTTTCCAAGTTTTCACCAAGGCACTTTTTCTTCTTTTTCATTTTTTTTTTTTGTATTTTTTCATTTTTTCAATTTTTTTGAATTTTTGATATTTTTTGATTTTTTTGTGAATCATCAAGGCGCCTATTGCTAGGTTTTCACCAAGATGTTCATTTTTTCAAGACTTTTTCTAATTTTTAAGATTTTTTTAGGACATTTTACCAAGCACTGAATGCCTTAGGCATAGAATTTCTTCAGATGGAGAACGTTGATTGGTTCTCAGAGCTGTTCTCCTTCAGACGTTGAGAGTTGATAAGCACTAGAGCCAAAAGTAGCAATGATTACAAAGGGACCCAACCAATTAGGTTCGAACTTCCCCTTGCGTTCTTGATGTGATTGATTGTTAGGATTTTCTCTCAACACTAGATCACCAACCTGAAATTCTCTATGTCTGACTTTCTTGTTGTAGCCTCTAGACATTCTTTTCTGATACACTCTGAGATGATCATACGCTACTTGCCTGCGTTCATCTAGTAATTCAAGTTCTTGTAACCTAGACACTCTGTAGTCTTCATCAGTGACAAGTCCATGCATTCCGATTCTAAGTGATGGGATTTCAACCTTAATAGGTGGTACTGCTTCAGACCCATAAACTAAAGTGAAAGGTGTAGCCCCAATAGGTGTTCTGATACTTGTTTTGTAGGCCCATTCTAATACTTGTTCTGATACTGGTTCTGATACTAGTTCTGATACTGATTCTGATACTAATTCTGATAATTGTTCTGATACTGGTTCTGATACTGATTCTGATACTGATTCTGATAATTGTTTTGATACTTGGTATACTTGATAGCATCTTTTTCCATTTGCAAACTCCCAAGCAAGATCATATCGTGCAGTCCCAATGTCTAGCAAGGTGGAGAACAAGAGGGATTAGCAAGCTGGTGGAAGAGATGGAAGATAAGAGAATGAAGGAAAATTAAGGGAAGAAATCCTCAAGGGGAAACTCCTCAAGAATACCCAAGCTAGGGAAAAATTGTCATGTAAAGTGCATTTGGACAAGCAATGAAAGGCTAGCATAGGATAAGCACAAAATCATAATGCAAGAGCAGGAAAGAATGCAATCCAAAGGAGTAGACATGTCAAGAGGCTTCATAGCACTGTGTTTTACTCTTTCTTTCTTTTTTTATTAGATCAAGACCAAAGGGGAAAAGGATAGCGATAGGCAAAAATGAATGGAGGAAGATGGATATGAAGGCTAAACATGGAAGGAATGAAAGCAAGATCACCGTAAGATAGCTCACAAAATAGCCAAATATTCGTGTATAGATCAACATTGTCAAGATCAAAGAGAGAAGATGGAATGGATGAAATATGTAGAAGAACTACGCATGATGCCTGATTGCCAGGTTTTCATCATGGTACTTATCCAAGGTGCCACAAGGAAGTGGTTTTCACCATAGGACAAATTTATTTCTCATTACTTTTTCTACCAAGGTGCCTGTTTCTAGGTTTTCACCAAGGCACATTTTCAATTTTTTATTTATTTTATTTTTATTTTTTTTAGAAGAAGGCAAGCTTTTTAGATAATGCTCCTTGAAAGGATAAACCATGATATGCCAAAGATTCAAAATGATATGCTCAAAGATGCTGATAGGGAAAGGAACATGGAAGAGAAAAATGGAGGATAGGGTTTTATGTAAAGCGAGTGAGGTTGGAAGATAGGAGGAATAGACAAATGAGGAAAAAGGATAGAAGATAGAAGGTTAATGAATGGAAGGATTATGAAAGGGTAGATGGAAAGGAAAGCAAGATCAATGTAAACACACACCTTGAAGGGTGGCGAGAGGGTGAAGGAAATGTGAATGAAGGAATACGTGAAGGAATATGGTGAATGGATAGCAGAGGTTGAGGTTTAGGCGCATGGAATGAAAGAATATTTTTGGAGGGAAATGAAGTGGAAGCCTTTGGAAGCTTGAATGTCAATTTCACTTTTTTCTCAACACCAGACTCTTTCAAGAGAGACTTTGGAATCCATATAGTCATAGGCTTTTTATTCCCTTTTGATGATCTAGAGATAATATCTTCAATGATGGATTTTGGAACCCATACTTGTCTTGTAATTTTTTTCTTAGATATCTCTTTTGACTTTATGTTTCCATGTCTATTAGAGGAGACATGGTGATCTTTTTTTGATGGATTCTTGTATTGCTTCTTTTTCTTGTATTGAAAATTCAAGTTACTTCCAAAGTTCTTGGGATTTGTGGAAGAGGGAGGATATGACTGGTTTAGATGGGTGGGTGGATGAAAAGGATTCAAGGGTATGCATCTATGTTGATCTTGAGGAAAGATAGGAGATGGAGGGACATAGGGACCAAAGATGGATGGTGAATTATGAGAGTTAGGAGGGGAAAGTGAAGGGACATAAGGACCCAAGATGGAAGGAAGGCATGAAGCCCTTAGTAGTGGTGGAAGAGGTCCAAGGATGGAAGTGGAAGACGCAAAAGGATAATCAATAAGCTCATCAACATCTATATGACAACCAAGGATATCAGCATCTTTAGAGTGAGCATTAGAATTTTCAATAGAATCATGGACATCTTGAATATGAGCACCTTCTTTGATAGGATTGTTCAAAGCTTGCAAAGACTTAGGAAGAGTAGAAAGTGGAAGCGAACATGGAGTGGTAGAACAAGAAGATGGAAGACTTTGATCTTGACAAGGATCTTCGGATAGCATAAGCGCATAATTTTTCTCTTGTTATTCAATAGGCTTAACATTGGAAGGAACAAAATTTTTACCAACCTTAATGGAAGTATCATCTTTGGAAAGTGCAAGCGTAGTAAGGTCATTTTGATTGTCAATAAGCTCATTAGTGTAAGTAGTAGCCTGATCTTGCTTAAGAGAAGACTTAAGACATGGTGGAATGCATGAAAAAGGGTGTATAGGATCAAAAGAACCATGAAGCAGATAAGAGACATCGGGAAAAGGAGTGGATGACATGGAGGGTTCTTGATCTTGATCTTTCTTTATGTTCTTCTCTTTATCATTTTTAGAGTCCTCTTGACATGGAGCCACTTCTAAGGACAAGGAAGCATGTTGGGATTGTATGGATGACTTTGGAAGAGATGGTGGAGGACTAGCTGAAGTAGGGATTATAGCATATGAAGGCTTAGGCTCTTTAGATTTATCATTATTGAAAGTCTTTGCAGCCAAGTGAAGGTTAGCTTGAGTTTCTTTAAGAGGTAGCCCTGGGGGATAACTATAGGGAACCACATGAAAAGTATCAGGGCTTGTGTCAGATGAAGGTTCTGTGAAAGATTTGAAAAACTCAGAAGCTTTAGGAAATGTATGGGTATTGGAGGAAGTAGGGGATGGAAAGGAACCATCACAAGACAAAGGTCCAACATTAACATGATCTTTCTTGAGAGTGTAATCTTTATTTTCAGCCTGAGAGTTCTTAGAGGAGAGATCCTTATAGTATGCATGTTTATAATCAGTGTGGTAAACTTTCTCTTCCTCAAGTGAAATAGATGGATCATCTAGGTATTGTGCATAGAAATCATCAAAGTCTCTTTCATAATCAAAATCATATGGATCACCCTCACGATCTATCCAATGTGACGGCCCATTTGTAGTAAGTAGGAATGGACGATGAGGAGGACTCTTAGGAACAGAGGTGTCATAGGTATCATTACATTGTCTGTCATCATAGTCATCAGAGTCTCCAAAGCTAGATGTCTCACTCTCCGTGGAAGAGGTATCATATTGCTCAAATTTTTTTCGGGGGCATGGTGACATGTACAAGTCTTTATCAAATGGAAAAGAGTATAGAGGTTCCTTTTCTTTCTCAAGTTTGTCAAGCTGGACTTGCATAGCTTGCAGCTGCTTCATCATAGCGGCAATCAGAATTTCTTCCTCATGTGTACTGATTCTTTGAGACATGTGTACTAATTCTCAATAGCTACTGATCTGTTCTTGACACAATGATATTTTTGACAGATTCTGGAACTAGGCTGGAAACATTGGATATCTTGCAATTTGACAATTTCTGACAACTCTCTCAAATTTTTCCAAATGACACTCTACAGACTCGTATGACACTGGGTAGTCTATGAAATGACAGTTGCTAAACTCATACGACAGTTGGGTAATACTGAAATGACACTTGAAAAAACTCGTATGACTTTTGACTTCCTGAAATGACTTTTGACTCCAGAAAGATTTTACGTCAATTTTTAAAAAATTTAAGGTCTTCAATTTTGGATTGTTTGCAAATTCTATTGTCCAAATTTTGAAGGTTATACCAGATTTGATCATTTTTAATAGCCAAGTAGATAAACAAGCACGCAGAACAGCAAGCAAGTGATTCCAAGCACGTTTGAAAACAATGGACAAGGGAAAAAGCAACCTTGCGCATGAACAATCAAGTGACCAAATTGTGCTAATCCCTGAGAGTAATAATTGTGTATGTTCTGAAAAGTTTTGCAATAACGCACATATACCTGAAAGTGAAAAATTGGCCTCTCTAGGGTTTTTAGTAATGGTTTGACTCTGCAACTTTTATGATTCAAAGGGGTGAACTCCAATCCCAGCGCACCAGGGTTTTGACACAGTCCGAGAACTTAATCTTCAAGAGTTGCTAGGGAGATCTGACAACCCAACAATGAACCATACCCGTGGACATTTCTTCCACAAGGACATTTATATAGCGGCTGTCACTACCACGGCGAAAATGGCTATGACCGCTTGAGGTTCTGTCAACGCAGTTTTCCCTGTGAAGGGATTGTCCGCTATGGTTAACCCTCTCTAAAGATGACTCACAGATTTATACCACAAGGGGACTTGGCTCCAGATTCAAGGTTTTGACACCTCTTCACTTTTAACCTAAACAAAACAAGCAGATTAATCCGACACGCTAAGACAAAGTTTTGTTCCACCAAGGTCTGTGATATCAACTCCACGTGATCTATCAACCTCTCCGGGGAGAGAATGTATCAATCAATAAGAGAAGACACACTAACCAATTTTGATTCACCAAAGCTCGTGATATCAACCCTACGTGATCTATCAACCTCTCCGGAGAGAGAATGTGTCGATCAATAAGAGAAGATGCACTAACCAAGTTGAATGTGAAACGCACTAAGTATCCTCCCTACCTAAAAGGATTCTATCGTCAAGAATGATTTCGCTGGGAATCCAATCTTTCAAGAATCACGAATAGTGTTCATAGGGCCTAATTACTATGTGAGCACAGATATATTCCCGAAAGTAAATCTACCAAAAGTACCCAAAAAGTAGAAAGAGGAACATTTAACACCTAAAGCGAATATGAGATGAGTCCACAAGGTGGAACACTTAACACCTCACACAAGCTGAAAATGAGTCCCCAACTTAGAAAACAAGTGAGTTCCTAAAAGCACAAAAGGGTTGCCAAGTGGAACATTTAACGCTTCTGTCCTGTTGACCCCTCCCCTTTATGGCGCTGAGATTGCAACCACGGGGCGGAAATGAGGGGCCAGCGGATTAGCGAGTCCAATAACCCAAGATAGCAATCAAGATCAATCACAAGTATTCTAAGACTACTTAATGAATCCTTAAGGGATCACAACCTAGTATCAAATTATGCAAGTGTGTAGAATAAAAGCATGAGAAGATGCACACAAGCTAGACACATAAGAGATTTATTTTAAGCCCAAATCAAAATGTTATTAGATGAAAGAGAATACCTGGTGATCCTCACAATGCGCTTAGTAGATTTTACCTAATTTTTAATAATTTTTGTTGAGCTTTACTATGCAAGCAAGCTACGAACTCTCCAACAAGCCAACAAGCAAACAAAATATGCAAGGTATATTCAACTTATGAAAACCCTAGGGTTAGATCTAAAAATCAATTGTTAGGAGCAATAATAACTAAAAATTAATCCAAATGACAACTCATATCATGCATTGAATCATATGAAAAATAAGTGCATACCCATCACAAAATTTTAAGTTTTTTGCACTGCATTTGACCTAGTCAACAAGATCTAATTTTTTTGATATGATTTTGGCTACAAAAATAGAAATTTAGAATAGATACCACTGCTAAAAAATAGAGAGCTTTCCAAAAATGCAAAAAATTTAGAAAAATCTCTTCATTTGTGCCCTAGAGACCCATTTTATCAAAACAAACCAGTTTTTGTAAATTGACTATTTGAGCTATGATATCATGTCCAAATTTAAAACAAAAAGAATGGACCCCTTGTAAAATTTAAATAAATTTCTGAAAATATAAAAATTTCTGAAAAATATGCTGATTTGCGTCAGATATTAATTTTTTCTGGAATTTCAAGAAAAAATTATTAAAAATTTAAAACATCTCAGAAAATTCTAAATTTTTTACTATAGCTTTCCTTACATGTTACCAACTTGAAAAAAAAATTTTAGACCAAAATTCCAAGCCGTTTGGGAGATAAAATTAAATCTTTGAAACTTTGGGGTTTTAGCTCCCAAAAAAATCAAAACTAGCATGCAAAGGTGGGTTGCCCCACGGTGGGCGCCAGAAATGTGTGTGTGAAAATTGTACCTGATCTGTAGACATAACACTTCAGTAAAACATTAGAGGTTAGCTATAATCAAAATCGTGCAAAATTGAAAGCTATCTAACCAAGCGATTTACTGCCTTCTAGTAGGTGCAAGATTAATGTTCTCAGATTATAATCGAGATCAGTGACCTAGACGACACCTAAATGAAGGATTTGAATGCAAAAGATGAATATGAAATTGAATGCAATTAATCTATATTTTTGGATTTTTCTATGCAATAAGAATGAATGAAAAACTGATATGAAATTAATCTATATGAAAACTGATATGCTATGCTAATCTAACAATGATATGAAATATGAATGCAAAAATAAGATTGATCTCACAAAGATGTCGATTCGCAAGAGCTTTGATTCTTCAATTCCAATTCTTCAGCGTGATTGTGCAAAATATGAGATGATTTGTGAAGAGCTGAAGCCTTTAATTTATAGAAATCCAGGGCTTTGGAGGTGCATGGATAAAAGCCATAAATCACTCAGATTAACTCAGCTTGATTTTTGAGTTATCTGATAATAACAGATAATTAAGTCACAAAAACATGCAAAAGCTAAGCTTTAACTCAAAATAGAGTTTAGCTTTAATTGATAATTGATAGTTGTCTGCTTTTATGATTGTGCATGTTTTATTTATGAATTAATTTAATAATAAAGTGATTTATTTCCAACTTAACTGCTTTTTGAAATAAAATAATTAATTTATGGGTTAATTAACTATTTTACCAAACTTTTATTAAAAATTATATTATTAAATAATGACAACATGCTTTAATTAATTAAATAAGAATTTAATCAATTAAAGATAGGAATTTTGATTTATTGTCAAAATTAAATAATACAATTAATAATAGATAGAATTAAATTTAATTACACAATTAAGTGGCAAATATTAAATCTAATTAATTAAATATGAAAATATTCAATTAATCAAACTTAGGATAAATGTGATTTATCACCAAATAATCATTAAATTAAAGATAATTAAGATAATTAGGAATATTACTAGGAATATTCCCCAATGCAGAATTTAAGATAATCAATTATGATTCGATGATGTTTAGATGTGCCTTAGATTAGGACTTTGATGTCGATTTCGTTTGAATTGTCGATGTAGGAGATTAATGAACTTATAGCCCATTTTTGGGGTATTACAAATACCTCCTGCTCCTCGGATAGCATTGAGTACCTCTTTGATTCGGTTAGAATAGTGTGTGATGATCTCACCTTCCTTCATCTTCATGTCATCAAATCTGCCTCTCAAGCTTTGAGCTCTATCTCTCATTACATTTACATCACCACCATAAACTAGTGCAAGTTTGTCCCACATTTCCTTTGTTGTGGTGCATGCTTTGACATCTTAAAATTCAGCATCATATAGAGAAAAAACAATCTCTATCATAGTAATATTATGTTCATGTCTGTCCCTTAACTGATCAACTATCAAAGGTCCAATGGTCAGTTGTATGTAGCCATTTTCTAGTAGATGTAGAGAAGATTCTCTAATTCCAAATATGTGAAGCTTCATCCTACTTTTCCGTGTGGAGAAGTTATCTTTTTTCAAATTAGGCACTTCCCTCTTATACATCTTGTGATCTTTTTGGTCAAGTCCTTTAAACTTTCCTCCAAGCAACCAATATAGCTCTGATGCCAATTGTTAGAATAGTTGAGAGGGGGGGTGAATTAGTTAAATCAATTATCCTATAGTCCCAAACTCCCAGATGTACTTTACAAACCTATTTCAACAATTTATGCAACTCGGTATCATAAAATATCAATTTGTCTGTTCACTTTATCAAATACCAGTAATTATCCAAACTGTGATTACCGATTAAATCAACTATGTAGTATGAAAAGTATGATAGAAAAACAATCATAATAAATAACACATAACACAATGATTTAATGTGGAAACCCTGCTAAGGGAAAAACCACCTGGGACCGGTAACCCAAAATAATTTCACTCTTATAAAGTGAGCTCAGTTAGAAGCCAACCCTATTAAAGGTTACAATGCACACTATTAGGTGTGACCTGGTTAGAGGATTTATCACTAACAGTTAACTCTTGACCAACATTCACTATGGGGTCAACAAGATAACAATTAACATTCATTGAATGTCATATGGAAATACAATAAGATTGTTAAGTCCACTCGGTTAAGAGATTTTGCTAAATCAATGGTTAAACTGATACAATTCTGATCTGATTCAAATACAACTCAATTGAAAATATTCAGGTCTATGCTATGCTTATAAAACTCATCTGATCATTAATCAATTCACTTCCTCAATATTTCCCAACTTACTTCACTCAGTGAATAGTTCTTTGACACTCGGTAATGTCTGTAGCTCAATTCTTTCTAGAACCAATTTGATCAGGAATGCATGAATAAAGTCTTGACGCAAAATCTCTACAGTCTCTATTTTTCTGGCATGTTTCAATAATGAAACTCATGTCTCTTAAATAGACAAGTAAACCATTTTCATATCAGCCATCAGATTTTGCCTCTTAATCTCCTTCGTTCATTTTCCCGCTTAAACCTTCCTTGATAGATGTGTCCTTAACACATTTCAATCTCATCCTTTAGATCATCTCTAATGTTTGTCATGGATCTTATAACTAACTTCATCCTTTACCTCGAAATCATAATAATTTCCAGCTCATCAATTTTAGTCAACTATTCTTAGCATTTAATGTTTTAATCCATACTTGGTTAATACTAAATGCATCAGTGATAACTAAATAGGTTATTACCGTCACTCGATATACACTACACGGGCTCAGTATATACAAAAGTCTTCAATTACTGATCACATTAACTTGATCAATTCAAATCTCTTCTTCATAATAGATTAATATAACATGCTCAAGTCAACAATATAAAGCCATAGACTCATCAATAAGTTACCCAATATTTACTTTATCATTATCTGTCATATCCATCTTTTACTTATGTAGATATCTCATTTCTTCATATTTTCTTCCTTCTACAGATATTCAAATGTTTGTAACAATCATGATAAGTATTGTCAAAACTAGTTGACATCAATGACAACATATTGACTGATTTAATCATCTTACATATGACTTTAGTAGCTCAGTGATCTCTAATCACTTTTCCTTCAGTTCATTTAGATATTCAATCAGTTGTAGATCATCAATCATCAACCCTTAACAAATCAAATCCTCATTAAAGTTGCATTATCCTTTTGATAATAGTCCTTTCATTATCATCATCATTTTACACTTAGAAGTTATCAAAACTTTGCAAAATCCCAAAAATTCAAGTCTTAGGGTTATAGATTTTGTTATTGGGTAAGGATCTTGACCTTATTTCAAATTTGTCATTATGTCATTTTTATCATTAAGTCAATAGCCAATATTGTCAATGACAGGTTTGACTTGGTCTTTTTTCTTTTGATTTGTCCTTTTGGTCCTTTAAAACTCAAGATCCTATTCTAATTTCCTAAGGTCTTACCATTAGAATTACATTCCCAAGGTTTTTCAAAGGTTAAAAACCCAAAAACATAGTTTGCATTATCATCCACAAATTTCATTAAAAAATCTTCAAAAACCCAATACATAGTTTGCATTATCATCCTCAAATTGCATTTCAAAGTCCAAAAATCCAAACATAATCATTCATTTTCATTTTCTTGTGTCGCATATTCCTAAGTTGTGTTAGTCACAATCATCCAAAATTTTCAAAAATAAAAAAAACACAATTTGCACTTTTGCATTTTACATTAACCTCTCATATCCTTAAGTGCATGAGGGATCATTGTTGAAACAAGATTCTAAGTTTTACAAGACAAAAAAATCAAAGTATCAATCCAATTTTATCATCAAGCATTGACCCTTGATAAAATTCCAAAACAAATATGACAACTTGGCATTATTGGTGTTGTAGAGAAGGTAACCCTCCAATTGAAAGAGCATCACCCCAACATCAACATTTGTACTCTCATGAGACTATGTAATCACAATCAAACAATCAATCACATCAATACCACTCATACATGTCCCAAAATTTGGAAGGAAAATTGGCTTGATAAGTGAAGATCTTAGTAAAAAGTGAAAAAGATTGAGAAGAATACAAATGAGATTCCAAATTGTTAGAATGTGAATTTGATGTTGTCATTAATGATTGTTGTTGATGTCAACATATTTGATGTGTAGATGTGGTCCATTTATGATTTAGTTGTTTTGTTGTATCAGTTTATGTGTGTACTGATATATTTAGTGTATCGGTAGTTGGTGTTAGTGTATTTTTAGAAGTGTTCACTAAAGGATGTGCTTTAAATGTTTATCCTTATCTATGTCAATGTTGGTCCCTTTTAGTGTACAACATACGGTGGAACACTTTTTTGGGTTTGGTTCTATTTAGAGCATTTGCATTGTGTTTTGGTCCTAGCAGTTACTGTGTGATGCATTGTTCATATCTACTAGTATCAAAATCTCAGAGATTGTGTAGCATGCTGATTTATGCAAGGAATATTGCATTGGATAAGGTGGTCCATGTTTCATTCCTTACCACTGTGGGAATGCTTCGGTATGACCTATTTTAAATTGGTTTAGGTCGACTTAATTGATGGCATCAAGTAGTATAAGAAGAGCAATAATATTAGTTGTTTGGGTGGTGATTTTATGTGAGTAATATGTGAAGTGAATGCAAATTTGATAAGGAAAATTTTGTGTGTTCATATTCATGAGAGTTGATGCAATCAGTAGCAAGATATTATATCATTTTTGTATCGTAGTGTGTTGGTGATAGTGGTTTCAATGGTGGATTCAAACTCATTTCTTATATTTTGGAAGTGAGCCTAATTGTATAGGTAGTTAGCCTATTTGTATAGGTAGTTAGCCTATTTGTATTGGTAGTTAGCCTTATTCAAGGGTAGTTAGTCTGACAAATAATGATCCAACATGTAGTAAGAAAATTGACAGTGACCCCTTGTAAAAATAACCTTAATCAGTATTCATTTCATGAGAATTATCTTCTCAATGGTTTTTCCCAATTTTGGTTTCCACATATATTTTTGGTGTTTATTGTGTTGATGGTTTTGCACTTTCATGTTTATACTTGTTATAAGTTTATGATTTCTTTAAGTATTTACCAATTTAGTAAAATTTTAAGAAATTATTTGTGAATAACTAATTCACCCCCTCTCATTTATTCAACCTATTTAACAATTGGTATTAGAGTGTGGTTCCTTGGAGGAGAGCTTAATCACTTGAGGTAGATCCAATGGCACACAAACTAAACATTCCCATGTTTGATGGATCTGACTATAGTTCATGAAAAGAGAAGATGAGAGGATATATAATTTCAATCATTTACACTACCTGGAAGCATGTGGAGAAAAAGTATGTGTTTCCTCAAAATGGCCTTAACGCTCAAGACAAAATCACAACCTATGAGGAGAATGAGAAAGTGAGGTATGCAAATTTTAGTGCTTTATCCAAAATCAAGTTAGGTAAATCTATTTGTTTAAAGACTGCTTATGAAGTTTCAAAAAAGTTGAAAAAGATTTATGAAGGAAATGATATAGTTAAATTATCTAAGAAGCTAACAACTAAGCATCACTTTGAGAATCTGGAAATGGAAGAAGGTGAGGCTATTAGAATATATTTTTAGAGGGTTGAAAATGTAGTGAATGAAGTCAAGAATCAAGGAGACAATATCATAGATGAAGATTTCATGGAGAAGATCTTGATGTCATTACCAGATAGATACAATGATAAGATCTTGACAATTAAGGAAGTATATGATCCATAGAATTTTACTAGAGAATAATTATTTGGCACCTTGATTGCATTTGAATTGAGAAAGTTTGGAAACGAGAAAAGAAGATCTGAGACACCATTTAAAGAAAAAAAATTAGAGGAATATCTGGATGATGATGAAGATTCAGATGATATGGAAGTGATATTTGCAAGGAAGCTGAGGAAAGGTACTAGAAAATAAAAAGATATGTTACCTCTTAAATATTTTAGATGTGCAAAGATTGGTCATTTGGCAACTAGGTGTCTAGAGAAAGGTCCTAGGAATAAATTTAAGAATTTCAATAAGAAAGATTACCATGTTAATGAAGATGCTAGTATTTCAAATGATGAGTTAGAAAAAAAGGATTGTTTGTTTTATGTTGAAGAAGAAAACCTTGGGATTGATATTTCTAACATTTACCCAAAAGTTGATGATAATGTTGAAATTGCTTTGTATGTTAGAAGGAACAAAATGAGTAGTTGATTGATGGTGGTTGTTATAATCATATGACTATTGATAAAAGTAAATTTTTGACACTTGAGAAACATGATGGTGGTCCTATTAGATTTTGATGATGATCAGGAAACATATATTTTTGGTAGAGGTTCTATTACTTTTGATGGTAATCACAACACTAACAATTTTTATTATGTGAAGGGTTTGTGTCACAATATTTTAAGCATTGGGAATATGCATGAGAATGGCTATGATGTTGTGTTCAAGAATGAAGGATGTGAGATTTAGAAGAGATATGGAGTAATGGTTGTAGTTGGAAAAAGTATAGGAAGGAACATGTACCATCTTGAAGGAGATACAAAAGGATGTTTACTATCTCAGATTGATGACAGTTGGACTTGGCACCAAAGGTGCCACATCAATTTTGATAATTTGGTAAGAATTAGTTCATCATGTGCAGTAAGAGTCTTACCTATATTGTACAAACCATACAATGTTATCTGTAAAGAATGTCAGGAAGGAAAGAAAAGAAGAGATTCATTCAAGGAAAAATATTATTCATCTATTGGTTTATTAGATCTAGTGCACATCTACCTATGTGGTCATACTAGAATAAGGATCTTACAAGGTGAGAGATACTTCATAGTTTTCATTGATGATTATTCAAGATGATCTAGCTAGGTTGCATTTATAAGAGAAAAATATGAAGTATTTGAGAAGTTCAAGATGTTTAAAGAAAGAGTTGAGAATGAATGTGGTAAGAAGATTAAATGTTTAAGATTTGGCAAAGGAGGAAGATTTACTTTTGATAAATTTGAAAGTTTTGTTGGCATTATGAGAGTGATGGTGATACATATTGGTTGAAGTCATAAGTAGTAAATGATTTGGTTGTCATTGATGGAAAATAAGTCATGTATCACAATCAATGAAGTGCATAAGGAAATTGATGTACATGTTAAGGAATCGGTAAGGCTGGAAATTGGTTAAGTCCAAAAGATCGGTAGACAGAGAGGTCACTACTTTGGCAGTGGTTGTGATAGATGAAGAATTACAAGGTGTAGTAATAGATATAGTATCAACATGGTGATAATATAGTGTGGTTTTGAACACAACTCATTTTATTGATCAATGAAATAGATTTTGGTGTCACAATCATTCTTGAGCATCAGTTGGAAGATTCTAGATCGATAAGTGGTTTAGAAGTTGTGATGATACTTATTATTATGATGATGTGTAATAATGGTTATAGAATCAATCAAATGTTATTTTTGGGATTGATGCTATTGTATAAGGAAGATTCAAGGTGGTGTATTGGAAAAGTCAAAATATATTTAATGATTTTAGAGAATTAAAATGCATAACTTATTGAAGGTCGACGCGGTCATAGAGAAATATGTTTTACATTGAGTTTATCACTTTGATGGAAAAATATTTAATTTTATGAAGTCGGTGCTAGAAGTGTCTATATATGTGGTACTGCTCATATTATTGAAAAGCTGATGAGATTGAAATAAGGAGATTGATGTTATTGAGAAATAATTAAGGTTGTGATAAAAGATCTGATAGAGTAAGAGTTGTGAGCAAATAGAGAGAGTAGAGAAATGATTGGATCTATCAGGTAGTTCGTGATACATTAAGATCACTCAACATGTTATTCCCTTTTAGGTACAACATGAAAATCCCTTAACCAAGTGAACTTTAATAGGTTCTCATTGTAAATCCCTTAATCAGGTGAAATCTTAACAAAGTATTAAAATCCTTGCAAAAGGTACATCTTTATAGATTTGATTGTACTTATAACAAGGTAATAATCACTCCTTACATGGTGAACCCTTAGAAAGGGTAATTGTAAGCTCCTAATAGGGAAAACTTGTTAGAAAAACAATGTCTTACACAAATGAGAAGGGGGGCTGAGTCAGTTGTGTGCTATCTAATTAAACTTATCACCAGATATAATCTTATGAAAAATAGAATCCAAAACCACATCACATAATTGAACACAAGTGACACCAAGAATTGTTCTTGAGGAAACCCTGTTACGGGAAAAACCCTAGTGGGGATGACACCCACAAATATCTGCACTATATGAATGAAACCCTATTAGGAGTTACAGCCCTATTAGGAGCTAATTAATACAATATTTATGTCCCATTTAAAGGACATACCTTGTTAGGAGTCCCCAACCCTGTTAAGGGAAATAAAATTGGTCATAGGCCCAAATACAATAAGAAGGTTAACTTCACCTTTAATCCTTTACAAAGTGTTCTCTGTAATACCTGAATTGTCTGTTGGGAAAATCCAACCCTTGTTCCCAAAAGAAAAATATTCTACCTTATTAGAAGAAGATCTCATAGCCTTCCATCTTGCTTATTACTATCACAATCCACACATGATCTCAAGGAAGAAACCCTTCCTTATATACAAGTTACAAATAATAATTCATCTAGAGGTAAGCTATTATAGGACCTCATTACATAAAAATCAATTACATTATCTAAGGTGATGAAAAATAATTTATCCCTGATCATTTTACAATAATTATAGTTCACTAAGAGTTAGCTCCATCAATGATTCAATCATCTACACGTTACTCTTCTTGGTCAGCTCCCAAATACTTCTTCATAAGAAAACACATGATAGATGACATCATCAATCACAAGAACATGTTGTGATCATAATGTAACTTCTTCATGATGTCTTTTGACATTTCCAAAGTGCACATACCAAGATTCATCATCACACAAAATTTCTATTCCGAACACTATAACTAGGTTTGAGAAAACTTTGTCTCTATTCTTGCAACCAGTCTTTACTAAAATAGTCATATCTCTATCCTATGATCATCTAAACATCTAAAGTCATAAGGATAAGCTCAATGCACATCCAAAAACATATATACAAGTTTTTAGGAGCTATGAAATTGTACGTCATCCGTACCATTCTCTACAGTCAGCATGTCTGAACTGTTCTGCAATTTCTGATCCTTATGACTAAATATATGTTGACATCAATGAAAAAACTATTGGATAAAAAAAATAAAAGCAATCTAACCCTTTGGAATTGATAGAAACATATGTGAAAAATCCATCAACCCAAGAGTACAACCTTCTTAATATCTTCTCCAAAGCTTTCCCTAAACTAGTAAGGTTTTTCACTAATAACTCCCCCCCTTTGTCATCAATGACAAAGAGTGCCACTATCCCTTCTTCGTTCTATAATTTTTTTTCAACTAGGTGCTGAATCACCCTGATCCCATGTTCTACCAACTACTCCCCCTGAGGACTAGACTTCTGCATCAATTCCATGAATGACATTTCTCTGATAGTTGATGGACTTCAGCACTTCTTAGTTACCTACTTGTGGGGATCTAACCCCAAGCTTACATTTGAGATATTCAAATGAATATTTACTCAATGGTTTGGTGAAGATGTCTTCTATCTTCTCCTTTGTACTAATTTACTCAAGATTTTCCACTTTATCTGTCACCTTATCTCTCATAAAATGATACTTGATTGCAATATGCTTACTCTTTGAATGCATCACTAAGTTTTTTGACATGTTTACTTCACTTGTGTTAACACAATGTATGATAATAGTTTCTCCCAAATTAACACCAATATATTTCAATATTTGATTCATCCAAATAACTTGAGTGTAATTTATTTCTTGTTAGAAATAGGAAATACTAAGAGGGGGGGTGAATCATTATTTCACAAACTTTTACTTTTGCCCAATTATAGATATATGAAATTAACTTGTAGCTTGCATAAGAAACTAAATTAAGTAAACTGAATAAAAAGCATAATAATAAAATGACTGAACTCATAACACCATGATTATTCTCAAGGAAACCCTTTCCAAGGGAAAACCTCGGTGGGGATGATACCCACAACTGATCCACTAATCAAAAGTATCTAGTTAAGGATATTGACCATGTTAGAAGTCTATTACATACATATAGTGTCTCTATCCTAGTTAAAGGACTTTAGGCCTTGTTAGAAGCCTCAAACCTATTAGGAGTTGCTATTACAAAACAAAGATGTATGCAAGATGATATCACTTCCCAAATATGCAAAATACAATGATAACTTCATATACAAAAGGTAGAATACAAAAACCTTTTACTGCTGCCAAATAAATTTATTATTCTGATCTAGCTTTGTAGGCTCTTCACTCTAATATACAATAATTTCTTCTTTTATTTATTACAACTTACAATTTTGCATCATATATATCATATATAAACTTCTTTTTACTTCTCATTACATTTTTCTTACTTATATACAGACTATTACAAAATAACCTTCCTATCAGCTTACAATACATTATACTCTTCTCAAAACATAAAGTCATTATATGCTTCCTTAGGGTTAACATATAGGATGTTGTCCCTAATTATTTAAGTCATTATTTTGATAAAAATAATAATCCCTTAACTCAATATAATCAAATTCTGATCGTTGCTCTATTCTGGTCAGCTCAACACTGTCTCTGTAAAACATCGATATCTCTTTCCATACATTCCATACAGACTTGCACTCTTAGATGTAGCTTTGATATACATAGAATGATCTATGTTCAAGTGCACATGCACTAAAATTTCTTCTGTGAACACCTCTAATCAAAACGATCCCTGTGAAGACTGGTAAACACTGTTATACTTAGACAATTTTCATGTGCACTCATACATAACTTCTTCCTCCGATCACACTATCTTAGTGCTGAATATATGTTGCCATAATGAAATTTTTTTGATATTCTACTTAGCCAAATCGCCAAAAATCTCCTCCTTTACCATTGGTGGCAACATATGGGAAAATTGGTTAAGTCCCCAGAAAAAACCTTTATCACAAAAAGTTGTAATATACAGCCATTACAAAAATTGTGGATCATACATGTCTACTTATTTCTCCAAAATGATACTCCCCCTAAGAGTATACTTCATATTATTCCACATATCTATATCTTCTACATATATACAATTTTCATACTATACTACTCCCCCTTTGACAACAATGACTAAGGTGTCAACTATATGTATAAGTATGTCAAGATTTGATTTACCTCCTTGATTTCAATACTGCAAAACTGGAAGATTTGCTACACAATCTGCAAAATTTGCCTTCAGATTATCTATTTTTTTGTCCCATGTCTTCTTGATTGGATCAGAAACACTGAGTAATGCACATAGTCCATAGGATGCTATCTCAACTGCCTTTAGGTTTGAATATATGAACTTTCCATATGATGTATTTGATGAAAGATGTTCTTCCAGTTGAATCTCTACATTACTTATCTTCATTGATAAATGCTCTTTGAGTAGAGAGAATCTCTTTAATTTTGTTTCTTTTTCATTCTCAAGAAGTCTTATTTCATCATAGATTTTGCTTATTTTCTTCTCAATATATGTGATTTTTACTTTAGGACTTTGCAAACCATTCCCTGTTGCCTACAAATCTTCTTCTTTATTCCTTGTCTTCTTTGAAATTTTTGATGTGTGGCTATGTGATAGTGTGCACTGGTTGTACAATGATTTTCCTCTCTCTCTGCAATTCCTTAACTCTTTTATACATACATCCAAATTGTCCAAATCATTTCTAATATTTTGACATGTAACTTGAAATAGCTGTGCATCATGAGATACTTGAGCTTTAATTGATGCAATATTTGATAGATTAGTAAATTCATTGTCAAAAATTCTCATTACCTCTTTTTCTTTGGCTTGGGGATCAACCTCACTAACTTGTGTTGATATGACTCCTTAAAGTTTGCTGGTTACATTAAGTAAAACTCCTTCCAAGCTTTTCACTTTCTTGTTCTTTCCAATTATTCTATTTAGAGATGAGATCAACTCTATTTGATCATCATCATCAATTTCAGCTCCTAAGCTTGCAAAAATTGATTCCATGGGTGGTCTAGATGGATTTTCTGTTGTGCTCTTTTACTGTGAAATTACTTTAGTCTATCCTTCTTGCACCACATGCTCTTGTTTTGCTGTCTTAACCTGTAGTTCTTCTTTCTTCTCTTCTATTCTTGTTTCTACTACTTCTTCCTCTTTATTTACTGCTTCATCCTTCTGCTCAATAACTTCTATCAAATTGCCAATATCTGCTCCTTGGTCATCAAATGGGTTCTCTTCTCTGTCTATGGTGATGTTTGTGGCTTCAATTTTCATAGACTCATCATCAATGTTGATGGAGGGTGGTGGAATTGGTGATGATTCACTTTGTGTTTATGCTTCTATTGCTAGTTTAGATTCATTAAATATCTCTTCCGGTCCAAAGGTCATTACCTTTACAACCGCTTCCTCAATTTCTTTGTTGATCTCTTCATAATTCACTCCCATTATTAGAACTATCCTTATTTTCCTTCTCTAATGTGTACTAAGGTTTTTCATGATTTCTTTGAAGTGGTCTTCATCCTTTATTTCATAAAGCTTCCTCACATATCTTTCTCTTATGCCTTTATCTTCTTCTATTGCTCTCTTTTTCATGTTTACTAACTTCTCATAAAGATTATCTGGAATCTTGTCTTTTATGTCTTCAAACTTCTTGTCAGCAAGAATCATGTTTGAAAACTGCATTCTCAAGATTCAGTTTCTCAAAGTTGTTATACATCTCATAATACTTATTCAACTTAGTGAAATCTCCTTCATTAATGATCAAAGGATTCACTTTATCAATCTTAGGCTTCCATTGCTTCTTTTTGCTGCTACATGCCTCTTCATCTATTTGTGATTTATCTTTTGATGTCCTTATCCTTTATACTATAGAAAAGATGGTTTATGCCTATTTCCCGGTCCACTTGCCATCTCTTTAAATCTCTTAGTCACTGTAGTAGAGGTGGATCTAGTAGAATTTCTCACTGCTAGCACATCCAATTCTATAATATCTTCCTCAATATTATGAATATCTTCAACAGGGGCTACATGAGTTGTCAAGGGTGGAGCCAACAACACTTCTTTCTATCCAATCTCCCTAATAACTATTGTTGTCTACTTCGCAATGTTCAATTCATGCTCGGTCATACCTGCATCCTTTAAGATCTTCTTTATAGTGCTATCTACTCTTTTCTTTGCCAATTTTTGCACCTATGACTGCTGTGTTGTACTGAAATTCTTTTCATATGTTCTAAATCTGGAACTCTTGGAATCCAAACTACTTTTAAGTATCCTGCTTACATATCCTTCAACTTCTTCTTCAGATACCTCATACTCAAGAGGATCTACAAATTCCATCCTTGCCTCTACTGCTTCAATGTAGGTAAAATCAATGTCCACTAAGAAACATATCTCACTTTTATATTTCTCAACAATAGATGCTGGAATTCTTGATCTTCTTCTCATTTCATTCTGAAAGGTCTTAATGACAAGGGTTGCACTTTCATTCACTTTATCAATGTGATGTATTAAATATACCTTATTAATTCTATCCATTAAATTTTTTCCATCATTCGAATTAGCTCCTATGGTGTAAGGGAATCTTCTTAAAAGATGGAAAAACATGTAAGTGATCAGAAATGAGAATCTAAACTGTGAATTATTAGTCTTCTTGATCTTCTCAAGATTTTCAATTAGTGAAATTCTTATAATCTCACGCATATCTACTTCCACTCTGTCAATACACATAAGATAGGCTGCTTGTACCATGCCTACTGCCATGTCATCTTCCCTATAACTTGCACAAAATTTTGAAGTTAAAATTTAAAATACATATCTCACATCATCTTGTTCAATCTTGCTTATAACTATGCCTCTTCCATTGTATGACGACTTGGTGTTGTCCAACACTATTTTTTAACATTTTTCTCATTTAAAGGAATTGCTCCTATCTTAGATAATCCTATAACCTCATGTATAAGATCTGCTGTAATGCCTATAACTCTATCATCCAACCAAAACTTTCCATTATGTATTCTACTCAAAATGATTTTGGTCCATTCATCATTGTGAAATTCATAGTGAAATGTGTACTTAATGATGTCCATTTGACCTAAATGTTTAAATCCTTCTTTGTAGGTTATGTCTTGTTTGTATATATTATTATACTCCATGGTTAAACTACCATCTCCTACTATCTCAAACTTTCATTTTAAATATCCTTTTATATCTTCAAAATGTAAAATTCCATCTGGAACACTCGATAAAGCCAAACTAGGGTCTTCCTCTAAGGGTTCTACTAATTCCTTCTTTATCTTAGGTCTAGTTGTGTCTCTAATGTTGTGAACTAGTGATGCATCCATGATTCCACTGAAAAGTAACTGCTTTAGTAATGAATTCTTAGTTAAATACCTCAAAATCATGATTTAGGGATTTGCATAGATTTGGCGAAGAATCTATCTCCAAATATTGCAAACTGCTTTCAAACTCCACTGGCTAGCTCTCTATATCTCTTGTAAACACTTGAATGATCAATTGATGTCAATAATCCTCTTTTATCCTTCAAATATTTCAAGACATTGTCATTACATTAATTTCTTAAGTGCATTCATGCCAAAAGCTGTTCCTGGTTACCTACAAAACTTTATTCTTTTCGTGTATTTGCATACATGTTTATAAATTTATGTGCTCTTAACCATAGCTTCTTTGTATCATATACTAGCTCATATTAACTTCACAAGGCTTAATTCAACTTACTCTAAATTCTATACTATTTTGATGCTTTATTCTAATACATAGTGCATGAAATTTGATGCTTAATTACTTTGAGATGAATTAGGAAATGATTCACACTTACTCTCAAATACTTCACATGTCTGATTTCCTGGTATACTGAGTGTGCTTGCTTGATCTGTAGCTTTAACAAACTCAATTTCTCCCAAGTTACTACAACTTTCTTTCTGACTATTGTTGGTGTTCACATTTCTCCTGGTATAGTTTGCATTTCTTCTAGGATTAGGATTTCTCATGTTGTTCATTCTACAATACCTTTCTGTGTGACCAATGTTATTGCATATCTGACAAATTATTCCATTGTTTCCATATCTCGGTCCTGTCTGACTGATTTGTGATCTATAATTTCTGGCAATGTGTCCAAATATGTTGCATTTATAACACATAACTCCATTTCTTTTTTTCATTTCTCCAATAGGTCTCTTATCTGTATGGTTATTATTTCTAAACATTCTACTATTTCCATTATCATTAGATCTAGGTTTCTTGCAATCAATAGCTCTATGTCCAAAACCATGACAATTATAACAATAACTAGAGATAGGTTTGAATTGCTTACCTATACAATCTCTTTTCAAGTGTCCAAAAGAATTGCATGAAAAGCATTTACCTTTGAATTCTCTTCATATATCTTTAGGTGATTCATCTTGATTAGGTGGATTAGGTACATCTTCATATTTGTTAGATTCATCTAGTTTCTTTTCTTCTTTATTCTCAGGCTGTTCCGGATCTGGTTCTTTACATTCTTTAATATTCTTTGGGAATTTATCTTCAAAGTATCCAAGACCAGTTTTATCATAAGATGGTTTCTGATAAGAAATCTGTTCATCAATTTTTTCACTACTAGAATATAGTTTCTCAAGATGTTGTTTAGACTGAGTTAGTCCTCCTTTCACAATTGCATTGTATTTATCAAGTTTAACATACTAAAATTTTGTAGTCTCAAGTTCATATGTCCCTTTGGTAAGTTGAGATCTCATATCTGCATTTTCAGACTTCAGATTTGATTCATCTTTGTTGTTATCATCTTTCAAGCTTAACTTCAGATCTACAATCTTTAGTTCATGTTTAAGGATCTCATTTTCTTTCTTTAGTTTTGAAACTTCATCATAGTCCTTGACTTGACTCGTAGGTTCTTTCTTTGATTTCAGATCGTCTATCTTTTCTTTTAGTTTCTCAATGTAATATTTTGCATTATTATATTTCTCCTTCAGAGTATCTCTTTCTTCAGTAAGAATATCAATATATTCAAGAGCATCATCAAGATTTTTCTGCAACTGATCCATATCCGTAGAGATCTTACTCAAGCAATAAGGATTTCTCTGAATAACTTTGTTCTGAGTAACTAAGCTCCGATACCAATTGTTAGAAATAGGAAATACTGAGAGGGCGGGGTGGGGGGGGGGGGTGAATCAATATTTCACAAACTTTTACTTTTTCCCAATAATGGATATATGAAATTAACTTGTAGCTTGCATAAGAAACTAAACTAAGTAAACTGAATAACAAGCATAACAATAAAATGACTGAACTCATAACACCATGATTTTTCTTGAGGAAACCCTGGCCAAGGGAAAACCCTAGTGGGGATGATACCCACAACTGATCCACTAATCAAAAGTATCCGGTTAAGGATATTGACCTTGTTAGGATTCTATTACATACATATAGTGTCTCTATCCTGGTTAAGGGACTTTAGGCCTTGTTAGAAGCCTCAACCCTGTTAGGAGTTTCTATTACAAAAACAAGATGTATGCAAGATGAGCTCACTGCCCAAACATGCAAAATACAATGCTAACTTCAGATACAAAAGGTAGAATACAAAAACCTTTTATTGTTGCCGAATAACTTTATTATTCTGATCTAGCTTTGTAGGCTCTTCGCTTTGATATACAATACTTGCTTCTTTTCTTTCTTACAACTTACAATTTCACATCATATATATCATATATCAACTTCTTTTTACTTCGCATTACATTTTTCATACTTATATACATGCTATTACAAAATAACCTTCTTGTCGGCTTACAATACATTATACTCTTCTCAAAACATAAATGTGATGCCCAACCTAGAGATGAATGTTGGTTTATGATTACTTCTTGATTAAGGTTTCATTGCATGGGTTAAATAATTCAATCTCAACTTTTACAAGTTTGTGTACTCTTGATGTTTCATTGATGCAATATCTTCGTAATATTTTAATATGTTTTAATTAATTTATCAACTATAGAACTACATTTATTAGCATGATGGTTTAATATAAATAATGCAAATAAACTTCTAGATATGCTACGAAGGATAGTTATCATGTTTTAGTATAAGTATAATTGTATGTAGTAATTCTATCAAACATGAATCACCATCTTGGTTTCAATAAGGATTATTATATGAATTCATTGTCATCCACTTTATCCATAGTTTATACCTTTTGTTTTCCATATTTTAATTGAGTCTAATGGTGGGAAGAATACTTGTAGTTTGACAAATCTATTTTGAGATTATAAACAAAGGTACATGCAAGCAATAATTCTCAAACAAGAGTTAAATAAATTTTATGTTTAAAAAAAAAAGTGTTCTTCTATAGATTATGGTTAAAATGATCTGGTTATTTTACGATATGATGACTATGAATAAATTGATGTGTTTCTATTTATGCCTAGTATATCCACTAATTACTTTGAGTGAGTATGATTCAAGCATGGATTTGAGAAATCAAGAGGGTGGAAACAATATTCGAGCTTTATAGGTCATGATCTACAAGGATTTAACCAACAGACATGGATCCATCAAGAAAGGTACATATTATTATTTATCTAGAAATGTTTATTCATTGTTTATATTTTCTTAAGGTGTTAATGATATATTATTTTTATAAACCTTAGAGAGAAGTCTCAAAGATTAACATGATGCCATATCAACCTTGAATAAAAAATGGAGAATAGATGAGCAATGATTCCATATATGCAATATTTTGTACATATGATAAAATAAGTATATTTAATTATAATCTATTTTCTATACAAATATAAGGTTTAAGCTATGTAGGTGTATATATACACCCTTTTAGAAAATAGTAACGAAATGTACCTTAAAAATGAAAATTATATATATATATATATATATATATATATATATATATATATATATATATATATATATATATATATATATATATATATATATATATATATATATATATCTCTGTGTGTGTGTGTGTGCTTCTAATCATGATAAGATTATTTTGTTAAAGTTGTAGATTGATTTAAAGGAATACATGATTAGTTGAGTGCTCCATTTAAATAATGAATACATAGGATATAACTTAGGTTTATTATACAAATAGCATTCACATAACTTTAAAAAAGAGAGAGATATTTAGTTACTTGCAATACATATGATTGATTAATGTTTAACATATAAGCATATAATAGAGATATTTAAATATGTCTAAAATATATTTAGATATGTATACTTAACTTTAAGAATCCTTTTATATTGTAGGTGTTCATTGGATTCATCCTTCCACTGGCTCTTTATGATCTGAATATACTTTCTAAGGTTTGATTCTTTTAGCCAATTTATGACTATTGCATACTAATCATAACTACATGTCACACAATTTGAGCAAGAATGCCTTTAATTAGTTTGACCCACCATGAAACATCCTAGCACACTTCATATAGAATGGGAGTTAATACATTTAATGCTGAAGGGTATTGATCAGAAGTGATCGAAACATGGCAAGGTTGAGGCATGGGCATCCTTGAAGGCATTTAATATATTAGGTAGAATTAATGGTTGATATTGAAGAGGCATGGTAATAATAACTAGATATTTTTGGCCAAAATATTAAAAATAAATTTTAAAAAGATTGCCAACTACCATGACCATTGGAATTAAAAAAAAACCATTACATATAATCAAGACAACATTACGATGCTTACTTTGACATATACATGAATAATTGTTTGGGAAAGAGGAATAGAGAAAGGTTGGTGGAATGAGAAATTATGGGGCATGGTGACCCTGTTCCTACATTAATAAATCACCCTAGTATGTGTCAGAGGAGTGTTTTGGGGAGGGTAGAGATTTAATATCTAATGGAGGGAGGAAGGTTTGGGGCAGGGTTGGTTGCCGTATTTTAATGGTCGAGTAGATGACGACAGTCATCTCTCAAGCCACACAAACCTAAAAAAACCGGTCTCCACTACAGAGGTAATAGCCAAGAAGACATGGGGTTTTTTTTCTTCTTCTTGATGGCTTGCCCATTGATCAAAGGAGGCCATGATGCCTAAGGAGGCCATAACCTGAACAAATGGTTGGAATTTGTTGAAGGGTTTGCAGGTGTTGACATGGTGTAGTGTGCTGCGCATGCAATGATTATCCTTGTGCTTCTATTCCCTCCCTCTTTGGAGTGTCTCAAGATGGTGCCCAAGGCTCAACTTCCAGATTTATGCATACGAGGTAGCATCAATGACAACTGTGAGATGGGTGTTATGGCACAAAAATCTAGGGAGGATATAGGAGAAGATTATGTAGCTAGACTTGCACCTACGAGCTTCTTTTTCTTAAAAGCTCTAAAGTTTTCCAAAATGATTGATGTTCTTGTTGAATCTTACAATCTCTGCTTTCCATGAGTTGATATCTCTGAGGAATCTTGTCTAACAGATGAGGAGTTGCGCTGCCTCATTTTTCCTGTGTGTCTACTTGAGCATCCCCAACTATAATACCTACCAAATATTTTCCCTTCATTCTAGATGGGTGGATACTCACTTTGTGTCTGGAAAGCCTGGGCTGACGCTGGTCAAGATTTCTAAATCAAACATACATGACGGGGCTAGCAGATAGAGGTGGATGAGATGGGCCTGTAGAAGTCTCATGCATGTAGCAGCTGACACCATCCAAAAACATATAGATTCCACACAACTACTCTACTCTCTATCCATGCCCACCCACTCAACAACACATACACAGGGCAGATACTAGCCGCTGCACTAGACACTCGATAGTGGTCGTAAAAGGCGTGATATAGATGCATTTTTTGGGAAGTATCTGAAGCCTTTAAAGAGTTGCATGTTCTTGAAAGGGAAAGACAATATGAAAGCATTAAGTCAGGTATGTTGCCTATAATCCTAAATTCATGAGTTTTCATTTCATTAACTATATTTTTAATACATTCTGTAAGGAATTCAGTTGAGAAGTCTATATTTTCCCATCATGGCCTACATTCATACAAAATATTTAAAAACTATAGTATCAAAATTAAATTCATCTACAAGTTCATACCCATATCAAATCTACCATAATGGCACAGGCCGCAGGGATAATAGAAAAATATTTGGCTCTATAATACTTGTACATTTAATGCTACACTTTATTGACGTGTGGCTTGAATTAGATGAGAACCTTGAAAACCTTTATCTTGTACTTTTGCCTTCCAATTATTTCTTAGTAGTTTGTCATCAAGGTTTACAAATACATTAAAAGAAATTGAACAAAGAGGTTAGTTGTCTACTTTCCTTAGTCAACACCAAATTGAATTTTGGAGTAAAACTTAATGCTAGAATTTTTAGTCAAACACAAGATTTAGATGTTAAATAATAGGAGAACCATTGAGGCCATAAATATTGGTTATATATAACACATGTAATTATAGTCTTAACTTGGAGAGAGAAGTGTTCCATTCATACTAACCTTGCAAATGGGAATGGCTTCTTCATGTTGTGAAAAGGACTAGATTGGAGTATTATTTTCATTATGTTTCATACAATGGCTTATACTTCTTGAAATTGTAAATTATATTGAATCTCTTATGTCTTATACATATATCAATATTATTATCTTTTTTTGAATTGTTTTCTTCTAAAGGATTTATTGTTGGAAGAATGAATTGATCAAGGGTTGATTTGGGATACATACTAGTAAATATTAAACTCTTGTGGCTTCGATTTACTATATTATAGGGATCCTTATCAAGAGCATCATCTACTAATCTAGAATGCTCTTTCATCATCATATTGTTAAAATTTGGTATTATGATTAGTATGTTAGTTCATTGAAAACTATAGGAGTTTATGTTGTGTGTGAAGGTTCACATGGTTTATTATATATGCAATTAAAATTTAAAATTATTGCAAGCATTCACTTTGATTTCTTTATTAATAATTATCTTAGTTTAATTACCATTACAAGTTGATGTTTATAATCCTAAATATAGATTTATCAAATCTAAAATAGAATATAAGTTTTCTTGAATTAGAAAGAGAGGGGTTGGAGAAATTGATTGTATTATAGATTGTATATACATGGGAATGAATTATCTGGTAGATTAATTGTGTAGCACTAGTTTAGAAGTTTCATGGGTTATAACTTTCTAAGTGTAAATGTTTAACCATTATCGGGGACCTTATGTAAATTTTGCACAGCCTATTATGATTGATGTTTTAAGACATGATAATGTTTCATCTAGATGTTATTATAGTGTTAGAGATTCTTTCTCATAATATGATTATTAGATATTAGTTTTGGGAACAAAAAAAATGCAAATAAACTAAGGATCTTTATACCTTGATAGGACACTTTCATTATGGTTATTTAAGGAAGCTCACCATTGATCATAATGGTGTAAAAAGCTTTTACTTGCTCAAGGGTTGGATAGGACCTCAAAGGTCTCATGATGCCATTTGGAAGGGAGGAGAGGATGCCTTTGTTATTAATTTTCTATTTAAATACATCCAATCATAATCATACATCTATTTAGGAATTTTTTTTTGAATGACACTTTATGGAATTTGTTGAGAAGCTTATTGGGTAACTTTAGAGAAAACTTGCTTTAATGAGAGTGTAACTATTAGAGGTCTATTTAATGGATTACTCTTTCTTCTTGACTCATACATTCCTTTCATCTGTCAAACAATGATTTAACTACATTATTTATCTATTTAATATATTGATGAGTGAATTGTCTTCATGATCGTGTACCTAACTTTTAACAGATCTTATATTATGCACCTAGTTTTGTAGTCTTGTATGCAGGCACAAGTAATTGGGATGAGGACAACATATGGACATGAAGAGAGACTCAGGTATGCAAGTGCATGTCATGTTTGTTATTATAACATTGTAATAAACTTTATTGTCATTTCAGATTTCATTTAAGTAATATAACACACATAATCTCGCTATGCTCTTTAATTAATGTAGTGAGTCATTTTTTTTATAAATTTTTTTTGTGTGCATATTTGTTATGTTTGAGTAGATTAAATAGGTTGTGTGATGTCCAATGTAGTGTTTAAAGGTTTGGGTATTACATTTTGTTATCAGAGCCTAGATTTTTACTCTGGGATCTTTTGGGCTTACTAACTTTGTATCACAAATTAAAATCATGATGTAATTTATGTTACTTCAAATACATGCCAAAAAAATCATCTGAATCATCAAACAAGAAAATTCAAAAAAAACTTGATATGAACGTATTTTATGAAAAATAACTTTGTTGTGCTATAAGAGTGCATGTATATGTGTCCCTTACTTTTTTATAGTGAATTCCATAAATGTATATGTGTAGTGACATGTGATGAGACCAGTAAATGTGTTGTATCTAAAGTGGGTGATATATTCCATCCAAATTGGATAATGGAGAGGTGGATGCCATGGAAGATCCACCTAAGTGTGCCCTTCGTGAAAGTTGTGTATATCTAAAAAAAGTTGTGTATGTGCTATTGTATCATGTAGCCCCATAGCATAAGCTATATGAGAGGCACACCATGTAATTAGGGGTTGAGTGATCGAGGAACACATTAGATTCTTACAATCAAATATTGTGTTGGTCAAAGCTCCATAGAAGATTTATTTCTTCTATAGAGGATGCATGCCATGTTGGGAGATAGAGGCCCTTCATTGAGTGTAAGACTTTGATGGATGTTAGTCACTATAGACTCCCCCACATGTAGAGCCACGTTTGTTGGTTCATAGTGTAAACCCTTTCCTTAATATGTTTACCCATGGGTGAGGATGGACCTAAGTGTACTCTTGAAGATTGAGCAAAGCTTTCATTGATGATACATTTACTATATGATCATCTCAGATTGTGTGAGACTTAGACATGATGATATTGAGATTTATTCATGAGCTTAGTGTGGTTGAGACCACCTTATTCCCCTCCTCCCCCTTAGGTGACTTGATTTAAGTCACAAAGTGATTGTGTTGTAAAATCTTGTGTGATACTAGATTTATTTTTTATTTTTTATTTATTTATTAGATCTTGAATTAATGGAGCTAGAAGTCTTGAATTATTTAAGTTATTGATTAAATGCTTTATAAAATTGTCCTTTTTGCCACAAGGAATTGTTAGTATGAATTGTCATTTATAATTTTTGAATTATTTCTTGGTGGCCACCGTTCAAATTTGATGCAGGACCATCTCGAGTGCTTAGCAATCCCGTGTCACCAAAAATAAGTTTGAGTTGTTCAATTTTCTTGATTCTTTCTTTGACCGAGTTTTTTGGTTGGTTTGCCGAGTTATTTCCTGGCGCTCAGTAACCTTTCTCACTGAGTGGTTTATTTTGATTTCCTATTGCGGCCGACTTCTTCATTGACTTTTGGTCATGAAGTTAATGTTGGTATGGATCATTGGGAAGCATGTGGACCTAGATCTAGTCATTCCTTTCTCCAATGATGGATCTGAAGGATGAATTATTTTGGTAGCCTCTTGTATAAATAGAGTAGTTGGTTGTAGTTTTAGGAGATAAAGATAGATTTTGGAAGACTGATTTCTCACATGTTGGAGGACTATTGTAATCAAATTGAATATATTTGGCCATAACTGGGAAGGCCTTACAACCTAACATGTATAAGGTTATTTGATGAATAATACATATGATCTATTCTACATTCTCTTTCTCATTGTTGTGTTATTGATTTTGTGTGTTGTTTCTGCAAGGGGTTGTGATTTAGGCATGCCTTTGGCCCTTCATCTTTCCTTGCGTTGTGCTAGGTGGTATCCAAATGAAGGTTGAGATCTGGATCTAGATTTATGAATCTAGGTTGAGGGTTCCTTCTTGTTAAAACCTAGTTGATATTTGTTGTGGGGTAGCAGATTGCGATTTGACCTACAGTTGTAGAGGGTTTTAAAGATGGTTCGTGGGAGGTGAGATGTAGATCCAAGATTGGAAGACATGTTAATATGAATTTCTGCTAGGTTAGAAGTTGTTGAGACCGTCCAGTGTAGAGCAAGACATCTTGAAGATGTTAGTGATGAAGAAATTGTAGAGGAACAAGGTGAAGTAGAACCTGCACTTGTGATGGATTAGGGTGAGGAAAGATTGTTGAAGGCTTTGACAAATTTTAAATCTATAGCACATTTTCAATCCTCTTGAGTACATTGGAAAGATGGATTTAGATGAATTGATGGATTGGATCACTGAGATGGAGAAGTATTTTGAGTATGAAAATGTCCTTGAGGAAAAGAAGGTTAAGATTGAAAGCACAAAGTTGAAGAGTCATGCATCCTTGTGGTGGGAACATCTGCAGTTGGACAAAAAAAGGAAAGGAAAAGACAAGATCAAGATATGGAATAAGATGGTAAATAACTTGAAAGGAAATTTCTTACCATGTGATTATCAGATTAACCTAGTTAGGTGAATGCAAAGTTTGAGACAGAAAGATAGCTCGATAAAAGTTTATATTGAAGAATTCTATAGATTAGATATCAGATCTAGACATGATGAGGATGAAGTGGAAAGAATTGCTAGGTACTTGAATGGGTTAAGAATTTCCATCCAAGAAGAAATTAGTTTGGTTAAGTTAGAAAATATTGAAGAAGCTTATCAGTTTTCCTTGAAAGTTGAGGAGAAATTAAACAAAAGACATGAGAAAAGATAGAGAGGAAGAGGTAGATCCTATGGTGAAAAAAATAGATTTGATCAAGACAAAACAAATCTGGATAAAGGAAAGACTGAGTGGAATGGTGAAAGTTCTTCTAGAGGAAGAGGCAATAACTATTGAGGTGGTTATAGCAGAGATTGATTCCAAGGAACTTGTTACAATTGTGGAGAAGAAGGACATAGGTCATTTGAGTGTACACATGCAAGTAAGAAGGTTGGTAGCAGTAGAAATGATTTGGTACAAGAAGACTCACCAAATGAACCTGAGAAAGAAAAGAACTTGATGGTCAGGAGAGCAGTATGGAGTGAAAGTGATAAGGAAGATCCAGTAAGGAAAAGTTTGTTCAAGACTAGATGTAGAGTTTTTGATGAAGTGTGGAAGGTAATCATTGATAGTGGAAGCTCAGAGAATTTGGCATCTGAGGAAATGGTTACAAAGTTACAGCTGGAAAGGTTGAAACACCCGAGACCCTATCAAATTTCATGGATCAAGGATGAGCATGCACTATTGGTAAGTGGACAATGTTATGTGAATTTGAAAATTGGAAAGTACTATGATAAGGTGTTATGTGATATCATGCCTATGGATTGTTATATTTTGTTGGGTAGACCTTGGCAATATGGTAGACATGCTATATATGATAGAAGATTACATAAATATACTATTTGGGCTAGTGGGAGAAAGAAAATCTTGTTGCCTTTGATTGAAGAATTTGTTAGTAGTGTTTATACATCTGTGAAAGTTTGTTTGATGGAAGGAAGAAAGTTTGTTAAGGATTTAAAGAAGAATGATGTATGTTTTGTTGTGATTCCTAACAAACTGAGTGAGAAAATAGTGGATAGCATCCCTCATAAAGAGATTGATAAGATACTCACTGAGTATAAGGAGATCATTTATGATAATGTACCTGATGGTTTAACACTGAAGAGAAGCATTTATCATTGTATGGATCCAATTCCTAGAGCTAGTTTACCGAATAAGGCACCACATCAGTTAACACCTACCGAGAATTAATAATTGAACCAACAAATCCAAGAATTATTGTAGAAAGGTTTGATCTGAGAAAGTATGCATCCATGTGTAGTACCAATTATATTGGCACCTAAGAAGAATGGAGAATCATGAATGCGTACTGATTCCAGAGCAATCAACAAGATAATAGTGAAATATAGGTCTCCTATCCCGAGAATGGATGACATAATGGATAGTTTGACTGGAGAAAACTATTTTACCAAAATTGATTTGAAAAGTGGATATCATCATATCAGAATTAGAGAAGGTGATGAGTGGAAGACTGATTTTAAGAAAAGAGAAGGTTTGTATGAATGGTTGGTTATGCCTTTTGGTTTAACTAATGCACTGAGTAATTTTATGAGATTGATGAATGAGGTTTTGAAGAAATTCTTGGGTAAATTTGTGATTGTATACCTAGATGATATTCTGATATTTAGTAAGACCAGAGAAGAAAATTTGTTGCACATTAAACAAGTATTAAAAAAGTTGAAAGAAGAAAAGTTGTTGATTAATCTGAAAAAGTGTTTCTTCATGAAAGAGGAAATTGTGTATTTGGGATTTGTGATTTCAATTGATGGTTTGAGAATGAATCCTGAAAAGGTTGAAGATATTTTGAATTTCCCTACACCTGAAAATGATAGTGAGGTAAGATCATTTCATTGTTTAGCAAGTTTTTACTGAAAGTTCATAAGTAATTTTAGTTCAATTTGTAATGCTATGACTGAGACTATGAGAGGAGATAAAAGATAATTCAAGTGGACACATGGAGTTGATAAAAGTTTTGAGATTTTGAAGTAGAAGGTTGCTAAATTACCTATGTTAGATTTACCTAATTTCAATAAGGTATTTCAAGTTGAATGTGATGCAAGTGGTAGTGTAATAGGAGTTGTGTTCAGTCAAGAAGGTAAACCTATTTCTTTCTTTAGCGAGAAGTTGAATGATGCGAAAAAAAAATATTATATGTATGATCAAGAGTTCTATGCTATTATTCAATCTCTAAAGAAATGGAGACATTATTTGATACCGAGTGAATTTTTGTTGTATACTGATTATAAGGCTTTACAGTATTTGGGTAGTAAAAATAACTTGAATTAGAGACATATGAAATGGGTTGAATATTTGTAGAGTTATACATTTGTGATAAAGCATAAGAGTGGAGTCACTAACTGAGTTGCTGATGCATTGAGTAGAAGAAGATCTTTGATGACCGAGATGAGAATCAAAGTTCTTGGTTTTGATGACATGAAAGGATTGTATGAAACTTATCTTGATTTTTTTGAGCTGTGGAGGAAGTGCGGAGTACCTATTCAAGATCAACCGAGTACTAAATGGGAAGACTATTTCATTCAAGAGGGTATGCTGTTTAAAGGTATTCAGTTGTTTATACCAAGAGGATCAATGAGAACTAATTTGACAAAGGAAAAACATAGTAGTGGTTTGGCTGGACATTTTGGCATTGACAAGAAATTGAATTTGCTTAAGGAGAAATAATTTTGGCCGTAGTTGTATAAGGATGTTAAAAAATTTGTGAAAAGTCATGGAATTCATCAAGTTGCAAAGGGAGTAAGTCAGAATACTGTATGGTATACACTGAGTTCTATTCCTGAGAAACCTTGGATTGATATGAGTATGGATTTTGTTCTTGGCTTACCAAAGACAGTAAGAGGTAATGATTCTATATTTATTGTTGTGGATAGATTTTCTAAAATGGCACATTTTATACCCTGTAGAAAGACATCAGATGTAACTTGCATACATAAGTTCTTTTCTTTAAGGAAATTTTCAGATTGCATGGATTACCGAGAAGTATCATCTTTGACTGAGATAGTAAGTTTGTTGGATACTTTTGGAAGACTCTTTGGAAAAAGTTGGGTACCGAGTTGAGGTATAGTTCTACATTTCACCCACAAATTGATGGATAGATAGAGGTTGTGAATAGAAGTTTGGGTAATCTTTTGAGATGTTTAGTTGGAGATAAACCGAGTAATTGGGATTCTATGTTGGCACAAGCAGAGTTTGCATACAATAATTCACTGAATAGGAGTGCTGGAAAAAGACCTTTTGAGATTGTTAATGGCATACAACCCAGAGGTATATCATATTTGAAGAATATTGATGGTGAAGAAAAGAGAAGTGCTAAAGGAGTAAATTTTTCTGAGTTCATGAAAACATTGCATGAGGAAGTGAAACATAAGTTGGAGAATAGTAATTAGAAATATAAGGACATAACAGATAGATCAAGAAGACATAAGACTTTTACAGTTGGGGATGAAATAATGGTACACTTGAAGAAAGGCACATTTCCTGTTGGAACATATGGGAAGTTGAAAATGAAGAAATTTGGTCCTTGCAAGATATTGATCGAGGAATTTGATAGTGGAAATGCTTATGAGATTGAATTACCTAACTACATGGATATATCACCTATATTCAACATTGCAGATTTATTTGAGTATTATGAACCTGATGGGGACATGACAGTACCAAATGATTTTCCTAAGAAACAGACATAAGAAGTTGAGTAGATTTTGGAACATAGAGTTGGAAGAAGCACAAGATGGAAACAATATATGGAATATCTAGTAAAGTGGAAGAATAGACTGATTGAAGACAGTTCATGGATTTCATAATCTGAGTTGGATTTAGATTAGGTTGTACATGCTACATGATTTGGAGAATCATTTCAAACAACCCCAAGTGTCTGATGCAGGAGCATCTCGGGTCCTTAGCAATCTCGTGTCACCAAAAATAAGTTAGAGTTGTTCAGTTTGATCAGTTCCTTCTTTGACCGAGTTGGCTCGGTGATTGCTCGGTTCCTTCTTTGACCAAGTTGTTTGGTTGATTTTTTGAGTTATTTCTTGGCACTTGGTAACCTTTCTCATTGAGTGGTTTATTTTGATTTCCTATTGAGGTCGACTTGTGCATTGAATTTTGGTCACAAAGTTAATGTTGGTATCAATCATTGGGAAGAGTGTGGACCTAGATCTCATCATTCCTTTGTCCAATGAGGGATCTAAAGGCTGACTTGTTTCAGTAGCCTCTTGTATAAATAGATTAGTTGGTTGTAGTTTTAGGAGATAGAAGATAGTTTTTGGAAGACTGAATCCTCACATGTTGGAGGACTATTGTAATCAAATTGAATATATTTGGCCATAATCGGGAAGGCCTTACACCCTGACATGTATGAGGTTATTTGATGAATAATACATATGATCTGTTCTGCATTCTCTCTCTCATTGTTCTATTATTGCTTCCCTATGTTGTTTCTGCAAGGGGGTCATGATTTTGGCGTGCATTTGGCCATTCATCCTGCACTACCTTACGTCAAAATTTTATCATCATTTGTGCCTTTTCATTATTTATTTGATTTAAACTTAATATTTCTAGTTTCAAGGCTTTAATAAATGTTTACTACTGCTAGCTTGTGTATTGTGATGTGACATATGTAAACTGCCATACTCATGAGGGGTCACTAACAGGTTGTATGGGGAGAGTAGATGGCCAAGGGAATCAATATGTAGGGGTAAATGAGACCTGTATGGGATGATTACTATCCATTTCCCCTAGATCATATGATATTTGTTTTTATACAGGTACCTCGGGGAGGACCTAATGAAAATTTCTTATGTGATATGGATTCTCGAAGGATAATTTTGGGACTTTATTCATCCCCATCCCATTTGGTGTTAGTCTTGTGTTGTGGTTTAGGTGAGTTGTGTTGTGGTTACCTATGTGATTGCTATATTTCTTTGATATACATGTGAGAAAGAAAGTGATAGAGAATAAAATGGAAGAGAAAGATAATTTTATATTTAAGTATTGTGGGTATGATATAATAGATGTGTTTCATTTTAGTACATTGTGACATCCCAAACACTTAATAGCATTCAATTACTAAATGAGTTGTTATAAAGAAGAAGAAGAGAACATAATGAATATGAATAAAACCATCCTTAGTGAAACTATTAGCTTATGCTATATTTAAAATATGAGTTACATTATTTATGTTGATTTCAATTTCATACATCATACATATGAGAACATATGAAGAATATTGTGTCACTCGTTGATTGTGGAAAATTACCTTATGAGTACTTATTTTATAATGATGTGCTAGAAGATAACATTGCAATTTACATACTATATGTCAAGGGAGAAGTTTGATCTATTTTCCTTATAGACATGCTCAAGCGTAGGAGTTTACCTCTTTACTAACTTCTAGGAGGAATTTTAATCTTAGGTGGGGAGGATGTGATGCCCAACCTAGAGATGAATATTGGTTTATGATTACTTTTTGATTGAGGTTGCATTGCATGGGTTAAATAGTTCAATTTCAACTTTTACAAGTTTGTGTACTCTTGATGTTTCATTGATGCAATATCTTTGTAATATTTTAATGTATTTTAATTGATTCATCAGCTATAGAACTACATTTATTCGCATGATGGTTTGATATAAATAATGCAAATAAGCTTCTGGATATGATATAAAGGATAGTTATCATGTTTTAGTATAAGTATAATTGTATGTAGTAATTATATTAAACATGAATCACCATCCTGGTTTCAATAAGGAATATTATATGAATTCATTGTCATCCACTTTATCCATAGTTTATACCTTTTGTTTTCCATATTCTAATTCAGTCTAAAGGTGGGAACAATACTTCTAGTTTGACAAATCTATTTTGAGATTATAAACAAAGGTTCATGCAAGCAATAAAACTCAAACAAGAGTTAAATAAATTTTATGTTTAAAAAAAAAATTTCTTCTATAAATTATGGTTAAAATGATTTGGTTATTTTACAATATGATGAGTATGAATAAATTGATGTGTTTCTATTTATGCTTAGTATATCCACTAATTACTTTGAGTGAGTGTGACTCAAGCATGGATTTCAGTAATCAAGAGGGTGGAAACAAATTCAAGCTTTATGGGTTACGATCTACAAGGATTTAACCAACAGACATGGATCCATTAGGAAAGGTACAAATTATTATTTATCTAGAAATGTTTATTCATTGTTTATATTTTCTTAAGGTGCTAATGAGATATTATTTTTAAAAACCTTAGAGAGAAGACTCAAAGATTAACATGATGCTATATCAACCTTGAAAAAAAAAGTGGAGAATAGATGAGCAATGATTCCATATATGCAATATTTTGTAGATATGTTAAAATAAATATATTTAATTATAATCTATTTTATATAAAAATATAAGGTTTAAGCTATGTAGGTGTATATATACACCCTTCCAGAAAATAGTAAGGAAATGTACCTTAAAGAAAGACATGATTAGTTGAGTGCTCCATTTAAATAATGATTACATAGGATATAACTTAGGTTTATTATACAAATAGCATTCACATAACTTTAAAAAAAAGAAGAGATATTTAGTTACTTGCAATAAATATGATTGATTAATGTTGAGCATATAAGCATATAATAGAGATATTTAGATATGTCTAAAATATATTTAGATATGCATACTTAACTTTAAGAATCCTTTTATATTGTAGGTGTTCATTGGATTCATCCTTCCATTGGCTCTTTATGATCTGAATATAATTTCTAAGGTTTGATTCTTTTAGCCAATTTATGACTATTGCATACTAATCATAGCTATGTGTCACACAATTCGAGAAAGAATGCCTTTAATTAGTTTGACCCACTATGAAACATTCTAGCACACTTTATATAGAATGAGAGATAATACATTTAATGCTGAAGGGTACTGATCAAAAGGGATTGAAACAAGGTAGCATTGAGGCATGGGCATCCTTGAAGGAATTTAATATATTGGGTAGAATTAATGGTTGATATTGAAGAGGCATGGTAATATTAACCATTTTTTTGGCCAAAATATTGAAAATCCATTTCAAAAAGATTGCCAACTACCATGACCAGTGGACTTACAGAAAATCCATTAGATATAATCAAGACAACATTATGATGCTTACTTTGACATGTCCATGAATAATTTTTTGGGAAAGAGGAATAGAGAAAGGTTGGTGGAGTGAGAAATTATGAGGCATGGTGACCCTGCTCCTACATTAATAAATCATGCCAGTATGTCTCAGAGGAGTGTTTTAGGGAGGGTAGAGATTTAATATCTGCTAGAGGGAGGAAGGTTTGGGGCAGGGTTGGTTTCCATATTTCAATGGTCGAGTTGATGATGGTATTGAGCTCTCAAGCCACACAAAGCCAAAAAAACCAGTCTCCACTATGGAGGTAACAACCAAGCAAACATGGGTTATTTTTTTTCTCGGTGGCTTCTCCCATGATCAAAGGAAGCCATGATGCCTAAGGAGGCCATAGTTTTTTTCTCGGTGGCTTCCCACCTGATCAAAGGAAGCCATGATGCTTAAGGAGGCCGTAGTTTGAATAAATGGTTGGAATTTGTTGAAGGGTTTGCAGGTGTTGACATAGTGTAGTGCCCTGTACATGCAATGATTATCCTCGCCCTTGTATTCCCTCCCTCTTTGGAGTGTCTCAAGATGGTGCCCAAGGCCTGAGTTCCAGATTGATGCATATGGGGTAGCTACAATGACAACTGTGAGATGAGTGTTATGGCACAAAAAGCCAGGGAGGATATAGGAGAAGATAATGGAGCTAGACTCGCACTTGTGAGCTTCTTTTTGTTAAAAGTTCTGAAGTTTTCCAAGAAGATTGATGTTCTTGCTAAATCTTACAATCTCTGCTTTACATGAGTCAATATCTCTGAGGAATCTTGTCTAACAGACGAGGAGATGCACTACCTCATTTTTCCTATGTGTCTACTCGAGCATCCCCAACTATAATACCTACCAAATATTTTCCCTTCATTCTAGATGGGTGGATGCTCACATTGTGTTTGGAAATCCAGGGTTGACGCTAGCGAAGATTTTTAAATCAAACATACATGACGGGGTTAGCAGATAGAGGTGGATGAGATTGGCTCGTAGAAGTCTCATATTGCACATAGCAGCTCACACCATCCCGCGGCATATAGATCCCACTCAACTGCTCTACTCTCTATCCATGCCCACCCACTCAACCATGCATACACTGGGTGGATAATGGCCACTGCACTCGACACTCGATAGTGGTCGTAAAGGGCATGATATAGATGAATTTTTTGGAAGTATCTGAAGCCTATTGTAATGCCCAAAATTAATGAACAAAACACAATAACAATTTTTTTGTTTTGAAACACTAAAACGAACACAATATGACATCTAGGTTACTTACAAGCCCATCGATGCAAAGCTTTGAGATCTATTGGTCGCATGGGCTAGTTACCCAATGTCAGATAAGGGAATGCAATGCATGTGCTGGCGTGCCTTCATCCCTTACACGATGGAAGACATTAGGGAACAAGGGATAAGCCATACTAAAGGAAAAACATCTCCCTAAAAATCTTGAGTTAGTTTTTGGTTAATATGGTTTAACCCTAAGAATCTTAAAGGAATAAAATTAATGAATAAAAAGAAAAGTTTGAGTTATAAAACATTTAAAATATTCTTTGGAAATATATTTATAAACTATGTTCCTTCACTTAATTTAAATATTTATAAAGTTAACAATTTCAATAGTTCTTTCAAAATTAACATTAATATTATATTTTAAAAGTCTAACCACATAATTATTTATTAAACTACCCATTTAATATAGTCCTTTTAGAATTTAAATGAATTTAATATCCTTAACTCCATTCATAAAATTTAAAACTTTACAACTTAGTATTCTTTTAATTTAAAAATTTACTAAAGAAAATAAAAGCCATTTACATAATATTAATGGCAACTGTAATGAAAACATTTCGAATGGAAAATTTAATCCATCTATATAATTCTCCTAGCACTGACACATTGAGAAAATATTGACTTTTAAAAATTTAATAAAAATATTTTGAAAAGAAATTCTAAAGTATTACTATTAATTAAATTTGGAGATAAATTTCCATTACCTAATGACAAATAAATTTATAACTTAAAATATAAAACAAATCTGAATGCACGATAAATATAAAGTAACAATTATTTATAATATCAATCAGAAATAATATAAGGAAAACAAACATTTTGGCTTTCCCAAACCCTAATCCGAAATTAGGGTTGGGGCCTCTTAAAATCACTCAGGGAAACCCTAAAATCTCATTTCTCTCTTTTTCATTTGCAGGTCAGAGGGATAGCTAAGGGTTGCTAAGATTTTTTTGGTGTTCTCTCATGAGAACAGGTGTGAATATGCACACACATGGTGTGCATATTCATACCTATTTTCATATGAGAGTGTGAAAATAGAACTGAGGGATTTCTTTCAAATCCAAAGAGTTATTCCTTACTACTAAATCCAGATCTTGGTAATCCCTTTTTTTTTATTATTCTTCTTCTTTTAGTTGAATGCTTTAATTATATTCAGCTTTTTAATTTAAATATGATCTTGCTCTATATTTTTTTAATAAGATATTTTTTATGCTTTACAACTAGGGTTTTTTTTTTGTGTTGTTGTCTGGAGCAGAGCCGACGGCCCTAGTCGTCCTTGGCCCTGTCTCCGGCTGAGCCCTTTGCGCAAGAGTGGGGGGAAAGGTGGTGCTACAATGAAGCACCTCGTAGGTGTTGCATTGCAACACCACAGACGGTACTGCAATGCAACACCACACGCGTGCTACATTGCAGCATAGCAGACGATACTGCAATGTAGCACCACGCGGGTGCTACATTGCAGCACCACGAACGATACTACAATGAAGCACCACGCGGGTGCTGTATTGCAGTGCCGCCATCATGAGGATACGAAAGGGAGGGGGGTAGGGTTCGGCCCTCCCCTAATATTTTTTTAATTTTTTATTATTATTATTTAAAATCGCAAGTTGATTTAAAACCACAGGTTGTTTAAAGGTTTTAAAATAGTATATAGTAATATATATATGTCAGTATATATATTATTATATACATAAATTATAATAGATTATTGTTATTTTTTTAATGTATATAATAATATATATGTTGGTTTATATATAATATTATATATTTTAATAAGTATAGTTTATTACTATTTGCACTTACAAATTTATTTTTATAAGTGTGTAGATATTTCATATAGATATAAATATATATATCGCTTTATATATATATATATATATATATATATATATATATATATATATATATATATATATATATATATATATATATATATATATATATATATATATATATATAAAGAAACAGTACAACATATGAAATTAATTAGTGTCATAAAAGATGAGGTGTACTAATACACTATCAAGACATTTGAATATATAAATATTTTTATATTTCCTTTAATATGTAGATATACATATATACATTTAATAATTTATAATTATTATATGAACATATATGAAATAAATAATGCTGCCAGACTAAATTTATTTATTAGATAGAATATTTTTCAGATTATTGAAAAACACAACAATATAACAAATATGTACAGTAAATTTCTTTTCTCTTTACTATATAATTTCCTTTTAATAAAATAAAACATAACCTAATAATCATCAAGCACTTCTATTTTGTAATCCACATAACATTTAAATTTTACATGTACACTTATTTAGCAGTTATTTAATTGTCTACTTCCCTGGAAAATACACAGGCACAACTTAAGTCCAGATTTTCTCAACTAAATGGATGAACAGTAATTTTCCAGGGATCTTACTAAAATCATATTCATTATTCAGAATACAAAAGCATACTAAAACAGAATTCATGTTTATAATGCTCAACCTAAATAAAGGAAAATCTCATACTCTACTTTATAAGGAAACATTTCTTTTCTTGACAAGAATAGTAAAAAAAACAACTTAATTTTCAAGTTCACAAATAAACAACTAAAATTTCCAGCTATAAAGGATTATACTTAATTACATACAATTTTTTTTCATAAGGCTACCATATTTTTGTAATAAAAGAAAACATAATAATTTAATTCCCTTGCTGCATTTAAAGGTTCACTTATGCAGAATTTGCAACCAGAATTACTCCTTGACATTGCTCACCTACAACTTTCATTTAATACTTTACAATAAGGAAAAGAATATACAAAATGTCTTCTTATCTTAACATATAATATTTCATCTTCAACTTGAGACTTCATTCAAAAATCTACAACACAAAAGCATTTTCCACATGACCATGGAGGCTCACCTCTCAGCCTAGGCCATTTCATGGCCACCCCCGAGCTAGGGGAAACAAGAATGGATGGGAAACAAATATGCAACACACACACATTGAACATACAATCCATAAATTGGTACAAGATCACACACACTATAATCCCTTCCCAAGCTTGCACATAGGATCAAAATTAGATCCTTAAATGGGTGAAGGTAGAAACTTCTCATATGGAGATGCCTTACTCATACAAATCAAGAATTACATATCTTACTTACATGCCTTCACAAGGCTCCTTCCAAACATACCAACTCATCACAAAGAGCATCATCACATCCCTTATGGCCCCCAAACTAAAACATAAGTAGGCTTCAAGGATGCCCATACATCCAAGCTCTCAAACATATGGACTTCCCAACTAAGCCCTTCACCCCAAGAAATCCTCAAATCCTCCCAAGGATGAGGATTATCTTGCACACCCACAACACATTGCAAAACAAGAAAATAAAACAAGAGTAGAATTCATATGAGAACAATGGAACAAAACATTACAAGATTCACACAAAAGTTTTCATCTTCATAATACAGTTACACAAACATAAACATGATAGATCCACCAACCTTTCTCCTGAGCAATGGCAATGGAGGTTTGTAGAAGAGCTATCCTTTTGCTTCCTAGATTGGCTTCACTTCTCAAGACCAATAGAATTTTCTCAAGTCCCTTCCTCTCCAATTCCAAACTAGCATAGTCCAGAAGTGTCTAACTTCTTAATCTCTTTTCCTAAAGACTCTCAAACATTCCTCTCTCATTCCCTCATCCCAAAGTAAGTTAGGTTTCTAGATCCTTGCTACCTTGCCACTTGCCCTTGCTATGGAAATGGAATGCAATTCAAAATATGGGAAGGTGAGTTAACCTATAAAACATTTCCAAATTCGTCATTACCAAAGATGGCCCACTTAGAGAGGCAATATGGAAGCCTAGGGAAGTGAAAATGGTGAAATTTGCCCCCCTAACCCATGCCTATGCCTTGGGGAACTTAAAACCCACTCTAACTACACCATAGGGCTCTATACAACCCTTCAAAAACCCTAGTTAAGTTTTCATCCGAAAATATAATCATGATGACATAAACCTTGGTTTCCTAAATGACTAACCAAGCTTAGGGATACACAAGATAACCTAAGAAAAAAGGTAGGGTCCACATTCCACTTAGGCATGCCATCTCATCACAATAGTGTCAAGTGACAGCTCACAAAAGTACACATCACATTACACACTTGGCATGCCTAGTGGATATTTAACATTTACATTTACATAAATACATTTACATCAAATTATGCATTTACAAACATTCACAACATCATTCATACATGCATCATATTTACAAAATAAAATTACGTAACAACGAGGTCATTCTCTTCTTAGAGACGACCTTGGTTTTAAACTGATTTCACATAGATCCATCCTTGTTTCCCTGCATTTACAACCATGGTCATAATTCCACACACTCAATTCCAATGTCAGTACCTCATAAACTTAATGCATATATAATCATATCGAAAGTGAAATAATAACATCTAAACTCAATATATATAAAGGAACTGCATTTCATGAGTCCTAAACATAAACAAGTAACCCTAAGTTAATCATTAAACCATTACACTATCAACATTGACTATTCTATAAGATAATGTAACAAATGTAGAATTAAGAATTCATATATCATAGAGTAAGCATGAAACCAATGTGAACATATAAAAAGTATGACTAACATCATCATCATATAAAACTATAACAATCATCTCATAAGGTCTAATGATAGCAAGTTGTAATCTAAAATAGGTCTAATGTCTCTAAACAATGTATCATCAAGATGAACCAAGTGTCAAAACAACTATCAAGCTAAGATGGGTCGGGGTAGGACCTCACACCTATAAAGAGTTTGGTGTTCCTAAAAGGGAAAGGCAATCTGAAAGCATTAAGTCAGGTATGTTGCATATAATCCTAAATTAATGATTATTGCATTTCATTAACTATCTTTTTAATACATTTTGTAAGTAATTCGGTTGAGGAGTCTATATTTTCCCATGTTGGCCTACATTCATAAGAAAGATTTTCAAACTATAATATCAGAATTAAATTCATCTACAAGTTCATACCCATATCAAATCTACCATAATGGCACAAGTCGCAGGGATACTAGCAAAACATTTGGCTCTATAATACTGTACACTAGGGAAAGTGCCTTCATAGAATTAAGGTTAATCAATAATTGAAAATAGTAACTAAATACAACCACAAAGCAATATAGCAACTATTTAGCAAAATAATGACTAATTGAGCATCCTATGGCTCTCTAACTAAGATTGTTAATGAATAGCTCTCAACAAGCTTCCATTAATGACAGTCCTAGAATGAGAATGATAAAGATAACAATGCTATTGCTAAAAATTAGATCAAAGTAAATGCTAAAATGCTTCTCAAATACCTTTCTAAGCTCAAATTGCAAGAGGTTCAATGCAATTCTCAGATGTGTGGATGATAATTATGAAGGAATTAGGCCTTCCTTTTATAGATTTTCCAATGGTAGGGGGTGTAGTTGTATTTGATCATGGTTAAGGTTGAGTTGAGTCCTTGGTTCCACCCTTTGAAGACAAAGCAAAGTTTGTGTCCTCAAAGCTTGGGACAAGTAGACAAGATCAATGGTCAAGATTATTTTTCACTTTGAGTGATTGAGATTCAATTTGGCTTGATCCATGTGAATGCCTTTCCTTTAATCTCATTGGTTGATTGATTTTCCTCTCTTTATGGTTGTTGAGAGTAATTAGGATTTATTAATTGATTTAATTGATTTATTTTAGCCATGTACCCCTTGAATGGGTTGAATTTAATTTAATCCAAGACTATATAATTAATTGAATTAATTGTATTTTGATTTGATTACACTTGATTAAAATGTTCTCAATTTTGATTAATCTTGAATTAAGACTTGATTTTCATTTTGATTGGCTAATTATGCATTGTGATTCAATTACTTCGATTTTGTCCTTGATTTTCCTTGATTTTCTTTGATTTGATCTCTATCCATTTTCAGGTGATTACAAATGCCCCTCTTTGAGTTGTCATGCGAAGCATGTCGATTCAAAGAATACCTTGATCTTGCTTGATGACAAGTCCTGATTCAATGATGATCGATCTTTGATGTTCATTTGATGTCTTCGATGGTTGATCTTGATTTTTGATAGGTTGATGTAGATATGATTGATATGGAACTCTCTTGATTGATATGATTCTAATGATCATTCTAATATGATGGTCATTCTGATGATGGTCCTTGATATGATGATTCTGATATAATACCTGCTGTGATGATGGATTTCGATGCAATGCCCCATTCATTTGATTATGAAATTTTTTTTGATAAACGCTCTTGCTTTGATTTGATGATCAGTTTCTCAATTTTTGATGATGTTACTATTGATGTAGCTCTGATTACCTGATGGTATGCCCCCTCGGAAATGAAATGAAATTCATACTTGATTTAATCGTTGATTGACTCGAGATAATGTTGTTCATTTGATTTTGATAAAGTTCAAGTTTTTTGATGAATTTTATTTGTATTTCCGATATCGATGTTGAATTCGTTTAATTTTAAATGCCCCGGTGTCAATTATTATGATTATCACATCATTTTATTAGGTCAAATGGGGTAACAATGTACTTGCATAGGTCAAATTTACTTCCTTTTAGGTCAACAACCTATATAAAGGGGTGAAAATGCCTTTTTACTATTCATTTACCATTTACTTTTGACTTTTACTCTCATTTGCCTTTTCCACTTGTCATGATGTCTATCCCTATCCGCGAGCATCTGTTCAAGAAATGCTGATGATATCATCGGCTACCTGGCTCAGGACCTTCGGTGAGTACTTGTACCTTTCCATTTATTTTGTTTATAGCTTTTTTTCCAAATTTTTCCAATTTTTTCTAGATAAAGAACCCTTTTTTGCACTTTTTTCCATGAATGGGTGCTTTTGCCACTTCTAAGGGCACTTTTGCCTCTAAATGTGTGCTTCCACATTTTTGTGTTGCGCTTCTGTGAATCTCTATGGCACTTTCACTCATCAAATTTAAGCCCTTCCATGCTTTTACGATTTCTTTGCACACTTTTGCCTAGGTTTAGCGCTTCCGCAACTTTAACCTGTGCTTTTGCTTAATTTTTGCACTTTTACAACTTTTAAGAGTGCTTTTGATGTGCATTTGGGTGCTTTTGAAATTTTCACTGGTTTTGCAATATAGATGTGTGCTTTTAATCCTTTAGGCATCGCTTTCGATGTTTGCCACTTTTGTTCAATAAATCAGCGCTTTTGCTTTGCAAAATTTTAGATTTTTGGATTTTTTATCAAGTTGCAATTTTTTCGATGTTGTTAATCGATTGTCAAGTTTATGTTCCCAATTTTTGAGATTTTGTGACAAGTTGTAAGGTGTCAGTTAGGGTTCAGTTATAGTTAGGATATCCATCATAAATCTAGATCTAGATGATGGGTGAAGATAAAATTTATGTTCTATCTGTGTAGAAACATCAAATCTGATTATGGTTTTGATAAGTGTTGATGAATTTTTAATTGACTTAGAATAATCCTAATAATTTTTGATTTCCTTTCTGATGTGTTTAAAATTGCTTTTTGTAGTTGGAGCTCAGTTCTCTACGTATTCATAGATCGTATCCATTGTCCTGGGACATGATTCCTACTCTGAGTGTTGCCGACAGTTGACATATTGCCCGGTGTGGTTTGTCATTCCTTCTCTATCTTCCTCGATTCCATGTGAATCAGGGCTTATTACTGTTATGGCCGAGTGTTGGCACTCAGAGCATAACACATTCCATCTTCCTATGGGTGAGATGACCATCACTCCTGAGGATGTGTATCATCTTCTCTGGTTGCCTACCTGAGGAGAGCTTGTATACTATGATACTGTGTATGATGGTTCAGCCTGTCACCGAGTATTTGGTGATGCTTCCATTGGTGATCAACATATCCAGTGGGCTTAGTTCATCTCGTTCCCTGTGTTACCTACTGTTCTTGGTACTCTTATTGGTGGTTTCCTACTTCCAGATCAGCGTGGACATGGATTTTCTATTGGTTGGGGTTCGATTTTAGAGGATTTGATGGCAGATCCTCATCGTTTCGATTGGGGTTCCTGTTTATTAGCACAGTTATATCATGAGCTGCACACTGTCGTGTACAAATGTTCCACTACTTTGACTACTGGAGCCATTTTATTACAGTTGTGGACTTGGGAGCACCTCCTAGTGACATGTCCTGTGACTGCTCGAGATCATTCGATTGGTTGGCCATTTGCATGGATGTACAGTGGTATTATCAAGCAGACCCATATGGGTAAGCTTGATTACTGGTGACGTTAGATAGAGGACATGGATACTATCATTTGGAGGTCCTATCTTGGATGTGAGACTTGGCTAGAGGATGATAGTGAGCTTTCATATATGTTTTTTCCTTGTTGGATGATTGGTCGGTCCACTTTTATGATTGAGAGATTTTGCTTCCGCTGTGTGTTTTATCAATATGGGCACATTTAGGATATGCCTTAGGGTGTAGCGATGTATGCTCGTGTTTAGGCCGAGAGATCATTATGGGGCCCTTGTGTTGATTATGACACAACTGTTCGAGAGATTTTGGATCTAGGGTATCATCCCTAGAACCCGAGGTCATAGGTGATGGATGTTGGCATTACAGATGAGTATGGTGCCTGGCTACATAGGTATCCTTTTCCTAGATTTATTGATCCTGCTGAGAGGATTCCTAGCATTGAGGAGTTATTTGATGGAGATGATGGAGCTGATGAGGATGGGGGGGATGATGGTGATGATGGAGATGATGATGGATGTGGTGGTCATCATGGTAGGATCAGGGGTTGATGTGGATGATGAGGTCATCACAGAGCTAGAGCAGGTCGTATACAGATACCAGTGTTAGCTACTGCTCTTCTTCCTTCTAGAGCTAGAGATCAGGGTGGAGGTGGATGGGTGGATAGACTTTTACATTAGGTGGCTAGAGTTTCTATACAGAGGCCTCGTGTTAGACAAGAGAGAGTTGTTGATGTAGAGATTGCACATGTGTTGCTTGATCAGGCACAGGGTCCTCCTGCTCAGCAGGTCATTCCTCCTTTGGTTCCTCTTGTTATTCCTTCTGTTGTTCCTACCATTCAGGCACATGGTACTGCTTTGATGCCTTCATCTTTGTCACATCCTTCTTCTTCTTAGTTTGTTCCCCTGTTGGGTGATCCATCTTTATCTGCTCCCTCTTCTTATACCCCACTTCCACAGTCTGCTACAGCCTAGGGTTTTGCCCCTACCTCAGCATCGGATGTTGCTTCCTTGCAGACTCAAATATCTTCTATTTAGCAATAGGTTTCATAGATGAGTTCTATGATGTAGTCATTTATGGCTGCTATGATTTAGCATGGGTTATAGGCTAGTTCAAGCCATCCACCAGATAGTGCACCTGGTCCTCAAAATGCCGATGATGGTGATGATTCTCCTGCTTGAGTGGTCTTATATGTTCATGAGATTTACTTTCCTTGTTATCATCGAGATATTGGATTTATGTTGTATCATTTTTGATTGGTTGATGTTTATTTGTTTATTGATACTTTGATATGTGATTGGACACTGATCTCTAGATATTGCTTTCTTGATGATCATGCTATAGACTTTGATTTTTGATTCATTTATGATGATGGTACCATGGACTTTTATACTTTGATTGATTTGACTATATATGATGTCATCATGTGTTGGATTTCTTTCTAGATGTTTCGTATGATATGCAGCTATATGATTCTATATGATTTTGTTTTATTTTTGCAGAATGGAATTTTCTCATGTATGCATATGTCCTAATGATGGTTAATGACTTGTCTTATGTATGCCATAGAATAGATGAATGCAATAAGTAATGGTTTATTTACTTTATGTTATTGATGGATATTAGATGGATAATGAATCTATTGCTTTTAATATGTAGATGTGATGCAATGATGGTCTTTCAATGATATATGTATGAATGGTACTATTATGAATGAGATGTTTGTAATGAATGATTTTAATGAATGTAATGATTTTCCCTTAATGCAATGTTATGGATGTAGTTTGATGTTGCTAATGACCTTTCTCATGCATGAACTTTAATGATAATGGTGAACTTAATAATGTATGATCCTAATAATTCAAATGTTGGACACATCTAAATTAATGCAAGACTTAAATGATAATGATTTAATTAATGCAAGTAACCTAAAGCAATGCACTTTGTTTTTGATTTCCAACACACTTGATCCTATATAATTGGTTTTTGATGATCTTTTGATTGTTTGATTTGCATACACCCCCTTTTTGATTTAATTTCCCCTTTTGCACATTAAACTAAGGAAAAACAATATATACAATGCACTTAATCTAAAATGAATGCAGCTAACTGTCATTATTCAAAATGTGGAGCTTATAATTATCATTGAGTGCTTTTGGAATCCCATTTTAGTACAACCATTACTAGTTCAACTATGATGATATGAATACTTTTCACCTCTTTGTTTGCTTTCCCATCGGTCTCGTCGGTACGACTATCACTGATTGAAGCCAATCATGAGAGTGCGAATACTGATTTTGTTAGATTCTATGTTGCAAGTGGATTTTGGTATTATGATAGTGAAGATCAGAATAGACAAGGTATCTGTTTGCGTAAACAAGTAGAAATATCAGTTCTATCGTATATACAAGTCCTCGATGATTCTTTGATGATCACGTCCTTAGACAAATAATACATGATTTGAAACTTTGATTTTAAGACAGCCATTCAGAAATCAAGAAAACATCATCCTTTCATCATAGCTTGTCTAGTCTAAAACTTTCATCGACTTGCTAGAAAAACATGATTTCATCAATTAAGTTAACACTTAGAAAATTTTTTCCATGTTTTTCAAATCCATAGTTCAAGTGTAGTTCCATCCATTTCAAATTTTTAATCCTGATAAAGATAAGGTCATTTAAGTTCTTGGATCAATTCTTATTTTAGGCTCAAGTTGGATTGGTATGTAGATTTGATTAAGTGTTCCTCTTTCGAGTGTGATGAATTAATTCTTTAATTTAATAAAGCTTGCTTTGATGAATCCTTTCTCCTCTTGAGTAGATTGACCCCAGTTTGATATTGATTTTGTTTGTGGGACTTAGGACAATTTTTTGATTAGGTGACCAAAATCTTGAGGTATTTGCAAATGCAACTGTGGGGGTTTATTATGCAATATGTACAAATGCTGGCGAATGCAATATTTACAAGGTAGCCTTCTAGGTATGCGACTAACTTGGACTTTCAGTGGCACCTGTTTACCAGGTTTTCATCGATTGAATGGATCTAGCTCTCTTTTTTTTCTATTTTTAAAGCTTTTCTCTTTTTTTGCTACCAAGGTGCCTATTTGCTAAGTTTTCACCAAGGCACTTTTTCTTTTTCTAATTTTTTTGTATTTTTCTCTTTTTCAATTTTTTTTCTCTTTTCTTAGGATCACATATGAATGCTTTTGCTTTCTTTATGCCCAATTTTTCACTGTTTTTGATCTTTTCTTCTTTTCAAATGTTTTGGTATTTTTTAGGATCTCTTTTCACTATGTATAATAAATATGATGCTACTCCATCTGATACTCTTTATCCTCTTTTGTCTTCCTCATGTGTAGAACTTCTTGAGATGTATGCTATTGATTGGCTCTTGTAGTTCTTCACCATCACAATCTACTAGTTTGTATGTGCCGGTCTCAAAATTTTCAACAATGAGAAATGGACCTAACCATTTTGCTTCCCATTTTCCCTTCTTTTCTCACTCTGCTTGGTTCTTAGGATTTTCTCTCAAAACTAAATCCCCTATTTGAAATGTCCTTGGCTTGATGTGTTTATTGTAAGATCTTGACATCCTATTTTGGTAAACCTTCAAGTGATCAAATGCTTGCTTTTTTTTTTCATCTAAAAGTTCTAGTTCTTGTAGCCTTGCAACCCTATAGTCTTCTTCATTGATCAACCCATGCATAGATATTCTCAAAGATGGAAGTTCTACCTCTAAAGGTAATACTACTTCTATGCCAAAGACTAAGGAGAAAGGTGTAGCTCCTATTGGCATTATGATACTAGTTCTATAAGCCCACAAGGTTGGGTTTATCTTGATATGCCAATCCCTTCCTGAATTATCCACTGTTCTCTTCAAAATTTTCAAGATATTTTTGTTTGTTGCTTCAGCTTGTCTATTACCTTGAGGGTAATAAATTGAAGAGGAATGATGAATCATGTGAAACTTAGTGCATAATTTTGTTAAGTTTTTGTTCTTGAAATGCCTTGCATTATTCGTTATGATGGCATGAGGTACGCCATATCTAGAAATTATGTGATTAAGGATAATCAAAGAAATTTGTTTGCCTATTGCAGTTGATAGGGGTACAACTTCCACCCACTTAGTAAAATATTTAGTTGCTGTGATGATAAATTTATGACCATTCAAAGATGGTGGATAAATCATCCCTATTAGGTCTAGCCCCCACTGATAAAATGGCCATTTTGTACACTAGGGAAAGTGCCTTCATAGAATTAAGGTTAATCAATAATTGAAAATAGTAACTAAATACAACCACAAAGTAATAGAGCAACTATTTAGCAAAATAATGACTAATTGAGCATCCTATGGCTCTCTAACTAAGATTGTTAATGAATAGCTCTTAGCAAGCTTCCATTAATGACAATCCTAGAATGATAATGATAAAGATAACAATTCTATTGCTAAAAATTAGATCAAAGTAAATGCTAAAATGTTTCTCAAATGCCTTTCCAAGCTCAAATTGCAAGAGGTTCAATGCAATTCTCAGATGTGTGGATGATAATTATGAAGGAATTAGGCCTTCCTTTTATAGATTTTCCAATGGTAGGGGGTGTAGTTGTATTTGATCATGGTTAAGGTTGAGTTGAGTCCTTGGTTCCACCCTTTGAAGACAAAGCAAAGTTTGTGTCCTCAAAGCTTGGGACAAGTAGACAAGATCAATGGTCAAGATTCTTTTTCACTTTGAGTGATTGAGATTCAATTTGGCTTGATCCATGTGAGTGCCTTTCCTTTAATCTCATTGGTTGATTGATTTTCCTCTCTTTATGGTTGTTGAGAGTAATTAGGATTTATTAATTGATTTAATTAATTTATTTTAGCCATGTGCCCCTTGAATGGGTTGAATTTAATTTAATCCAAGACTATACAATTAATTGAATTAATTGTATTTTGATTTGATTACACTTGATTAAAATGTTCTCAATTTTGATTAATCTTGAATTAAGACTTTATTTTCATTTTGATTGGCTAATTATGCATTGTGATTCAATTACTTCAATTTTGTCCTTGATTTTCCTTGATTTTCTTTGATTTGATCTCTGTCCATTTTTAGGTGATTACAAATACTTGTACATTTAATGCTACACTTTATGGATGTGTGGCTTGAATTAGATGAGAACCTTGACAAGCTTTGTCTTGTACTTTTGCATTCCAATTATTTCTTAGTAGTTTGTCATCAAGGTTTACAGATACATCAAAAGAAATTGAACAAAGAGGTTAGTTGTCTACTTTCCTTAGTCAACATCAAATTGAATTCTGGAGTAAAACTTAATGCTAGAATTTTTAGTCAAACACAAGATTTAGATGTTAAATAATAGGAGAACCATTGAGGCCATAAATATTGGTTATATATAACACATGTAATTATAGTCTTAACTTGGAGAGAGAAGTGTTCCATTCATACTAATCTTGCAAATGGGAATGGCTTTTTCATATTGTGAAAACTACTAGATTGGAGTATTATTTTCTTTATGTTTCATACAATGGCTTATACTTCTTGAAATTGTAAATTATATTGAATCTCTTATGTCTTATACACATATTGATATTAGTATCTTCTTCAGAATTGTTTCCTTCTAAAGGATTTATTGTTGGAAGAATGAATTGATCAAGGGTTGGTTTGGGATACATACTAGTAATTATCAAACTCTTGTGGCTTCGATTTACTATATTATAGGGATCCTTATGAAGACCGTCATCTACCAATATAGAATGCTCTTTCATCGTCATATTGTTAAAATTTGGTATTATGATTATTATTTTAGTTCATTGAAAAATATAGGAGTTTATATTGTGTGTGAAGGTTCACATGGTTTATTATATATGCAATTAAAATTTAAAATTATTTCAAGAATTCACTTTGATTTCTTTATTAATAATTATCTTAGTTTAATTACCATTACAAGTTGATGTTTATAATGCTATATATAGATTTATAAAATCTAAAATAGAATATAAGTTTTCTTGAATTAGAAAGAGAGGGGTTGGAGAAATTGATTGTATTATAGATTGTATATACATGGGAATGAATTGTCTGGTAGATTAATTGTGTAGCGCTAGATTAGAAGTTTCATGGGTTATAACTTTCTAAGTGTAAATTTTTAAGCATTATCGAGGACCTCATGTAAATTTCACATAGCCTATTATAATTGATGTTTTAAGATGTGATAATGTTTCATCTAGATGTTATTATAGTTTTAGTGATTCTTTCTCATAATATGATAATTAGATATTAGTTTTGGGAACAAAAAAATGCAAATAGACTAAGGATCTTTATACCTTGATAGGACACTTTCATTATGGTTATTTGAGGAAGCTCGCCATTGATTATAATGGTGCAAAAAGCTTTTACTTGCTCAGGGGTTGGCTAGGACCTCAAAGGTCTCATGATGCCATTTGGAAGGGAGGAGAGCATGCCTTTGTATTAATTTTCCATTTAAATACATCCAATCATAATCATACATCTATTTAAGAATTTTTTTTTATTGACACTTTATGGCATTTTGTTAAAATGATAAAGAACAAAACATGAATTTGCTGGAAATTGTTTAATCCAAGAGCGAGGAGTAAGGAAAATTACCATGAATTAGCACAAGAACTAGGAGCATACACCAAAAAATAAGCAAGGAGGAGACAAGATTTTGAAGGGGAAAAGCATAAAAAAACCCTTGTGAAATTAATGAAAGTGGCAACAAATGCCTAAGAATGAGAGAGAGAGAGTGAGAGCAAAGCTCATACAAAAATTGAGAAGAGGAAGAAATCTCATGAGAGAATGAGAAAAAGGAGAGCCATCTCTTTTAATAGAGATGTGAGAGAGGAGTTACATTGTAACTCACATATCTGAGTGTGCCACATTTCACTAGTGTGTGAGACAAGTGTAGGATTCCTCATAAGGAGGAATATCTATTTTCCTTAATAAAGGAAATTACAAATATGACATGTCCTCCCACTTGGACTAGAGGACAAAAATACATTAGGATACTTTGGTTTATCCTATTAAATACATAAATAAATGAGGAAAGATTAAATTCTAACACCCCCCTTTAATCTTTACTTGGGGTTTTACAAAAATCTGCAACTGGATTATCCTTCATGTAGTAGAGGAGGAGAACTTGATTTTCTTCACTTTGAGCTGATATTAGGTGATGGTGTAGTGATAAATGCTTTGATCTTGAGATAGGAGTCCTTTGAGTGTTGTAATACACAGGTTTAGGTGCTTGATAAGATAGGCCCAAATGTTTAAGTACATAGTTTCTTCTCCAAGAAATATCACCTGAAAAAAGATAATAACCACAAGTAGATCTCCCATAATTGGGATCTCCCTTTTGATATGAATCAGTAAAATCTGATAAGGTAAAAATAGATGGAGAATCATTAAATACATCATTCATTTCATAAAGAGATTTTGTAAACCAAATGGAATTATCACTAGATGCATAATAAGGAATAGAAATAGGACAATCAACATCAATAATATCATCAAGAAGGTTAGAGTTTAGAGAAGGAGGTTGGTCCTCCATAATCATCATTTGAGTGTCACAAAATTTGGAGCAAATAGGAACATAATCCCCTGTAATGCATAAAGGCAAGGTGACATTGATAAATGTATTAACAATTTCATCTTCGTGATCTAAAATATCATCCAAAGCATAATAGGTATACGAAATATCATCAACTTGCAATATGTTATCTTGATGAGAAAAATAGGAAGCTAGGGGATCATCCAAAAAACAAGCATCATTACAAGGGTCATCCCAAATAGGGAAATCATTAAAAGGATACATAACATCACAGTGTGGTATAGAGTTTTGGTGAGTGTAAAATGTGTTCTCCAAGATATGCCAAGCTTGATGAGCCTTAGTACAATCGGCGATAATGTAATATAAGTCTGGATTTAAAGAGAATCCAATAAGATCAAATTCTTCCTCATCATTGAATTGCCAGGAATCCTGGTTAGCCTGAGGAGCGGTGGATGTCGGTTTCAGATTTGGTAAAGTCACAATATCCAAAAGGTGATGGGATTTTAGAAAATTAAGCATGTGCGGCCTCCAAATAGTATAGTTTGAACTTGTAAGTTTAAAAATTGACAATAATGTTGACATGATTAAATATCAAAAATTAACTAAAATAAAGTTAAATACAAGTTGCAAGATATAATGAGGAATTCAAAAAACTAATTTAACGCGATTAGTAAATATCAATATTTCAGAAATTTTAAATATTAAAAAAAATTTAAATAATTTGAGAAAGAGATGAAACAAAATTTAATTACAACCAATTTATGAAATAGTAATTGAAATGGGTTAGAATTGAGATAAAAGATATATAGTTAAAGTGAAGTTAAAAAATATTAAGCTGGAAAAATTATTTAACCTTTAAAATTTTTTATTGTTTTAAAAAAAATAAAATAAAATTTAAAGAAATTAAAATTATATACTAATATGATTTAAATGAATGAAATGATAAAACTCAAGGAACCCTGCATAAACTAGATTAAAAATTAGATAATTCCTGCAAAAAGGAGTTAGAATAATGAATAGAAATCAGAGAATCTGCTGACAAGAATAAGAGACAGAAATTAAATGAAAGAAAGAACTAAGAAAAGAGTTGGCTGCGTAAGAAATCAGAATCAAATGATAAACACTGTAGGTAACCTGCAATATTAAAACATTAGAGTAATAATCTGCATGGATAGAATGTTATGAAAAGACTTCAAAAAAAGATGGAAAAGAAGAAAAAAATGTTACAAATAAATAATAGCAGAGCTTGCAAAGAATGATGAAGATCCTTTTGCAAAAAAAATGTAGAACCAGTACAAGATCCAACCAAAGCTACTGCTACAGAGTTTGACCAGCCTGGAAATAGAAAGTGCGCCCGTGCTTCAATAGCCTCGGATTTAAGGATTAAGATAATGCAACCTATGATTTATTATGGAGAAGATATGCATGCCATGGAGGGTAGTCTCTTACTTGAGCTCCTGTTAGAAATAGCCTTCATACAGCCTCCTACTGACCAGTCCACAGAAAGGCCACACGATATAGAGTGAAATCTTCCACGCGGGTAAGGCACACTACCAAGTGAAATAGAGGGAAGAGTCTACCATGATTTTGAGTAGAAGATTATGTCACTTAAACTCCACAAGGAACTTACAGCAATGCATATAAGGCACATGATCTTAACACTGAAAAAAAGTTGCGCTAAAGAAGGAACGGTAGGACAATTTGGAGCCTGAAAGTGAGCGCTTTATGGCAAGAGAGATACAGGTTTTACGAAGACTCGATCATCCAAAATGTGGTGAAGTTGGAGGGATTGGTTACTTCGTGAATGTCTTGTATTTGAATACATGGAACATGATCTTGCTGGACTTGCTGCGCTGAGAGGAGACAACTGCGTGCCAAGGAAGGAGGAGAAACTTACAAGCAAGATATATTGCGCTGAAAGGAGGGGTAAGCAAACAAAAAAAATGGTTATAAAAATGATAATAAGTTCAGAGAAATCCACAGATAATCATGGAAAACTCTAAATTTGGTGAAGGAATACGTTGATACTTTCCAACGTAAGAAGAGAACTACAAAACATTGTTAAAGAAACCTGCAAAGAGCTGTGAAACGTGGGGCAAATATGAGAATTGAAATGACTCTAAATGTAGACAGAGTTCACATCATGATTGACACCACCTTGAATGAATGAGAGATTTAATGATATGGTTGTCATAATTTGATTTGACTATGTAGTAGCCAATTTAAGCTTGTGTATAATTTTTGTGTATTGTAGATTTTTTTATTTTGAAAGAGCGCTTGCTGTCATGCTGGGTAATGACACTGCCTTATCAACCATAAAATTTCTATATTGCCTTGTAATCTATGATTCTTCTATAGTGCTACAACAACAGAAAAACTTTGAGGAAAAAGAAGGACGAGGGCAGAATCACCATCCACTGAATTAATAGTATTGTAAAGCTGAATTAACGATTTATAGGTACAGATTTTTAGCATAAGATACAATAATTAACATATATATATATATATATTGATATGCAGAAAGAAACAGATAGTAAAAGTTTTGAAATATTTAATATAGATTGATAAGATAACGATTTCACAAAACAATGAGCATATTTGCATACTGTAAGAAAATTCAGTCTTCTCAAAATAATGATTTGAATACGGAGATCATAAATAATGATAACGATTTCATAAAATGTTTTGAATACTGTGATTAGATATCTATATTCATTTAGATTGATCTACTGAAGGGAAAGAAATCAAAACGGGGCTGCGACAAGAGAGAAGCACAAAGTGACAATGAAAATGAATCACAATATACAACAATGCGTGAAAGATTGAAACGATACAAGATCCAAACCCTTCTATCAAGAGTTACAGATAAAAAATTAGAGATTATGTAATAGAAACTACAAGAAATGTTAGTGAAAGCAATCATAAACTGAAGTATGAATTAACTAAGGTACATTTGTAAATATGCAGAAAAACATTGTTAAAGAACTTAGCATTTCTCTCAAATGTGGGCAAATACTGGAAAACTGCTTGCGTGAAAACTAAATTGGAGGGTTCTGCACAAAACCCAGATCACAGTTTTTTAAGATTCGTTCTTATTTATGCATAATATCAAATGCAAAGAGAGGGGGAGAGCAGAGTGGAAATGGACAGAGCTCTCCACAAATAGTATTAAAATATGCAAAACAACAAGTGCAAACTTGCAGATGTTAATAAAAAAAACATGCAGAGATATATGAATAGAGAAGTGATAACCTGTAGTGAAATAGTTAGAGTAGAGATATTTAATGAAAAATAGTAAATAAATTAAAGCTCAGATTTTGAAAGAAAGATGAAGAACAGAGCCAAGAACAAAAGTCTCCAAACCTGCACAAAACAAGTCAGTACTGTATCCAACCAATAATGTAGCCAAAAGATAAATCAAGTTTGGCGGAAAACCAGCCAAACCCCCCAAATTTTTTTTCAATTTTTTCTCAATACTCTCTCAAGAGTCTCCGATATTGGAGTGCTCCAAGTTATGGTAGCTCCTTCACCTGTTAACTCAAAATGAGATTAAACCAACCTACTCTGATAACATGTTAAAATGATAAAGAACAAAATATAAATTTGCAGAAAATTGTTTAATCCAAGAGCGAGGAGTAAGGAAAATTACCATGAATTAGCACAAGAACTAGGAGCATACACCAAAAAATAAGCAAGGAGGAGACAAGATTTTGAAGGGGAAAAGCATAAAAAAACCCCGTGAAATTAACGAAAGTGGCAACAAATGCCTAAGAATGAGAGAGAGAGAGTGAAAACAAAGCTGATACAAAAATTGAGAAGAGGAAGAAATCTCATGAAAGAATGAGAAAAAGAAGGAGATCCATCTCTTTTAATAGAGATGTGAGAGAGGAGTTACATTGTAACTCACATACCTAAGTGTGCCACATTTCACTAGTGTGTGAGACAAGTGTAGGATTCCTCATAAGGAGGAATATCTATTTTCCTTAATAAAAGAAATTACAAATATGACATGTCCTCCCACTTGGACTAGAGGACAAAAATACATTAGGATACCTTGGTTTATCTTATTAAATACATAAATAACCAAGGAAAGATTAAATTCTAACACATTTGGTAAGAAGCTTATTGAGTAGCTTTAGAGAAAACTTGCTTTAATGAGAGTGTAACTATCAGAAGTCTATTTAATGGATTACTCTTTCTTCTTGACTCATACATTCCTTTCGTTTGTCAAACTATGATTTAAATACATTATTTATCTATTTAATATATTGATGAGAGAATTGTCTTCATGATCATGTACCTAACTTTTAACGTATCTTATATTATGGACCTATTTTGTAGTCTTGTATGCAGGCACAAGTAATTGGGATGAGAGGACAACATATGGACATGAAGAGAGACTCGGGTATGCAAGTGCATGTCATGTTTGTTATTATAACATTGTAATAAAATTTATTGTTTCAAATAGATATATTGTCATTTCATATTTTAGTTAGGTAATATAACATGCATAATCTCGCTAGGCTCTTTAATTAATGTAGTGAGTCATTTAGTTTATAATATTTGTTTTTTGTGCATATTCGTTATGTTTGAGTAGATTAAATAGGTTGTTTGATGTCCAATCTGGTGTATAAAGGTTTGGGCATTACATTTTGTTATCAAAGCCTAGATTTTTACTCTGGGATCTTTTGGGCTTAATCACTTTGTATCACAAATTAAAATCATGATGTAATTTATGTTACTTCAAATACATGCAAAAAAATCTTCTAAATCATCAAATATGAAAATACAAAATGTAATGCCTCGCCAGGGAACCCAGAAGAACTTAACCTAAAACATGTGACTAAGTTTGCAGAAATTTTTTTTAAAAAAAGTTAACAATCAATAACATCAAAGTTTACAATGCGGAAGCAAAGCATAACAATAAACAACTAACATAGGTTGCAACTCTCAAGGGTTCCTTGACGAAGATTATGAAAGAGTTAATTAATTAATAAAAGATAAAGATATGAATCCAAGATTACATCTGAAAGATAAATACAACATCAAATGCATGATTACATAAATACAATTGATACCTTAAGGTAGCCATAAGATAAGCATCCGCTGCACACATCACAGGGTATGTGAATACAATAACTGAAAAGAAATACAACATGATAACTCTGATTATCTGATACAATGATACAAGGTCACAAGAAGAAAGAAGATCAAGAAAGAACAACTGCAACATGGATCATCCAGCCTCAGTGCACGAACATCAGAATCTCAAATGGTAAAAGAACCACTACCACCCAACCTCGTGAACCTAAATGGTCCACTCCCACCGTGCTGAGGAGATAACATCAGATCCCACTGGGATAAAAAATAACAACAACCAAGGAAGAAGGTCCTGAAAGCTTCTAACTCAAAGATACCACAAGTACAAGGTATATCATACTCTACTAGAGGAAAATAGAACACGTAGGAAACCTAAGATGCATACAAGAAGTGTCATCACATAAGTCAACTCTAGGGTTATCCTGGTAGTCCCTTCAGACCCCAGCACCCTAGTGACTCTATGTGGTTATAGTAACCTCTCGTGTAGACAAGGTACTACCTATGCCATATCTAGTCCATATAGGCAACAAGCATCATCTCAACTCCCATCCTAGCCAAACTCAATCAAGGAGCTCAGGCATGGGTGAGGCACAAATATCTTATTAGGTTCATTTTAGATTCCCAATGTTTATTAATTATCACTTATTAAACCACTTGTAATGGGATCTCGTGGTAGCCACTTCTGGGCTCTGGCACCAATTCACAAGCCACTTCCTAATATACACTTAGAAGACATACTCTAGGGTTTCACATGAACATTAAGAACTCTGAGTTATCACAACTCATGAATCTCTACAACTAGATTCCATATGCAAGACCATAAACATGCAAAACTAGATACATAATAAAACAAGTTCACCGACACAACAGAATATGCACGACAACCAAACAAGATAGATTAAACATCTAAAACCCCACCTCTGGGATTACATCTCCTAAAAGCTAAATTAATGCTACCCATACCAGTAATCATGAAAAGAAACCAAACACTCCAATAATAATGATGTGTTTATTATTGGAGTGTTTGGTTTCTTTTCATGATTATTGGTATGGGTAGCATTAATTTAGCTTTTAGGAGATGTAATCCCAGAGGTGGGGTTTTAGATGTTTAATCTATCTTGTTTGGTTGCTGTGCATATTCTTTTGTGTTGGTGAACTTGTTTTATTATGTATCTGGTTTTGCATGTTTATGGTCTTGCATGTGGAATCTAGTTGTAGAGATTCATGAGTTGTGATAACTCAGAGTTCTTAATGTTCATGTGAAACCCTATAGTAGGTGTTCTAAGTGTATATCAGGAAGTGGCTTGTGAATTGGTGCCAGAGCTCGGAAGTGGCTACCACGAGATCCCATTACAAGTGGTTTAATAAGTGATAATTAATAAACATTGGGAATCCAAAATGAACCTAATAAGATATTTGTGCCTCGCCCATGCCTGAGATCCCTAATTGAGTTTGGCTAGGATGGGAGTTGAGATGATGCTTGTTGCCTATATGGACTGGAGATGGCATAGGTAGTACCTTGTCTACACGAGAGGTTACTCTAACCACATAGAGTCACTAGGGTGCCGGGGTCTGAAGGGACTACTAGGATAACCCTAGAGTTGAATTATGTGATGACACTTCTTGTATGCATCTTAGGTTTCCTACGTGTTCTATTTTCCTCTGGTAGAGTATGATATACCTTGTACTTATGGTATCTTTGAGTTAGAAGCTTTCAAGACCTTCTTCCTTGGTTGTTGTTGTTGTTTGTTATCTGAGTGGGATCTGATGTTATCTCCTCAGCACAGTGGGAGTGGACCATTTAGGTTCACGAGGTTGGGTGGTAGTGGTTCTTTTACCATTTGAGATTCTGATGTTCGTGCACTGAGGCTGGATGATCCATGTTGCAGTTGTTCTTTCTTGATCTTCTTTCTTCTTGTGATCTTGTATCATTGTATCAGATAATCAGAGTTATCATGTTGTATTTCTTTTCAGTTATTGTATTCACATACCCTGCGACGTGTGCAGCGGATGCTTATCTTATGGTTACCTTAAGGTATCAATTGTATTTATGTAATCATGCATTTGATGTTGTATTTATCTTTTAGATGTAATCTTGGATTCATATCTTTATCTTTTATTAATTAATTAACTCTTTCATAATCTTCGTCAAGAAACCCTTGAGAGTTGTAACCTATGTTAGTTGTTTATTGTTATGCTTTGCTTCCGCATTGTAAACTTTGATGTTATTGATTGTTAACTTTTAAAAGAAAAAATTCTGCAAACTTAGTCACATGTTTTAGGTTAAGTTCTTCTGGGTTCCCTGGCGGGGCATTACACAAAATAAACTTGATATGAACGTATTTTATGAAAAAGTACTTTGTTGAGCTACAAGAGTGCATGTATATGTGTCCCTTACTTTTTTATAGTGAATTCCATAAATGTATATGTGTAGTGACATGTGATGGGACTAGTAAATGTGTTGTATCCAAAGTGGGTTATATATTCCATCCAACTTGGATAAGGGAGAGGTGGATACCATGGAAGATCCACCTAAGTGTTCCCTTCATGAAAGTTGTGTATATCTAACAAAATTTGTGAGTGTGCTATTGTATCATGGTGTGATGGTGAAGTGTTTGTGTTTGAAAATGAATACTACTAGTCATGTCTTATATTATGTTATGTTGGTAGTAGCCCCATATTGTAAGATATATGAGAGGCACACCATGTAATCAGGGGTTGAGTGATAGAGGACCACATTAGATTCTTACAATCAAATATTGTGTTGATCATAGCTCCATAGTAGATTTATTTCTTCTATATGAGATGCATGCCATGTTGGGAGATAGAGGCCCTTCATTGAGTGTAAGACTTTGATGGATGTTAGTCCCTATAGGCTCCCCCACATGTAGAGCTACGTTTGTTGGCTCATAGTGTAAGCCCATTCCTTGATATATTTACCCATGGGTGAGGATGGACCTAAGTGTAATCTTGAAGATTGAGCAAAGCTATCATTGATGATACATTTACTATATGATCATCTCAGGTTGTGTGAGACTTGGATATGATGATATTGAGATTTATTCATGAGCTCAGTATGGTTGAGACCACCTTATTCCCCTCCTCCACCTTAGGTGAATTGATTGAAGTCACAAAGTGATTGTGTTGTAAAAGCTTGTGTGATACTAGATTTATTTTTTACTTATTTTTTATTTATCTGGATTATTTATTTGATCTTGAATTGATGGAGCTAGCAGTCTTGAATTTATTTAAGTTATTGATTAAATGCTTTATAAAATTATCCTTTTTGCCTCAAGGACTTGTTAGTATGAATTATCATTTATAATTTTTGAATTATTTCTTGGTGGCCACCATTCAAATTTTATCATCATTTATGCCTTTTCATTATTTATTTGATTTAAACTTAAGATTTCTAGTTTCGAGGCTTTAATGAATGTTTTCTACTGCTAGCTTGTGTATTGTGACATGACATATGTAAACCGCCATACTCATGAGGGGTCACTGACAGGTTGTATAGGGGGAGTAGATGGCCTAGGGAATCAATATGTAGGGGTAAATGAGACCTGTATGGGATGATTACTATCCATTTCCCCTAGATCATATGATATTTTTTTTTATACAGGTACCTCGGGGAGGACCTACTGGCAATTGCTTATGTGATATGGATTCTCGAAGGAGAATTTTGGGACACTATTCATCCTCATCCCATTTGGTGTTAGTATTGTGTTGTGGTTTAGGTGAGTTGTGTTGTGGTTACCTATGTGATGGCTATATTTCTTGGATATACATGTGAGAAAGAAAGTGATAGAGAATAAAATAGAAGAGAAAGATAATTTCATATTTAAATATTGTGGGTATGATATAATAGATGTGTTTCATTTTAGTACATTGTGACATCCCAAACACTTAATAGAATTTGATTACTGAATGAGTTGTTATAAATAAGAAAAGAACATAATGAATGTGAATAAAACCATCCTTAGTGAAACTATTGGTTTATGTTGTATTTAAAATATGAGTTACATTATTTATGATGATTTCAATTTCATACATCATACATATGAGAACATATGAAGAATGTTGTGTCACTCTTTGATTGTGGAAAACTACCTTATGAGTACTTATTTTATAATGATATACTAGAAGATAACATTGCAATTTACATACTATATGTCAGGGGAGAAGTTTGATCTATTTTCCTTATAGACATGCTCAAGTGTAGGAGTTTACCTCTTTACTAACTTCCAGGAGGAAGTTTAATTTTAGGTGGGGAGGATGTGATGCCCAACCTAGAGATGAATGTTGGTTTATGATTACTTCTTGATTAAGGTTGCATTGCATGGGTTAAATAGTTCAATTTAAACTTTTACAAGTTTGTGTACTCTTGATGTTTCATTGATGCAATATCTTCGTAATATTTTAATGTGTATTAATTGATTTATCAACTATAGAACTACATTTATTAGCATGATGGTTTAATATAAATAATGCAAATAAGCTTTTGGATATGCTACAAAGGATAGTTATCATGTTTTAGTATAAGTATAATTGTATGTAGTAATTCTATCAAACATGAATCATCATCTTGGTTTCAATAAGGAATATTATATGGATTCATTGTCATCCACTTTATCCATAGTTTATACCTTTTGTTTTCCATATTCTAATTCAGTCTAATGGTGGGAAGAGTACTTTTAGTTTGACAAATCTATTTTGAGATTATAAACAAAGGTACATGCAAGCAATAAAACTCAAACAAGAGTTAAATAAATTTTATGTTTAATAAAGAAAAGTGTTCTTCTATAAATTATAGTTAAAATGATTTGGTTATTTTACGATATGACGAGTATGAATAAATTGATGTGTTTCTATTTACGCTTAGTATATCCACTAATTACTTTGAGTGAGTGTGATTCAAGCATGGATTTGAGTAATCAAGAGGGTGGAAACAATATTTGAACTTTATAGGTCATGATCTACAAGGATGATGTAGGAGCATCCTGGGTGGCAATCTTGCATCACCCAAAAATATTTCTGGTTGCTTTTCAATAAGGGCTATCTTGTGCAGAGCTGCTATTTAAGAAAACTTACTATTTTTTAGTAAGTTGGTCATATGATCTCAGAATGTTCTGATTTCACAGGTGGAGGTTCATCTTAGTCATTTCAACCTTTCAATTGAGTTTCATTGCCATATCATCTGTATCAGTGAAGTTATTGAGGTTTTTGTGTATGAAATGTTTGAGCTCAATTTTGAAGGCCTTAGAGTCTCCGGATCACAATCGACCTTCGGCTAATTGGAGTTAGCATGAGTCAGGCACTATCAATCAAGTCCTGCCATTTCCGAAAAGTGGTTATAATAGAAAAACAGAGCTACGGTTAGAAAGTTATGGCCTCCGGAAGTTGGGCTACCTAAAAACATATTTTGTAATTATTTTTAGCCGACCATAATGTAATAATTATAAAAATAAAATAATTGTAAAGATAGTTGACCTTAAGGGCTAAATTTTTGGAACCCTCTTGGGTGGTGGAAATTGCCTATTTAAAGAAGGTTCATAGTGTTGTCGAGGGCAGTTCAAGGTAGATCTGGGTAATGATTTGAGGCTTTGTCCTACAAAATATTGTAAGGGAAAATTGATGAACTACAACTGATTTGAATAAACTATATGACTTGAAGATCTGTGATTTAAGATCACTGAGTTGCTAATTAGATATGTAAGATGATTAAATTAGTAATATTTTATCATTGATGTCAACTAGTTTTGACAATACTTATCTTGTAAGTGTGTGTGTGAATTTTGTACCTGATCTGTAGAACACAACACTTCAGTAAAACATTAGAGGTTAGCTAAAATCAAAATCATGCAATAAATGAAAAACTAAACTAACCAGGTGATTTACTACCTTCTAATAGATGCGAGTATGTATTCTCAGATTGGACCGAGATCAGTGACCTTGACGACTCCTAAACGAAGGATTTGAATGCAAAACTGATATGAAATATGAATGCAATTAATCTATTTTTTTTATTTTCTATGCAATGATATGATGAAAACTGATATGAATCTAGAATCTGAGATGAAATTGATATGCAATGAATTGATCTAAGATGAATTCTAAATGATATGCAATACTTAAAAACAAGAATGATCTCACAATAGCTTAGATTCGCAAAGATGATTCTTCAGTCTCCAATTCGACAGCGTGAGGATGCAAAAATATGAGATGATTTGTGAAGAGCCGAGCCTTGATTTTATAGAAATCCAGGGCTTTGGAGGTGCATGGGAAAAACCATAAATCACTCAAATAACTCAGGTTGATTTTTGAGTTATTTTTTTAAAATAAATGATAATTAACTCACAAAAACATGCAAAAGTAGACTTTAACTCAAAATAGAGTTTTGATAATTGATAGTTGTCTGCTTTTCTGATTGTGCATGTTTTATTTATGAATTAATAAAGTGATTTATTTCCAACTTAACTGATTTTGAAAAATAAAACAATTGATTTATGGATTAATCAATTATTTTTCAAACTTTTATTCAAAAACAATATTATTAAAAATTGACAACTTGCTTTAATTAATTAAATAAGAATTTAATCAATTATTCATAGGATTTTGGATTTATTGTCAAAATTAAATGATACAATTACGAATAAATAGAATTAACTTCAATTAAATAATTAAGTGGCAGAATTAAATCTAATTAATTAAATATTTAGAATATTCAATTAATCAAACTTTAGGATAAATAGGATTTATCGCCAAATAATCATTAAATCAAAGATAATTATGATAATTAGGAATATTACTAGGAATATTCCCTGATGTAGAATTTAAGATAATTAATTAGGATTTGATGATGTTCAGATGTGCCTTAGGTTAGGACTTTGATGTCAATTTCATTTGATGTGTCGATATAGGAGGTTAATGAACTTATAGCCCATTTTTGGGGTATTAAAGTAAGTGACTATACCCAAACATCTGTAGAGGAAGAAGAAAAGAGATGAAGAACAAATATATCTACATGAGGAAGATGGATATGACAGATAAGGATAAGGAACACATTGGGTAACTTATGAATGAGTCTATGACCTGATGTTATTGACTTGATTATGTTGCATTCATCTATGATGAAGGATAGAGAAAAATACGCAAAGCAGTGTTGTTGGTTAAAGAACCATTTCAATATACACGGACGTAGTGTAGTGTATACCGAGGACAGTATAAACCGAGCTTGTGTTCACCAACACATTTTTTTGTTAACCGAGCAGAAGAAAAGAACTAAATGATTAGTTTAGCCGATGTAAGTTGATGAGCTGTAAAGTACCTTGAAATCAGAGATGAAGATAATGTTTGTTATAGAGATCGACGACTAACATAATTCGAAGAAGATCTAAGGGATTGAAACAAAATGTGGTACTGACACATCAGCCAATGAAGGTTTAAGCGGTAAAATCAACAAAGGAGATTAAGCGAAAAAATTTGATGGATGGAATTAAAATGGTTTACTTGTCTATTTAAGAGACTAGGATTTCATGATGAAATCATGCTAGAAGAAGGAGACTGTAGTGATATCACGTGAGCAAGCTTCATGTATTCTTGATTAGACTGGTTAAGGAGAACTGAACTGTAAAGATTATTGAGGGTCAGAAAGCTATAATCGAGCGACAGTACGTTACTGAATATTGATTGAAACAAAATTGATATATTGATCAGAGGATTTGAATGAGCTTAACATAGATCTGATAATCTGTAATTGAAGTTGTGTTGTGATCAGATCAACTGTTGTTACATTTTAACCATTGTAAATAGATAAATCTCTTAACAAAGTGGACTAGAAAGTCTTGTAATGTCATTCATAGAGTGTACATTTGTTATCCTGTCAACCCCATAGTGAATGCTGGTTGGACGATAATGGTTGGTCTAAAATTCTTTAACAAGATCACACCTCTCTATGTTTTTGTAACCTTTAACAAGGTTGGGTCTTCACTGACCTCACTTCAGAAGAGTGAAATTTTTTTGGGTTGCCGGTCCCAGGTGGTTTTTCCCTTCACAGGGTTTCCACGTTAAATCTCTTGTGTTATGTGTTGATTGTCATGATTATTTGTTGTCATACTTTACATGTTGCATATTAGATTTGATTGGTAAGAACTATATGTTATTAACTGGTAATCGGTAATTGCATAGACAGAATAGTATTTTATGTTACCGAACTGCAAAAGTTTTAGTAAATTGTTTTTGGATATACATTTTGTGATTGGGACTGTGGATAATTGATTCACCCCCCTCTCAGTTATTCTAACAATTGGTATCAGAGCATTGGTTTCTTGGAACAAAGTTTTAAGGACTACAACACAAAGATCTCAAAATGTATAAGAGGGAAGTGCCAAAGCTAAACAAGGATCACTTCACAGTATGGCAAAGCTGAATGAAGCTGCATGTATCTGGAATTGGGAATTCTGCCCTTACACTAATGGAGAATGGCTACATTGCACCGCCCACTGGTCCCTTGACCCTTGATCAACTAAGAGACATGCATGAACATAATGTTACTATGATGGAGATTTTTGCTGCCTGTACCAATGCCGAATTTGAAGATATTAAAAATTGCACTACTGCTAAAGATATGTGGGATAAACTTGCTCAAGTTTATAGTGGTGATGTGAATATTAAAAGAGCCAGAGCTGAAAGCTTAAGGGGAAGATTCGATGATATGAAGATGAAGGAAGGAGAAAATATTGTGCAGTACACAAATAGACTAAAAGAGGTAGTACATGCTATTAGAGCATCTAATGGTGTTATTGATGAAGAGACAGTGGTAAGCAAAGTTCTCAGAACCTTATTGTCAGTTTATGCAATCAAAATATCCGCAATTCATGAAACTAGGTATGCATCTGGTAACAACCTTACTCTTGATAATTTGATTGGTAAGCTTACAACCTTTGAACTGAATAACTTTGATAATAGTGTTGTACCGTCTGTTGAAACTAATTTTATGTCTTCTCTGAAGATTGGTAAGTCTAGTAGCAGAAATAAGAATGATGATAGTGATAGCAATACTGATGATGAGCTTGATGAACTTGAAGCTCTTATGGCCAAAAGGTTACCTAAAGGTAAAGGAAGGTGTAGAGGTAAATACCTTTAACATGCTTTAATTGTAAAGAGGTTGGTCATATTGCTGCTAGATGTCCACATAGGAAAGATGATGATAGAAATAAAGACTGATCTAGTGAAGGAAGCTATCGGAGAAGAGGCAACAGAAGTTACCGACACTACAACAAAGACAATCGAGACAATAATGATAAAGGCAAGAAGGTATGCTACATTTCAGAAGAAGATGTCACCGATACCGACACTGATGAAGATGTGGAGGCAATATTTTTTGCAATGAAGGATGACTCAGAGGAAGATGAAAGGTATGTAGAGACAACACTTATCTCTAAGGTTAATAAAAATGATACATGGATCATAGATAGTGGTTGTACACATCACATGACTAGTGATGAAGAAAAATTTGATCATCTTGAAGAACACAATGGAGGATTTGTTAGAATGGGTAATGATGCACCTTGTATGGTTAGAGGAAAAGGATCCTTGATGATAAATGATAAAATTAGATGTGACAATGCTTATTGGGTAAAAGGTCTAAACTATAATTTTCTAAGTGTGGCATAGTTGAATAATTCAGGCCACCGAGTTACTTTTGAGAGAAAGAAAGTGAAGATATTTGATGATGAAGGAAGACTTATTTGATCATGTTATGTGTCATGAATGTCAGAAAGGTAAAATGACAAAATCTAGTTTCAAAAGAAAAGATTATTCAACAAAGAAATTACTTGAGTTAGTGCATACCGACCTATGTGGTCCTATGAGAACTCAAAGTTACTATGGAGACAAATATTTTATTCTTTTTTTTATGATTATACTAGATTAATGATAGTCATGTTCTTGAAGGAAAAATCAAAGGCATTTAAGATGTTCAAGTGGTATAAAGAAAAAGTTGAGAAAGAGACTGGTAAAGAATTGAAATGCTTAAGATCTGACCGAGGTGGTGAATTTATTTATCATGAATTTACTAACTTTTGTAATGAGCATGGTATTAAAAGACAGGTCTCTACACCAAGGACACCACAACAATTTGGAATAGCTGAAAGGAGGAATAGGTCAATCATTGACTGTGCAAGGACACTGATGTTACAAAAGAATGTTGCTCAGACATACTGGAGAGAATCTGTCAGCATAGCTATTTATGTTTTGAACCAAGTACAACTGAAGAAGGACACTAATAAGACACCCTATGAGTTATGGTTTGGTCACAAACCCACTGTAAGTTATTTCATAATTTTTGGAAGTAAATGCTTTATTCTGAAAGATGAAAGAAATGGGAAGTTTGACTCAAAAGGTGATGAAGGGATATTTCTGGGATATTCCACTAAAAGTAAAGCATACAAGTGTCTTAACAAAGTAACTAATAAAATGATTGAAAGTACTAATGTTTGGGTTGATGAGTTTGATGATAAGAATGTAGAGGAAAGAAAAAAGAAACCAGAAGACTATGGTAGATTCAGTTACATTGAACACCCAAAGTACCTATTGATGTCATAGACTGTGACAACCGGTCTGCAGGAAAACAATACCGAGGAACAAGAAAAAAAAATCGACGAGCAAGAAGCACCTACCAAACAAGAAAATGAACTTGCATAGGATGAACAAGAAATAAGAGATCGGATACTGGCAAGATTTGTCAGAAGACATCATCTCGAGACACAAATCATTGGAGACAGACAAGATGGCATGCAAACAAGAAGTAAAGAAAGACAAGGTACATGTCTAGTTTGTGATTATGAACTGAAGAATGTAAAAGTTGCATTAGAAAATGATGAATGGGTTAATGCAATGAAAGAGGAAATAGAACAGATAGAGAAGAACAAAACTTGGAGTTTAGTACCCAGACCTAAGGACAAGAATGTTATCGGTACTAAATGGATATTCAGAAACAGGCTTAATGAGAATGGAGAGGTAACAAGAAACAAAGCTAGGTTAGTATGCAAGGGATATGCACAGGAGGAAGGAATAGATTATGATGAGACTTTTGCACCTATTGCTAGATTAGAAAGAGTCATAATGTTACTTGCATATGCTGCACACAAAAAGTTCAAAGTTTACCAAATGGATGTTAAATCTTCTTTTTTGAATCAGATACTTGAAGAAGAAGTCTACATAGAACAACTTGAAGGATTCGTTGATCTAGAAAACAAAGATATGGTATGTAGACTACATAAAGCTTTATATGGTTTAATGCAAGCACCGAGAGCCTGGTATGAGAGGCTACATAACTATTTGCTAAGTATTGGATTTGTTAGAACAAGTGAGAACAATAATCTATACATGAAAGAAAATTCTGATGATACTATCTTGATTGCTGAGATATTTGTGGATGACATAATATTTGGAGGACAAGATCAAATCTGTAAGTCATTTGCTAATGAAATGAAAAGTGAATTTGAAATGTCTATGTTTGGAGAGATTAAGTTCTTTCCAGGATTACAAGTGATTCAATAGAATGATGGTATATTCATCACACAATCTAAATATATAAAGGAAGTATTGAAAACATTTGGCATGGAAGATGCTAAACCTGTGGGAACACCGATGGCTACTAGATGTAAACTGACTAAAGAACATGGAACTACTAAGGTAAATCATACACTGTATCGATCCATGATTGGTAAGTTAATGTATGTAGTTCACAGTAGACCTGATATAGCACATGCTATTGGAATAGTTGCTAATTTTTTGCAAACCCTAGAGAGTCACACATGGTTGCTACAAAGAGAATCTTAAGATACCTAAAGAAAACTAAAGATTATGGACTGTGGTATCCTAAGAAAGGCAAGTTTGAATTGAAGGTATACACTGATGCTGATTGGGCTGGAAATGTGGATGATAGAAAGAGTACCACCAGAGGAGCATTCTTCTTTGGTGAAAGACTTGTTACATGGACAAGTAAGAAACAGGTTTGCATTTCCCAGTCTACAGCTGAAGCAGAGTATGTTGCTGCTGCTACTAATTGTTCAAATATTGCATATATCAAGCAAGTGTTAGAAGGTATGAATGAGGTAATCACTGAGCCGGTGATTATATATTGTGATAACACTAGTGCTATTAATATTTCAAAGAATCTAGTGATGCATTCTAAAACAAAGCATATATCTATTAAGTATCACTACTTAAGGGAACAAGTATAGGAGAAGCAAGTGAAGCTAGAATTTGTTACATCAAAAGAACAACTTGCTGACATATTTAAAAAGCCTCTACTGAAGGATACATATGAATACTTGAGGACTAGACTTGGGGTCCATCCCCTATCTACCGGTCACTAAGGTGATCTGGAGGTTGCATCAGCCTAATATTATTAGAAGATCATACATGTTGATGTAGCAAAGTTCACACTTTGGACTTCTGTCTAAGGTTGTGAAAGGTTGAAGTACTGGAATAGATTTGCATAACAGTATACCGAGATACAGAGAATGCATTGAACAATAGAGAGTTACATGGCTACTACAAAGATGTATGTTTGTATTGCTCTTTGGCATTGCTATCAAAGGGGGAGCGATCAATATGAAGAATATGAAGCCACAGATAGAGAAAGAGATATAGAAAAGGGAGAGTATTGAAGATCAGTTACTAAGAACATAAGAAAACCTGCGAGCTGAAAAGATCATATCTGCAGAAGTTAGCCTGCACTTGCAAATGCTTTTATGTAACATAGTGATTAAACATATTAAGCTAGGGAGAGCTTGTACCATTACAACATTTGTTGACAGAGTTGTAGAATACATGTTTGGTATGTGTATGGCATATTTCATATTGCATATGTTTCCATCAATGCCAAAGGGAGAGATTGATGAACTACAATTGATTTGAATAAACTGTATGACTTGAAGATCTGTGATTTAAGATCACTGAGTTTCTGATTAGATATGTAAGATGATTAAATTAGTAATATTTTGTCATTGGTGTCAACTAGTTTTGACAATACTTATCTTGTAAGTTACTATACCCAAACATCTGTAGAAGAAGAAGAAAAGAGATGAAGAACATATATATCTACATGAGGAAGATGGATATGACAGATAAGGATAAGGAACACATTGGGTAACTTATGAATGAGTCTATGACCTTATGTTATTGACTTGATTATATTGCATTCATCTATGAGGAAGGATAGAGAAAAATGCACAAAGAAGTGTTGTCGGTTAAAAAACCATTTCAGTATACACCGACGCAGTGTAGTGTATACTGAGCATAGTATAAACTGAGCTTGTGTTCATGGACATATTTCTTTGTTAACCGAGTAGAAGAAAAGAACTAAATGATTAGTTTAGCCGATGGAAGTTGATGAGCTGTAAAGTAACCCGAAATTAGAGATGAAGATAATGTTTGTTATAGAGATCGATGACTAACATAATTCGAAGAAGATCTAAGGGATTGAAACAAAATGTGTTACTGACACATCAACTGAGGAAGGTTAAAGCGGAAAAATCAACAAAGGAGATTAAGTGGAAAAATCTGATGGATGGAATTAAAATGGTTTACTCGTCTATTTAAGAGACTAGGATTTCATGATGAAATCATGCCAGAAGAAGGAGACTGTAGTGATATCATGTGAAGAAACTTCATACATGCCTGATCAGACTGGTTAAGGAGAACCAAACTACAGAGATTACCAAGCGTCAACATGATGCAGGAGCATCCTGGGTGTAAGAGCAATCTTGCATCACCCAAAAATATTTCTATTTTTTATTTTCAATAAGGGCTATTTTGTGCAGAGCTGCTATTTATGGAAAGTTACTATTTTTGGTCATTTTTGTATGTGCTCAGAATGATCTGATTTCTTTCTTGGAGGTTCATTTTGGTCATATAAGTCTGCCAGTAAAGTTTCATTACCAGATCAAGTGTATATTGGAAGATATTGAAGATTTTCGGTATTGGCAGCAGGGTACAGAAACTTTGAACTCAGTTTTGAAGGCTTTAGAGGCCCCGGATGAGATCAAAAATTTGGGTGACAGGCGCTTGCGCCAGTCAAGCCTGTAGAGCGCTTCGTGGCGTTTCTGAAATGGGGTTATAATAGCCGATCGGGTCAACTGGTGATGACTTATGGTCTTCGGAAGTTGGGCCACCTGAAATGGCAGAAAATAATTTTCTTCAAAATTTATGTTCGGGTTTCAAAGGTTATCTTGAGCCGACTATGATGTAATGAAATGTAAAATAAAATAATTCAAAGTTTGGTCGGCCTTATTGGCTAAAATTCTGGAACCTTCCCAGGCGGTGGAGAATTGCCTATATAAGGAAGGCTGTATTATTGTCTTAAGTAGTTCAGAATAGTTCTGGGTAATAGTTCGAGGCTTTGTCCTACAGAATATTGTAAGGGAATACCCATGTGGCTTGCATGTTTTAATTCTGAAAATTTGTAATTCCACATTTGTGGAGATAATAAGAAGCCAATTTTCTATTCTTGCATATTATTGTTGTTGTTTCTCTATGTCTGTTATGTGTTTGTGGTATTCAGGGGAGCACCCTTCATCACAACAAGCTATAACTGAGCGACAATAAGTTACTGAATATTGATTGAAACAAAATTGATATATTGATGGGAGGATTTGAATGAGCTTAAGATAGATTTGATAATCTGCAATTGAAGTTGTGTTGTGATTAGATCAACTGCTGTTACATTTTAACCATTGTAAACAGATAAATCTCTTAACAGAGTGGACTAGAAAGTCTTGTAATGTCATTCATAGAGTGTACATTTGTTATCCTGTCAACCCCATAGTGAATGCTGGTTGGATGATAACGGTTGGTCTAAAATCCTCTAACAAGGTCACACCTCACAGTGTGTTTGTAACCTTTAACAGGGTTGGGTCTTCACCGACCTCATTTCAGAAGAGTGAACAATGTTTGGGTTGCCGGTCCCAGGTGGTTTTTCCCTTCACAAGGTTTCCACATTAAATCTCTTATGTTATGTGTTGATTGTGATTATTGTTTGTTGTCATACTTTACATGTTGCATATTGGATTTGATTGGTAAGAACTATATGTTATTAACTGGTAATCGGTAATTGCACAAACAAAATAGTATTTTATGTTACCGAGCTGTAGAAGTTTTAGTAAATTATTTTTCAATATACATTTTGTGATTGGGACTATGGATAACTGATTGACCCCCCTCTTAGTTATTCTAACAAAAATGCCCATGTGGCTTTGCATATTGTAATTCTGAATATTTGTAATTCCACATTTGTGGAGATAATAATAAACTCATTTTCTGTTCTTGCAAATTGTTGTTGTTTCTCTATTTTTGTTATGTGTTTGTGGTATTAAGGGGAGTGTCCTTCATTAAAGGATTTAACCAAGAGACATGGATCCATCAGGAAAGGTATAGATTATTATTTATCTAGAAATGTTTATTCATTGTTTATATTTTCTTAAGGTGTTAATGAGATTATTTTTATAAACCTTAGAGAGAAGTCTCAAAGATTAACATGATGCCATATCAAACTTGAATAAAAAAGCAAAGAATAGATGAGGAATGATTCCATATATGCAAAATTTTCTACATATGATAAAATAAATATGTTTAATTATAAGTTATTTTATATACAAATATAAGGTTTAAGGTATGTAGGTGTATATATACACCCTTTTAGAAAATAGTAATGAAATGTACCTTAATATATATATATATATATATATATATATATATATATATATATATGTATGTATGTATGTATGTATGTATGTATATATATATATGTATATATATGTATGTATATGTATGTATATATATGTATGTATATATATGTATGTATATATATGTATGTATATATATGTATATATATATAGCTATATATATATACATATATATATATATATACACATATACATATATATATACATATACATATATATATATATATATATATATATATATATATATATATATATATATATATATATATATATATATATATATATATATATATATATATATATATATATATATATATATATATATATATTGTTAAAGTTGTAGATTGATTTAAATGAATATATGATTAGTTGAGTGCTCCATTTAAATAATGAATACATAGGATACAACTTAGGTTTATTATACAAATAGCATTCACATAATTTAAAAAAAAGAAGAAATATTTAGTTACTTGCAATAAATATGATTGATTAATGTTGAACATGTAAGCATATAATAGAGATATTTAAATATGTCTAAAATATACTTAGATATGTATGCTTAACTTTAAGAATCCTTTTATATTGTAGGTGTTCATTGGATTCATCCTTCCACTGGCTCTTTAAGATCTGAACATAATTTCCAAGGTTTGATTCTTTTAGCGAATTTATGACTATTGCATACTAATCATAACTATGTGTCACTCAATTTGAGCAAGAATGCCTTTAATTAGTTTGACCTACCATGAAACATCCTAGCACACTTCATATAGAATGAGAGATAATACATTTAATGCTGAAGGGTATTGATCAAAAGTGATCAAAACAAGGCAACATTGAGGCATGAGCATCCTTGAAGTCATTTAATATATTAGGTAGAATTAATGGTTGATATTGAAGAGGCATGGTATCATTAACCATCTTTTTGGCCAAAATATTGAAAATCCATTTCAAAAATATTGCCAACTACCACAACCATTGGACTTATAGAAAAGCCATTAGATATAATCGAGACAACATTATGATGCTTACTCTGACATGTCCATGAATAATTATTTGGGAAAGAGGAATAGAGAAAGGTTGGTGGAGTGAGAAATTATGAGACATGGTGACCTTGTTCCTACATTAATAAATCATGCCAGTATGTGTCAGAGGAGTGCTTTAGGGAGAGTAGAGATTTAATATCTACCAGAGGGAGGAATGCTTGGTGCAGGGTTGGTTTCTGTATTTCAATGGTCAAGTTGATGATGGTAGTCATCTCTCAAGCCACACAAACCCAAAAAAACTGATCTCCACTACGAAGGTAACAACCAAGCAAACATGGTGTTCTTTTTTTTCTCAGTGGCTTCCCCCATGATCAAAGGAAGCCATGATGCCTAAGGAGGCCGTAGTTTGAATAGATGGTTGAATTTTTTTGAAGGGTTTAAAGGTGTTGAGTTGGTGTAGTGCACTGTGCATTCAATGATTATCCTCCCCCTTCTATTCCCTCCCTCTTTGGAGTGTGTCAAGATGGTGCCCAAGGCCCGACTTCTAGATTTATGCATATGAGGTAGCTACAATGACAACTATGAGATGGGTGTTATGGCACAAAAAGCTAGGAGGATATAGGAGAAGATTATGGAGCTAGACTCACACCTACAAACTTCTTTTTCTTAAAAGTTTTGAAGTTTTCCAAAAAGATTGATGTTCTTGTTGAATCTTACAATCTCTTCTTTCCATGAGTCGTTATCTCTGAGGAATCTTGTGTAACAGCTAAGGAGTTATGCTGCCTCATTTTTCCATTGTGTCTACTCAAGAATCCCCAATTTTAATACCTGCCAAATATTTTCCCTTCATTATAGATGGGTGGATGCTCACGTTGTGTTTGGAAAGACTGCGCTAATGCTGGCCAAGATTGCTAAATCAAACATACATGACGAGGCTAGCAGATAGAGGTGGATGAGATGGGCCTACAGAAGTCTCATGCACGTAGCAACTGACACCATCCCATAGCATATAGATCCCACCCAACTTCTCTACTCTCTATCCACGCCCACACACTCAACCATGCATACACAGGGCAGATACTGGCTACTACACTTGACACTCAATAGTGGTCATAAAAGGAATGATATAGATGCATTTTTTGGGATGTATTTGAAACCTTTTAAGAGTTTTGTGTTCCTAAAAGGGAAAGGAAATCTGAAAGCATTAAGTCAGGTACATTGCCTATAATCCTAAATTCATGAGTATTGCATTTCATTAACTATCTTTTTAATACATTTTGTAAGCAATTTGGTTGAGGAGTCTATATTTTCCCATGTTGGCCTACATTCATAAGAATAATTTTCAAACTATAATATTAGAAATAAATTCATCTACAAGTTCATACCCATATCAAATCTACCATAATGGCACAGGTTGCAATGATACTAGCAAAAGATTTGGCTCTATAATACTTGTACATTTAATGCTACACTTTATGGACGTGTGGCTTGAATTAGATGAGAACCTTGAAAACCTTTATCTTGTACTTTTTCCTTCCATTTATTTCTTAGTATTTTATCATCGAGGTTTAAAGATATATTAAAAGAAATTGAACAAAGAGGTTAGTTGTCTACTTTCCTTAGTCAACATCAAATTGAATTCTGGAGTAAAACTTAATGCTAGAATTTTTAGTCAAACACAAGATTTAGATTTTAAATAATAGGAGACCATTGAGGCTATAAATATTGGTTATATATAACACATGTAATTATAGTCTTAACTTGGAGAGAGAAGTGTTTAATTCATACTAACCTTGCAAATGGGAATGGCTTCTTCATGTTGTGAAAAATACTAGATTGGATTATTATTTTCTTTATGTTTCATACAATGGCTTATACTTCTTGAAATTGTAAATTATATTGAATCTCTTATGTCTTATACACATATTGATATTAGTATCTTCTTCTGAATTGTTTCCTTCTAAAGGATTTATTGTTGGAAGAATGAATTGATCAAGGGTTGATTTGGGATTCATACTAGTAAATATCAAACTCTTGTGGCTTCAATTTACTATATTATAGGGATCCTTATCAAGACCATCATCTACCCATCTAGAATGCTCTTTCATTGTCATATTGTTAAAATTTGGTATTATGATTAGTATGTTAGTTCATTGAAAACTATAGGAGTTTATATTGTGTGTGAAGCTCATATGGTTTATTATATATGCAATTAAAATTTAAAATTATTGCAAGCATTCACTTTGATTTCTTTAATAATAATTATCTTATTTTAATTACCATTACGAGTTGATGTTCATAATCCTAAATATAGATTTATCAAATCTAAAATAGAATATAAGTTTTCTTGAATTTGAAAGAGGGGTTGGAGAAATTGATTGTATTATAGATTGTACACACATGGGAATGAATTATCTGGTAGATTAATTGTGTAGCGCTAGTTTATAAGTTTCATGGGTTATAACTTTCTAAGTGTAAATGTTTAACCATTATCGGGGACCTCATGTAAATTTTGCACAACCTATTATAATTGATGTTTTAAGACATGCTAATGTTTCATCTAGATGTTATTATAGTGTTAGCAATTCTTTCTCATAATATATGATTATTATATATTAGTTTTGGGAACAAAAAAAATGCAAATAAACTAAGGATCTTTATACCTTGATAGGACACTTTCATTATGGTTAAATTTAAGGAAGCTCACCATTGATCATAATGGTGCAAAAGGCTTTTACTTTCTCAAGGGTTGGCTATGACCTCAAAGGTCTCATGATGCCATTTGGAAGGGAGGAGAGAATGCCTTTGTTATTAATTTTATATTTAAATATATCCAATCATAATCATACATTTATTTTGGAAATTTATTTTGAATGACACTTTATGGCATTTGGTAAGAAGCTTATTGAGTAACTTCAGAGAAAACTTGCTTTAATGAGAGCATAAATATTAGAGATCTATTTAATGGATTACTCTTTCTTCTTGACTCATACATTCCTTTCATCTAGAAAACCATGATTTAACAACATTATTTATCTATTTAATATATTGATGAGGGAATCGTCCTGATGATCATGTACCTAAATTTTAATGGATCTTATATTATGCACCTAGTTTTGTAGTCTTGTATGTAGGCACAAGTAATTGGGATGAGAGGATAACATATGAACATGAAGAGAGACTCAGGTATGCAAGTTCATGTCATGTTTGTTAGTATAACATTGTAATAAACTTTATTATTCGAAATAGATATATTGTCATTTCAGATTTTAGTTAAGTAATATAATGCACATAATCTTGCTATGCTCTTTAATAATGTAGTGATTCATTTTGTTTATATATATATTTGTTTGTGCATATTCATTATGTTTGAGTAGATTAAATAGGTTTTGTGATGTCCAATCTAGTGTTTAAAGGTTTGGGCATTATAATAAAGTTATTATATGCTGCCTTAGGGTTAAGATCTAGTATGTCTTCCCTAATTATTTTAGTCATTATTTTTATTAAAAAAAAAATCCCTTAACTCAATATAATCAAATTTTGATCGCTGCTCTGTTCTAGTCGGCTCAACACTATTTCTGTAAAACATCGATATCTCTTTCTGTACATGCCATATAGACATGCACTCTCAGATTTAGCTTTGATATACATAGAATGATCTATGTTGAAGTGTGCATGCACTGAACCTATTTTTGTGAACGTCGCTAATCAAAATAGTCTCTGTGAAGACTGGTAAACACTGTTACACTTAGACAATTTTCATGTGCGCTAATTCTTCCTCTGATCATGCTGTCTCAATGCTGAATATATGTTTCCATAATGACAACATTGTGATAGCCTACTTAGCCAAATTTCCAACATTTATGCTGCAACATACTTTGATTTTGATGTTGACTATGATACATAGTCTTATTTCTTGCTAAGCCAAGAGATCAACCTCTTCCCAAGGAAAAAGGCTCCTTCACTAGTGCTTTTCTTGTCATCTACACATCCTTCCCTATTTTCATCACTGTAGACATTTAATGTGAATTTATCTCACCTATCAATACCACAATCCTAGGTCAATTGTGCCTTTGAGGTATTTGAGTTTTCTTTTTACTACTGCAAAATGTGTCTCCTTTGGATCTTCTTGAAACCTAGCAACAATTCTAATTGCATTTGCAATATTAGGACTAGTATGTGTTAGGTACTGAAGCCCTCCTATCATTAATCTATAATGTGTCTGTGGTACATTCTTTGTCTCATCTAAAATGGATATTTTACTCCCTGTTAGCATAGGAGTTCCAACTAGTTGACTTTCATCCATACCAAATTTTTTCAACAACTCTTTTATATACTTTGTTTGTGATATAAAAATTCCATCTTTGTTTTGATTTATTTACAATCCTAGGAAGAATTTCATCTCCCCTATCATTTACATCTCAAATTCATCTTTCATTTCTTTTGCAAACATATTACTCATAGCATTATTACCCCCAAAGATAATGTCAACAACAAATACTTTTATTATCAAAGTACCTTCATTATTGCATCTTAGGTACAAGTTACTATCTGCACTACCCTTTTTGAAACCAAGATGTAGTAAATACTTGTCCAACCTTGCATACAAAGCCCTTGGAGCTTGCTTCAGTCCATACAATTATTTCTTCAATCTAAAAACTATATTTCTATCATCTGTCAAAGGAAAACCATCTGGCTTCTCAATATAAACTTCTTCTAGATCACCATTTAGGAATGTAAACTTTACATTCATTTGATACACCTTAAAATCCTTTTGTGCAACATAGGCCAAGATTAACCTATTTGCCTCTATCCTCACAACTGGTGCAAAGGTTTCCTCATAATCAATTCCTTCTTGCTGTGAATATCCTTCACACACTAATTTGGGTTTATTCCTAATTACCAGACCATCTTCATTCATTTTGTTTCTGAATACCCAGTCTATGCCAATGACATTCTTGTCAATTCCCAAGTATTGTTCTTCTCAATTTGATCAAGTTCTTCTTTCATTGCATTAATCCAATAGTCATCACTACAAGCCTCATCAGGTGTCCTTGGCTCAATCTACAAAATCAAGAAGACTTCATTTTTGACTTGCGACCTTCTCCTGGTACCTTTACTTTTTTTTCCAATGATTTGATCCTATGGATAATTCATTGCAACATACTTAGGTGTTTTGATGACATTTGAGTCACACTAGTTTATGTCTGTACTACTTCTTGGTAACAGATCCTCTTGCGGTAGTTCCTGCATTTCTTCTTGACCTTGGTTTCTTTGAAATTACTAATTTTTGAACCTTTCCCAATTTGGATCATAAGGATTGAATTCACATTTTATTTCTTGTACTTGGAACCTTTCATCAATTCTGACATTCACACTCTCAATCATTTTCTTAGTTCTTAAATTGTAACATCTATATGCTTTTCTTTTAGTGGAATAACCAAGGAAGATTCCTTCATCACTTCTAGCATCAAATTTCTCTATGCTATCATCTCTTTTAATAAAACACTTACTACCAAAAATTCTAAAGTAGCTAATAGTGTAAATTTCACCATACCATAGTTCATAGGGTGTCTTGTTTGTTCCTTCTCTGATCTGAACCTTGTTCATTTTGTATACTATAGTGTTCACTACTTCTCTCCAATGCATGTATGCTACTTTTCCTTCAATCAACATTATCCTTGCAGCATCAAGGGATGATCTATTTCTTCTTTGAACACAACCAATTTTCTGTGGTGTCCTAGGTGCAGATGTTTGTCTCAGAATTCCATGTTCATCATAGAAAGTATTGAATTCACCTGATGCAACTCACCACCTTTTTTTGATCTCAAACACTTTATTTTTAATCTGGTTTCATTCTCTACTTTTTCCTTAAAGTATCAAAATTTATCAAAATCTTCTGATTTTTCTCTTATAAAACCAACCCACATCATTTTAGAGTAATCATCAATGAAAAGTATAAAGTATCTATCTCCAAAGTAAGACCTAGTTTGCGTTGGTCCACAAAGATCTATATGAACAAGATCTAACTTTTTTCTTGCTGAAAATGCTCTACTATGAAAGCTTCTTCTTATTTTCTTTTCCATCACACATTCTCTACAGGTAGTGTTAGTAGGCTTCACAATTCTTGGCATGTCTTTGATGGCATTGGAATTACTTTCCCTTACAATGTTATCAAAGTTGACATGAAAAAATATCCTCATAACCAACTATCATTAATATTTGAAACAATACAACTTACTTCACTTGAGTTTGGATGAAACACATTATCTCTTGTTTAAATCCCAGTAGCTATCATATCTCCTTTAGCACTCCTGATTGAGCACTTTCCATCCTTGAATTCAAATTGATGACCCTTTTTCACAAACTGACCAACACTTAACAAATTATGTGTTAAACCATCAACAAGATATACATCATCAACATTAGTCTTACCCTCTAAAGTAATGGATCCAATCCCAATAATAGCTCTAGGAGTATTGTCACCTAATATGAAAACTCCACCATTACACATATTTAGCTTTACAAATCTATTATTATCTCTTGTCATTTGTTGTGAACAACCACTGTCTATAATCCAATCATCCTTTTTGTTAACATGAGACACTAATTCTTTTTCTTCTCTAATAGGTTTATCTTCTTTAATTGCTACAAATCCAAGTAGTTCATTTATCTCATCATCATCAGGAGATGAACCATCATTAGCATAATAAAATTCTTTATCCTTATTTTATTTTCCATATTTAGACTTATGTTTGGGAATTATAGTTGGACACCTAGAAGAAAAATGGCCAATCTTATTACAATTAAAGAATTTTATAGGTAACTTTCCTTCAAACTTACCTTGGCCCTTCCTATCTCTTTTTGTGATCAAGGTTAAAAAAATTTCATACACACTCTTTTCAAGATTTTCAATCTCTTCCCATTCATCAACATAATCTCCTAACTCTTCACTGTACTTACTTGATTTTCTAGCACCTACAAAAATTGTCACTGTATCTCTATTTTTGTGTATTGTCACCTTGAAAGATGTCTCCACCTTAGGTAAGGCATCCTTAAGCTCTATAGTCTCAATGGTAGTTATCTTGGACGCTAACATCTCCCTTGTGAAACCTTTGGTCAGTGGTATGATATCATTTATGGAATGCACTTTAGTTTTGTACACTGGTGTTAAAGATCTTAGGATCTTTACAAAGACTTCTTCCTCAATGTAAGTTCCTCCATTTTTTGTGATCCCTATTACACATTCTATAACTATTTGAACAAACATTCTTACTATTTCATCTTCTTTCATCTAAATATTCTCCATCCTTGCTCTCCAATTCTAAAGTTTGGATCCTTTGGTATATGAATCCCCTTCATACAATGCTGACATCCTTACCCATATATCACATGCCTTTTCCAGATCTCTGATCTCATAAAATTCACCATCAGATAATGTGCTTATCAATGCTTCTCTGGCTATAATGTTGCATTGAAAAATCTTCTTTTCTTCATTATTTGTGAGAGGTTTTTCCAACTCATCTCTAGTCTTCAGTGATGCATCTTTCTTGGTTTCCATCCAATAATCCAAGCCCAAACAGAATAAACGAGTCTTCATTTTTTCCTTCCATGCATCAAAGTTTTCTACATCAAACTTTGGACTTTCTTTCTTGAAGTAATACATACTAGATCTTTTCCTCAAGCAGTCAAACTTTCTTTCTGACAACCAATGGTTGTGATACCAATTGTTAGAATAACAATGTCTTACACAACTGAGAAGAGGGGGGGGGGGTGAATTAGTCGTGTGCAATCTAATTAAACTTATCACCAGATATAATCTTATGCAAAATAGAATCCAAAACCACATCACATCATTGAACACAAGTGACACCATGATTTTTTCTCGAGGAAACCTTGTTAAGGGAAAAACCCTAGTTGGGTTGACACCCACAAATATATGCACTATATGAATGAAACCCTATTAGGAGTTCTAGCCCTGTGAGGAGATGATTAATATAAAAATAAGGTCCCTATTAAAGGACATACCCTATTAGGAGTCTCCAACCCTGTTAAAGGAAATACAACTAGCCACAAGCCCAAATACAATCAGAAGGTTAACCCCACCTTCAATCCTTTACAAGGTGTTCTCTATAATACCTGAATTGTCTGTTAAGACAATCCAACCCTTGTGCCTAGAAGCACAATATTTTTCCTTGTTAGAAGAAGATCTCATAGCCTTCCAACTTTCTTATTACCATCACAATCCACAAATGATCTCAAGGAAGAAACCCTTCCTTATATACAAGTTACAAAGAACAATTCATCTAGAGGTTGGCTATTATAGGACCTCATTACATAAAAAACATTACATTATCCAAGGTGACAACACATAAGTCATCCATGATCATGCTACAACAATTATAATTTATCAAGATTCAGCTCCATGAATGATTCAATCATAAATCAATCATCTACATATTACTCTTCCTAGTTGGCTCCCAAATAATTCTTCATAAGAAAACACACCATAGATGATGTCACAAATCACAAGAACATGATATCATTGCAATGTAACTTCTTCATGATGTCTTCTTACATTTACCAAGTGCACATATCAAGGTTCATCATGGCACAAAAGTTTTGTTCCAAACATTGTAACTAGGTTTGAGTAAACTCTGTCTCTGTTCTTGCAACTAGTCTTTACTAAAATAGTCATATGTCTCTCCTATGATCATCTAAACATCTGAAGTGATAGGGATAAGCTCAACACACATCTTGAAACATATATCCAAGTTTGTAGGAGCTATGAAACTATACACCATCCCTACCATTCTCTAAAGTCAGCTTGCTTGAACTGTTCTGCAATTTCTGATCCTTATGATTGAATATATATTGACATCAATGAAAAAACTATTGGATGATAATAATTCCAACAAAAATCATTTTACTACAATAGTGAGCTAGTGGGTGTCATCCGCATTGTGGTTTTTCCCTTTAACCAAGGGTTTCTACGCAAAAAATATTGTGTCATGTGTGATGATTTTGTGGATGTTTGATTTTATTTACTTTTACTTGTTTACTTAAGTTATATTCTTTGTGATTTACAAGTTATTATTGAATTTATTCAAATCATTTCTTGAATTAGTTTATAATTGGGTTTCACTGATTCACCTTCCTCTCAGTGCTTTAGAATTCTAACAATTGGTATCAGAGTGTCGGTCCTCTTGTTGATAAGTCTAATAGCTTGAGGGAAAGATCTACAACTATGGAGAATTAGAGGCATGAAATGGAACTTGAGAATGCACACAAGATGATCAATGAGCTTAAGGAGAAACTAAAGAAGTCACTTTCTATAAGGAGAAAACTCAGTGAACAACTGAATGAGAGTCATGATTATATTGAGAAACTATATGAAGGTAGCATGCTTGAAGATTCTAAAGAAGTAATTGCAGATCTAACAGAAAAGAACAAAGGTCTTAAGAAGAGGTGGAAAAAATAAAAAGAGAACTTGAAAGTCAATATGTCAAAATGTATGAAGATCTTGAAGGAAATAGAATAATAGAAACTGCAAGGAAGATTGCAGAAGATGCTAAGGAAGTTTCTAAGGATGCCCTAAGAGAAATAAATGAAGAACACTATAAAATGAGACAATAATATACCTAGTATAGAAACCAAATGTAGGAAACAACTGAAGAAAATCCACAAGTTACAAGGGAGAATGAAAGACTTAAAGAAGAGAATGAGAAATTGAGGACTGAATTAAAATCAGAGAAAGAGGATAATGAAAAATTGAAATAATACAATGAAAGCATGCAAAAGATTGATGAGAAATTGAAGAGATAGAGGAGACATAAAGATCCAACTGGTCTTGGTTACACTGGTCAAGGAAAATTTGAAACTAGTGAGTCATGAAAATCTAAACCTAAGAAGCCAAAAGATCTAAAGTTAGATCCAAGATATTTAGGTAAGAAACCTAACAAACCTTCATGTTTTAATTGTGGTAAGCCTAGTCATACTACAAATGTGTGTAGGATAAAATCGATGAACATATCTTATAATTTTGATGGTTATTGCTACAATTGTCACAAGTATGGTCATACTGCTTATTAGTGTAGATTCATATCTAGTAATAGATCTAATGGTGGTAGATTAAATGGGTAATATTTTAATTGTAAAAAATACATGGACATAAACCTAAGAATTACAAGTCTAAATTTTACACTCCTAGGTCTCCAAACAAACTGGTAAGCCCCAATGAAAGGGAAATAAAATTTGATGAAACATGTTCTATATGTAGAAATTTTGGTCATGTAGTGATGAATTGTAGAATGAGAACTCAAAGAGGAAATACTAGACCTTGGAGGTCAACCAGTATCGCTTGCTTTGTTTTCCATAGGATCAATCACATTGCAAAATACTGTCAGTCCAAGAACCGATTATCCTACCGGTCAAAAGATAAAAAAGGTAAGAAGATTGTTAATATTGAGGAAGTTGGTCAAGAAATGAAGAAGATCTAAAGGAAACATAAAGAGAAGGAAGTCAAATAGGACGAGGTAAAATCATCTGAAGAGAAGTCACCATATTCTTCTTCAAACTAATGATATTAGTTGCTTATGGGAGTACTTAAAGAAAAATCCTTTACTAATCCATTAGACCTAAGAGTGATAATATCTAAATGCACATTAAGGTGAATGATGCTATGATTTTAGTGTTGATAAATATTTTTGAAGTTGATAGTGGCTATGTGGTGAATACGTTGAATTTGATTGATATATTTCTTTTACCATTTGATATCTTATGACCGTTTAAGTATCTATCGATGGATATGCATTAATCGATGATATGACACTATTCCTACCATTGGAAAAATATAATTTTACCATTAGAAGTGCATAATAGTTATATCTCAATGATAAATAGAGGGAAATGATCACATTTGTTACCTTTTTACATTCATTCAATCATTTGAGCTTAATTTTCTATCAAAATTTTTGAGAACCCTAACCGATACTTTGTGATTTGTTATCTGGTTTGTACTTTAATTTGTGTATTATTGAAGTTGGTTGAAAAGGCCACTAATTCTCATGTTCAGATCCATCTCTGACCATCAAATCAAAGAAACAACCCTTAAAAATCACCTAGAGATAATAAATCTCTTAGATTTCATGGTTTACCACTCATGCAACATAATTTACCAACCTAGTCAGCTAGAACAAAAATAATAATAAAAATATTGTTGTTGACCAAAAATTCCACCAATCTAACCCTTTTCATCCATGTATATCACCAAATCATCAAGAAAATACTTCAAAAACATCCTGTAGCATCATGATAAACACTCATCTACAAAAATTCACCACAACCATTGGATTTTCCAACCCTTTTTCTCTTGTTCCTCAAGAACACTATCACAAATCTATGAGACAATAAAATTATGCCATGAAAACCTCTAAAGTACCAAAATTTTGAGTTGAGGACACTTGATTATGTCCCAAACACATCCTAAATGTACTCCAAAATATTTTAACTTGATTGAGCACACTAGACCTCAATCTGTCTTCTTATTAACACTGCCTATCACCTTGTTTGCCAAACACCAATTTTGACCTTGAATCATACTCAAGTCTTCATGATATCCTCTAAAAATTGGAGTAAACTAAGTGTTGACCCTCATCAGCAATACCCTATGTAGATGACTTGATATATTCAATACCTGAACCTCACTGGATCTATGAACATCCCCTTCCACTAGCTAACCTACACTAGTTTAGTTAGCATCCAAAAAATAGTTCTTCTAATCAATTCCTTTGACTCTTATGACATGTTGACATCCTTCTAATTCCTCTGATACATTGAAATCAATGTAAACACATCCAATATGCCAATATTACAACACATCAAAAGTAACCAAGTGAAACTCTTTATCTTTTGTTCAATCTCCCTAGCACTCCTAGCTAGCAATGTGAGGAGGTGCAAGGAATTCATGCATCCCTTGAGGTTTTAGTCGGCCTCTAGGTAGGTGTATTATTTTCTTCCCTACAATCCCTTGTGAGGATGTCATAGACCCATTGGAGTCCATGTAGTTTTTGGAATGAGATTTATAATTCAACTTCTAATAATTTAGATTGATATATCCTTACAAAAAAATTACTAGAATAATTATTTGAATTCCAAAAAATGTGTAAATTGGTGATATCCTTCTTACCTTTTCATGTATTTTTAGAGGATTTAGGTGACTAGTTTTTATCCTTCTTGGACTAGTTTTCTAAATAACTTTTGTTTCAAGGATTATAGTTCACTACAACTATTTTTTTCCTTGATTTATTGTCTTTTTATATCTCTTGTCAAAGTATTTTATCTCTCTATAGAGGATATGTCTACTTACAAATGAATGAATATCACCTATTTATTTTTCAACTTATTTTCATCTTTTGAGTCCAAGACCATCAATCTTGTGTACAAAACTATATCATATATCCAATACACTTTGACCTTTACTATTTCTAAAATATTTATACTCAATATTTGGTCAATGTTGTGTTCAATTAGATCAAAATTATTTTGTAACCATTTTTTAAATTCATTGTAACTAGTTATGCCTGGTGGCTTCTTTATAAATTTTTTTAATATTTTTCCCACCAAATTAGAGCACAACCACTTATTTTGAGATGTCGAAAGAAAATAATGTACAACTCACAAACATTACACACACTAAAGGTAAATAATATTTTTCAATCATTTCTCTAGAATGTGATAATATGATTATGTTTCAAAATCCTTAGTTTGAACTTTTGAAAGAGGGTGATGCAGGAGAATCCTAGGTGTAAGGGCAATATTGCATCACCCAAAAATATTTTTTGGTCTTTTCAATAAGGGCTATCTTGTACAAAGATGCTATTTTTGTAAATTTACTATTTTTAGTAAGTTTTTTGTTTGATCTCAGAATGCTCTATTTTATTCCCTGGAGGTTCACTTTGGTTATATCAGCTTGCCAGTAAAGTTTCATGGCGAGACCAAGTCTAGTTTTGAAGATATTGAAATTTTTTGGTATTGGCAACAGGGTACATAAACTTTGAACTCAGTTTTGAAGACTTTAGATGCTCCAAATTGGGTTGAAACCTCATCTAGTTATGTGTTGTAGAGCACTTCATTCTATTTCTTTGAAAGTTGCGCTACCTAAAATAGAAGAAAATGAAATTCCTTCAAAATTTCTTTTTGACTTCCAAAATTTCTTTGGGCCTTTTATAATGTAATAAAAAATGAATAATAATATCTTAGGGATGTACGGCCTCAAACTTTAGGGTTAAATTTTCTAGAACCTTCTTGGGCAGTTAAAATTGCCTATATAATGAAGGCTTGTAGGGTTATGAAGGGCAGTTTTTTGGGAACATACATCTGGTGGATCTAGCTTGCAAAATATTGAAATGAAAATGCCCATGTGGATGTGCATGTGGTTTTGCATGTTATATTTTTTAATATTGTAATTCCATTTCATTGGAGATAATATAAAGCCCATTTCTTGTTCCTACAATTCATTGTTATTCACAATTCTATTGTGTGTGTTTGTGTTAATAAGGGGAGTACCCTTCATCAAGTGGTATCAGAGTAGGAGTTCCTATGTATGTAGAAAGATCACCAACTGTGAGGCAGTTTGCACCAGGACTGTGATTGTGGGTTTGAGTGATAGGAGCCAAAAAATGCCTCCATGAAGGAACCATGCCGAGAGAGCTGCAGGTGTGACATATGAGGGTTTTAGAGCCATCCAGAGATAAGTGCAAGCATTGGAAAAAGCACTGCATAAAAGAATGAATATTATGGTTAGAGATGAAAGTGAAGAGGAATTCAAAGAAGAAGGACAAGGTGACCAGGAAGCACCAAAAGCACCTAGAAATCCCGAGGAGGATAGGTTTTTGAGGGCCATTTCCAAGATTGGAGAGAGACCCAAGATTGAAGTTTCCACATTTTCAAGAAATATTAACCTAGAGGAACTGATTCGAATAGATTAATGATCTAGAAGAATATTTTGAGTATGAAGATGTTGAAGATCCAGATAGGGTCAAATTTGAGAAGGCCAAACTGAAGGGTCATGAAAAAATTTGGTGTCAGGAGATTTAGTTGGAGAGGAATAGAAGAGGAAATGAGAAAATTACAAGATGAGATTGAATGGTGGAAGAGACAATTCATTAATTTTAATTATGAGATTGATATGTTGAAGAAAATGAAAAGTTTGAAACATGTAGGAATATCTGTGCAGGAGTATACAAGGGAGTTCTCCTAAGTCCTCATTAGAATAGGTCATGCAGAAGCTGAGAAGGGAAAAGTTGCTCGTTATCTTCATGGGTTAAGGCCAAGTATTTAGGGGGAGTTGAGTCTGGTTAGAATGACCACTATTGAAGAAGCGTACCAATTTTCCTTAAAGGTGGAAGAGAAGATGAACATGAATTTTGAAAGTAAGAAAGGTGGAAGAGGTCATGGTGGAAGATCCAGCGGACGGTCTTATGGAGGTTGAAATGAAGATAAAAAAAGAATGGTCAGTCAAGTAACAATCAGAATCAGAGGGGATATAATTTCAATCATTCTCATGATCAAAATAATAGGGATTAGAGAGGAAGATGAAGAGCACAAGGATTTGGAAGAGGAGGTTTTCATGGGACATGTTTCCATTTCGGAGAAGAAGGACACCGAGCCTATGAATCTCCCCAATGTCAAGGAAGGATGGACAGGAGGACTGAAGGCCATGTATGAGTTACGCATGAAAATGAAGAAGTTCAATCAGAACACTCAGATGATGCTGAGAAATGAGAAATCCTACTTGTTAGGAGGATCCTAATAAATGAAGAGAAAGAATTAGATCATAGGAAGAGCCTATTTCACACTAGGTGCAAGTGTGAGGATAAGTCTTGTGAAGTCATTATTGATAGTGGAAGCATTGATAATCTAGTGTCAGAAGAAATGGTCACAAAGTTAAAGCTAAAAAGGGAGAAACACCCTCATCTGTATCGAATTTCTTGGGTGTAGGATGACAAGAAGATCTTGGTAAATGAGCAGTGCTTAGTGAAGTTCAAGATTGGAAGTTACCGAGCTGAGGTACTCTACAATATCATACCCATGGATGCATGTCATTTGTTTCTAGGAAGGCGTTGGCAGTTCGACAGGAGCACTATACATAATGCTTGCAATAATACTTATTCTTTGACAAAGGATGGAGTCTGACACAAGCTGAAGCCATTGAAGGAAACAAGAGAAAAGGTATGTAGTAATGCCAAAATATGTTTAATTGATGGAAGGAAACTCTTAGAAGGTATGAGACATGAGCATATGTGTTTTTATTTAATTCAAAAAGTTGGTAAAGAGGAAGTAGAAGATGTATCAACAAATTTTGTAGACTTGTTGGAAGAGTTTTAGGATATTGTATTTGATAATGTACCTGATGGGTTGCCACCAGTGAAAATATTAGTCATTATATGGACTTGATTCCAAGGGCTAGTTTTCCAAACAAGACAGCCCATAGGATGACTCTAACAGAGAGTGACAAATTGAACCAACAAGTGTAGGAGTTGTTGCAGAAGGGACTGATCTGAGAGAGTTTGAGTCCATATGTTGTACCAGTGGTATTAGCACCAAATAAAAATGGAGAATAGAGGATGTGTACGAATTCTCAAGATATCAATAAGATCACAATTAAGTACAAATTTCCCTTGTCAAGGATGGATGATATTATGAATTGTTTGAGTGGAGATGTATATTTCACAAAGATAGACCTAAAGAGTGGATATCACCAAATCAGGATTAGAGAGTGAAATGAATGGAAGATAACCTTCAAGATAAAGGAGGGCTTGTATGAGTGGTTATTCATGCCTTTTTGGCTAACTAGAGCATCAAGCACATTCATGCGGCTCATGAACGAAGTAACGAAAGAATTTCTAGGTAAGTTTGTCATTATTTATTTGGATGATATTTTGATCTTCAATAATAATTTGAAAGAACATGTAATGCATGTTCGTAGGGTGTTTGAGAGGTTAAGGGAAGAGAAGTTGTTAATTAATCAGAAGAAGTGCAATTTTGTGAAGAAGGATTTAGTGTATCTGGGATTTGTAGTTTCAAAATAAGGTCTAAAAATAGACCTAGAGAAGGTGAAGGTTATCCTTGAATGGCCTACTCCAAGGAGTTCTACTAAAGTAAGATATTTTCATGGTTTGGCTAGTTTTTACAAAAAAATTATTCAAAATTTTAGTAGTATCTATGGACCCTTGATTGAAACAATGAGAGGGGATAGGAAAGAGTTTAAGTGGACAGTAGGGGTAGACAAGAGTTTTGAATTGCTAAAAAGAAAAGTTACTAAACACCCTGTTTTAGCTCTTCCATATTTTAACAAGGTGTTTCAAGTAGACTTTGATGCTAGTGGTAATGCTATTGGAGCTATTTTGAGTCAGGAAGGTAAACCCATTTCTTATTTCAGTGGGAAGTTGAATGATGCTAAGAGAAAATATTATGTTTATGATAAAGAGTTCTATGCTATAGTTCAAGCATTGAGGAAATGGGGACATTATCTTTTGCCAAAAGATTTTGGTTTTTTTACTTATCATCAACCTTTGCAATATTTGAATAGTCAAGGAAAGTTGAATCAGAGGCATTTGAAATGGGTTGAGTTTTTGCAGAGTTACACTTTTCTTTTGAAACACAAAAGCATGAATTCTAATAGGGTTGCAGATACCCTTAGCAGGAGACAAATTTTGCTGACAGAGATATAAATTGAGGTTGTTGGTCTCAAGGAACTCAAGAGTTTGTACCTTGAGGATCTTGATTATGGCAAAGCTTGTACACAACTTGTTACTCTAGATAGAACCAAATGGTTGGAATTCATAATTCAGGATGATATGTTATTCAATGGTAGTTAGTTATGTATTCCAAGGAGTTCCATGAGGGAGAATCTAATCAAACAAAAGTATAGTGGAGGACTGGCTAGACATTTTGGTTGAGATAAAACCATTACTCTAGTTAGTGAAAATTATTATTGGCCATAGTTACAACAATATGTTAAGAAATTTGTACAAGGTTGTAGGGTATGTCAGATGGAAAAGGGAGCCAAGAAAAATACAGGGTTATATCAGCCATTACCTATACCAGAGAAGCCATGGGAGGATATTAGTATGGACTTTGTTCTTGACTTACCAAGAACTCAAAGAGGGCATGATTCTATTTTTGTAGTGGTAGACAGGTTTTCAAAGATGACACATTTCATTTCTTGCAAGAAGACTAATGATGTTGTTCATGTAGTAGAATTATTTTTCAAGGAGGTGGTGAGACTACATGGTTTACCAAAGAGCATAGTTTCAGATCGGGACACCAATTTTGTTGGGTACTTTTGGAGAGCTATGTGGAAAAAGTTGAAGACAGATTTTAAGCTCAGCTCAACACACCATCCACAGATTGATGGATAGATAGAAGTGGTGAATAGGAGTTTGGAGAATTTGTTGTGGTGCTTGGTTGGAGATAAACCAAAGGGAAGGGATTTGATTTTACCACAAGAAAAATTTGCATATAATAATTCTATCGACAAGAGCACTATTAAATCACCATTCTAGATAGTATATGGAAGTAGTCCCAAAAATGCATTAGAATTAAGAAAGTTGGACAAAGGAGAGACAAGTAGTGCTGAAGTTGAAGACTTTGCAGAACACTTGAAGAATTTGTATGAGGAGGTACAAAAACTTTGAACTCAGTTTTGAAGGATTTAGAAGCTTCAAATGGGGTCAAAACTTCAGTTGACTAGAGCTAGAGCTAGCAAGGTTTTATAGAGCACTTCACACCATTTCTGAAATGGGGATATAATAGCCAATCGGGTCAATGGGTGATGAGTTATGGTCTTCGAAAGTTGTGCTACCTAAAATAGAAGAAAATGAAATTCCTTCAAAATTTATTTTTGAGTTTCGAAAATTGTTTGGGCCTATTTTAATGTAATACAAATGAATAATAATATCTTAGGGATGTTTGACCTCAAATTTTAGGGTTAATATTTCTAGAACCTTCTTGGGCAGTTAAAATTGCCTATATAATGAAGGCTCGTAGGGTTATCTAGGGAAGTTTTTTGGGAACATACATCTGGTGGCTCTGGCTTGCAGAATATTGTAATGAAAATGCCCATGTGGCTGTGAAGGTGGTTATGCATGTTATATTTTTGAATATTGTAATTCCATTTCATTGGAGATAATAGAAAGCCCATTCTTGTCCCTACAATTTGTTGTTATTCGCAATTATTTTTTGTGTGTTTGTGTTTGAGGGGAGTACCCTTCATTAGAGGGATGGTTGTATCATTTACCTTGGTTGGAAATGAATCCTTAATGCATAACTAATAAAAATCATATTATAAAGGAAATTATATTCAACTAGGATCACAATAATCATAACTAAGATTGCCTTTACACGATATTAAAAACTCATCAATCTAAAAGAAAATTGATGTAATTAGTTAGTTTCTTTGGTAAATATATAATATTACTAAAGCATTTTGAATGAATCTTGAATGAAGATAACATTTTATATATGTACTTATCCTAAATATAAAAGTAAAACATCATATCAAATAATGTTCTTCATATAATCACTTGGCACACTTATATCTAAACAAAAATAATATATGCAACTTAGTATTCAAATATAAGAAATTTACCAAACATAGAAATTAACATATATGTAGCCACTTATTTGACTATATTAAATATTTTCTAAATAACCAAGTAAAGGAAAATAAAAGCATAATATTATCTTTTGTATTAGGTTTGCATCACATAAAAGACACCATAAATTATTATTATTAAAAACATAAGAGAACATAGATATACTTTTGAAAGGCCATCATAAACTATAATTTAGTTGACAAGAGGTATCAAAAAGAGATAAAGACTCATGAAAATGACATAATCAAATCTAAAATTTTAATAAATATTGTGAAAATAGATAAGTATATAGAGTTGTAATAGTATGTTGTATAACTTTTTTATCGAAGAATTATGTCTAGATTTATTAAATTTTAAAATGACATACATATATGACATTTATAACTTTGATTTGAAATTTTTGACTATCTCTCGTCGAAGGATCTTTCCAGAAGTAGATCTTGGTATCATTTTTACAAATGTTACATTGTTTAACCTTTTAAATGGTGCTACCTAACCAAAAAAATAAAGACATTAGAAATATACAATAATTGATTACAAACATAAAATGCATTGAGTAAATTATATTATTATAAATCATAATATTACCTATTAAATAGGGTAAAAGATATATTATTATTACTCTAATTTTTTCTATTACCTGCTTGGAAACAAAGTCCATCACATCGTGTTTTTTCAAAGAGCTTCTTGTAGAAAGGACAATGTATGCTATAGGAACCTCTCCTGATCGTGGGTCAATTTGACTACACAAATGAACTTATAATTGAGAAAATTTGTCAACTATTCTCAACATCATTGCAACTTAATTTCCTCCTAATTCCTATATGAAAATTCATTATTTCAAGAATAAATGCATACTTAAATAAAAAAAGACCACATACCGAATAACTGCTGCATCCAAAATTTCTGGATGTGTAAGTAATAGTGCTTCCAACTCAGCTGGAGCTACCTAAAGACAAAATAGACATGATTTTTAGTTTTAAGATGCATACAAATAAAAAATCATGCATTTTATTATTAGTAATATTTAGATTGATTGAAATCATTAAATAAATCATGTAGCTTACTTAGAAAGGATAACTTATACGCTTATAAAATTTATAATAAATGCTTGCACATATACTTAAGATTTTATTTTAGTTGCAAAAATACTTAGGTAACTATTTTATTTATGAATAATATCTCATATTTTTTTAAATTTAAAATAGGCATGTGCACATGTTCTCATTTATATACTTAAAAAAGGAAAGACTTAGGGATGAGAGATAATATGGCCACACATTTAAATATTTATAGTTACAATGTGAGAAAACAACCTCTGTGTTTCATTTAAGAATTAACCCGAAATATATTGAACATTCATAGGATATCAAGTCTTCTATTAAAAAAGGGTTTCACCACTTGATGTGTTGGTTAAGTGTTTTTTGTTGTTGTTTTCCCCACCTAGGTTCAAACCTCCATTGGGCCATTGTGATTATGGTCTTATGCCTTCACTGTTGGGCCTCGACTTTGTTATATGGGGATGAGGCCCCCCATTTGTGGTCTCAATGGTTCGAATCTCCAAGTCAAAATTATTTCACATGGTCTCAGAGGGCATGTCATGCCAATGTCACTGGTCATGTTAGAAAGTTTACCAAACACTTATTTAAGAAAAAGGTCTAATATTAAAAAAAATCTATTATAAAATTTTAATTTTTTTTATATGATAAATTTATATTAAAGAATTTTAAATTAAATAAATTTCTTTTTGTACTTTTTCTAGAAATTCTTTGATATCATAATTTTTTATATTAATATTGGGTTGATTAAAGTGATGAATTATTACCTATCTAAAAAATAAGATAAAGTAAACACCACACTCAAAAGTCAAAAGAACTTGTGGTTTTCATGCAAATATTTATAACATTATAATCAAAAGAAGATAGAGGAAGAGCACTAGTACCCACACATCCTGACTTTGTGCACTTGTAGAGCCTAAACTATACGTTGAATTTTGACAATTTTTTTGTTGTTGTCTTCATATGAGAGTTGACACCTTAAAAAATATTTCTTGGCTTCTAGGTATTAACAAAAAATTATGAAGAGATCTTTAAGAGTGAAAGGGCCAAAAAGTGGACATTTCAAAGTGTCACTCGATACCCACTCTAAGATTCACCAATAACCATCCACTCAAAATTGCCAGTACTTTTGGATAGATGTCCCATTAGTCGTACACAAACACCCCATAGTGGTGCACAAATGGGCCAATTACCAACCTAAAAAGATAAAAGAAGATTGGATTTTGGTACATGTGCTATCATTTTTTTGGCTCCTTTAAAATTAGTAATTAGAGGGTCAAGTGTGTGTGGAGTGTGCAGTTATTCAAACACGTTCAATTAATGGTGCTCTTCCCCTAATGTACCGTTGTTTTTCTAAAATGGATAGGAATAAGAGGAAATGTTTTCCTTAAGGAAGACACTTGATTAAGCTTCATGGAAAATCACAAATCGTAATTTTAAAAAGCAACTAGTTCTATATAGGGGGAAGTTTGGAACTACTTACAAACTATTGAGGCAGTTTTATAATTATCAAGGTAATTTGGTAATAATCAATTGTTATAAATATGGTGGAACCCTAAAAAATCTAACAAGATAATTTGATATAAAAAACTAACTATTTCATTTCCAATCCCATTGAAGGATCCCTTTAAATAAAGTGTGATATTCCAATAGATATATAAGGGAGAGAAACCATATTTTTTTATTATCAACGGAAGAGAATGAATATTTATGTGATGTTAGAGCATTTGAGTAGGTGAGCTATCAATATTACCTAAAATGACTTGTTTATTTTTTATAATAAAAGAAGGGATTTTGAAAGGTCCTTGACCCTTATACACAAAGAAGGATTTAAAGCATTACAAACCAAGAAGGATAACCAAAAGAAACAACAAAAGTTCAAGAAAATAAATCAAACCATACTAAACACCAATCCAAAGTCAGTGTGATTTAAAGACAAATTGCACCAAATATTTTTCTTCATATTGCACAATTTTTCTAACTCTAATATTTTTTTCTTTACAATAACTCTATCTATATCATTTTGTTAGGATTAGAGAGCACCAAGAGGGGGGGGTGGGGGGTGAATTGGTGCAATAATATTCTTCAACCTTTTAAACTGAAACCATATCTTAATATTGAAAGAAAAATAAAGTAAACCAAATAGAACACATAACATAAAAATCACAACACCATAATTTATTTACAAGGAAAACTTGGTTAAGGGAAAAACCCCAGTAGGGATGATACCCACAAATATCTCACTATTGTAGTAATAAGTGCCCGGGTAAAGGAATAAGTTCAAAAGAGGGGAATGCACTTGAATTAAGGCTTATATCCTAGAGCTCACCACTTAATAGTACAACCAAAATACATCAAGGCTTACAACCAATTACGTAATCAAGAAATGGACTTATAGTCCTATACCGAACTAACTATTAGCATTAATAATGCCTATACAGTTCCAATAAAGCTCTGAACATAGATATTCACATCAACATAGTCTCTTCTTACTTCCTTTTCATAATATCATCATCCCTCAATTGCTTCTATATCCTTCACACTCAAAACTCGATCTTAAATATAAGACCATGATCTCAAAACATAAAATCGGTCGGCCCAAATAAGAGAAATGAAAGATGTAGATGTATAGGAACCAAAATAGGATCAAAACATAAAATCAAACCTTGCTAACTAAACCATGTAACCTTTGATTTTGGCTCTATCATCAACAATCATTAGACCAATAAAAAAAAATGATTTACCAGGTATACTGACTCAATTTCTCTGAACTGTCATGTTCTTCCAAAACCTGTCAACCTGATATTCCACAGTGAATATCTCATACATCTAACGAGTTTAGGATATGGGATTACTAGATTAGACATAATAGTATGTCTACATTCATACCTTACAATCACATACACTAATACTCAAAATTTAGTTCGATCTAAATTGATCTATCTGGTTGGTCACTATCCTGCTTCCGGTAATTAGACAAATATAGGTATCAAATCCTCCGGTAAACTAACTTGTCTGCATCATGAACAACAATAATGATATTATTTTTTATCAATGAAAACATACCATACATTTAGGATTATCTCTTGCCAACAATCTCCTCCTTTGGCATTGATAGAAACACTTAGGAGAAATAGCTAAGTGTCCATCCCAAAATGGCAAGTCCATAACTATATAAAAAAAATAATCCCCCTTTTAGTATGCATCATTACTATACATTTTTCATTGAATCTCTCCCCCTTTGAGATCAATGGAAAAGGTGGGGTACAAAAACTAAAAAAATTCTACCAAAATCCTATAGATTCCTTATATACAGCCTCCATAGTTACAAGTATTTAAAATATCTGAGAAAATTGTTCTCAAAGATGCCAAATCAACATCCCAAGATTTCTTTAGGTTGTCCAAACTATGGATTTTTCCACATATAGAACAGGTTGCATTCTCTACTTTAGGAAGGCCTGCATGATTTAATAAATCACATTATTTCTCTGCCTCCTTAAGAGCTCTCCGAATCTAAGTTGGGAATAATGAGGTCCCTCAAGTCATTATGCTTGCAAATCAATCTTCTTCTCTCATCTTCCAAAGTCTTTATCTGATCATTCATCTTTACTATCTTTGTCATATATGTCGATGCAAATCCTTTTGATGAATCAAAAGTATTTTCCTTAACTAATAATTTGTCTTCAATTTCCTTCAGGATCTTATCTATATTAGACACATGAGTGAAGGAATCTATGATCATCCTATATCTATTTATTCCTTCTTCTATAGAATCCATAATATATTTTACACCAACATCCAAATAAGTTTTATCTTGCAAAATTAATTGGTCCTTTTAAGTTTGATTCAGAAGATTCAATTGGTAAAGTTAGTCTTGCCAACAATGTCTCAAGACCATTCTTGATTAATCATTCCTTTCTTCATCTAGTTTCTCTTTTTCTCCCATTGTCTTAGGGATATCAAGTACATTATCTATTTTATCCTCTTGACCTCTGGTGGCCTCAACCTCTATTTTCATATGCTCATCAATTTGTACTTTATATTCAACCTCTATTTCAACTGGTTTATCCTCAAAAAGTCCTTGTTCTACCATGATTTCATCTAATTATTCCCTATTTATAAAATTTACAAGATCTATGTAGGGAATTTTTCCTTCTAGCTGCTCATCTTTATTAGGTTCATCAAAAGTAACTGGGTACACCACCAATATATACATCTAGTTCTTTAACAGTAGAGACAAATTGTTCATAAATGAATACCTTTTCTTCTCTTCTTTTAGTTCTAGGTTATTTCTTCTTAGGCACAACAAGTCTAACTTCTTTCAATATCTTATTGATAATATCATCTATTTCAACAATGATTTCATCTATTCTATCATCCATTAACATGTTGATTCTTTTCTTTACAACTAGCCTCCTTTTTGCTTCTTCAAGTAGATTATTCATCTAATCACAACTGATTATCAAACATATCTTAGTAATAGATGCCTCTTTTATCCTCTTATCTTATTTTAAGGCTATCAATCTCTTCTAGTTTTTCAATAATTAGGTATTTGATTTTTTATTTCAACACGTGTTCTACTAAATTTGTTCAAGTGAGTAATAATACCTTGTTCTAATGTTTTTCTTTCTTCTTCATCAAATACAAGATAATATTTCTTCAATTCTACCAAAATGCCAAGATTAATCACTTTATTCAAAATCTTATCTACAACATTCTCACCTTTTCTTACACTCATGGGTATCACTTTTGTTGCGGTAGCTCCTTCTGTCATTATTTTCTTCTTTGTCTGATTAGATTCAATAGATCAATTTCCATCATGATCCTTAATTCTTTTCTTTTCCAGACCGGTACTCTTCTTCTTAGTTCTTCTCTTTACCGGTTCTGACTGAGTCCTCTTCACTTTTGATCTGGATGCCTTTGGTGAAGAAGTTGGCTTCTTCACAAGATGTGTAGATGATGTTCTATAGAACCTTCTTTGCATAGAAATTGTGGGCAGTGGAGTTGCCTCCTCTTCAACATTAATTGATTTTACTTGAGTCTCTCATTGTTTCCTCATTTCTTCCATTTATTCCTTGGCAATTCCTACTTTCTCTACTACTATATCAATAATTTTCTTGATTTTTCTATTCCTCTCCTTTTATGTCAGCTCTGTTTGAACTTGTTGATACTTCTCCATATAGGTTCCAAACCTCTGTGCATTCAAACCAATGGGGATTTTGAGTGTTTCTTCCACATACTTCTCAACGAACTCTTGTATTACTTCATATCCCATCGATTGAATCCACATTTGTCTAGGTTCTACTGCCTCTATGCAACATTGATCTATCTCAACCATGAAACATATCGAATCTACATACTTCTCCACTATACTTTTTAGAATTATTTCTCTCTTTTGTATCTTGTTTTGAAACATCTTAAGGTGTTATGAGATTAAAGAATCTATAACATTTTTCTTTTGACTCTGGTACATGTTAGATATCTATAATGCCACAAGAACATCCTTTTTCCAAGATACATCCATGAATCTGGGAAAGAAACACATCAAGGCTTACAACCAATTACATAATCAAGAAATGGACTTATAGTCTTATACCAGACTGACTGTTAGCATCAATAATGCCTATACAATTCCAATGAAGCTTCGAATATAGATCTTCACATCAAAATATTCTTTTCTTACCTGCCTTTTCATAATATCATCATCCCTCAATTTATTCTATATTCTTTGCACTCAAAACTCAATTTAAAAAAAAAGATCATGATCTCAAAACATAAACTCTGTAAGCCCAAATAAGAGTAATGAAATGTGTAGATGTATACACACCAAAACAGGATCAAAACATAAAATAAAACCTTTCTAATTGAATCAAGTAACCTCTTATGTTGGATCTATCATCAACAATCATTAAACCAATAAACAAAAATTATTTACTAGGTATACTGATTCAATTTCTCTGAACTATCATATTCTTCCAAAAACTGTCAACTCGATATTCCACAATGAATATCTCATGCATCTAATGAATTTAGGATCTAAAATTAATAGATTAGACATAATAGTATGTCTACATTCATACCTTACAATCTCATACACTAATACTCAGAATTTTATCCAATCCAAACTGATTTATCTGATTGGTCACTGTCCTGCTTCTAATACTTAGACAAATATAGGCATCAAATCCTTTGGTAAACTGACTTGTTTGCATCATGGCCAAGAGTAATGATAGTATTTTCCATCAATGAAAAAACACAATACATTGAGGATTATCTCTTGCCAAAGATCTCCTCCTTTGGCATCGATGGAAAAACTTAGGAAAAATGGCTAATTGTCCATCCCAAAATTCCAAGTCCAAAACAATATCAAAAACAATACTCCCCCTTTCAGTATGCATCACTCATATATATTTTTCTATATGTTTTTCACTGAATCTTATATTTGTGGGTATCATCCCTATCAGGGTTTTCCCCTTAACTTGGTTTTCCTTGAAAAAAAATGATGGTGTTGTGATATTTATGTTATGTTTTCTATTTGGTTTCCTTTCATATACTTTCAATATTAACCTATGGTTTCAGTTTAAAAGGTTAAATAATATTGCTGCACAGATTCACCCCCCCGCCCCCCCTTTCAATGCTCTCCAATCCTAACACATTCAATCTCAAAGGAGTGTCTATCTTTTTAGAGTACACAAGGGATTTCCCACTACTTTAAACCTTTATTGTATTCTCATCATTACTAAGAGATATTTAAGAACTCGATTCTCATTTTTTTAAACAGGTTATGAATTCTTATTTCTAGGGCACATAGCACCAACATGGCCCACTTTACAAAATAAAATACAAAGAATAGGAGGTTCTTAAAAAAAATTATTTCACCCAAACTCCATAATCAGAGGAGATGATGAATCGAGATGGAAGCCTCCCATTTTCCTCCATGAGAACAAAAAAATGAGAAAAGATCATATGATTCTTAAATTTTTTGATAGAGTCAACATGAAAATATTGTCCAAAAGAATTAGCAATGAGCTTAAATACTTCCTCATACCATAATTCCAAAGGTAAGTCTAGAATTTTAACCCACACAAGAAATTTTATAGTATCCTCACTCAAAGGATTAAAACTAGGGGCCCACTTTGTAAGGAAAAAGCCATTCTACCAAAAATTAAGGACCATCTAAGAGGATTCTAGAGAAATCATCCAGATTTGAAAAAGTGAATAAGAAAATAATTTTAAGAATTGAAACAACCTCACCTCTTAAATTCCACTTGCGACTCATCCATCTTTGACACCATCAATATTGGAATTTTTTTGAGAGAATCTCCCAATGATAAAGTTGCAAAACCAAGTCACAATCTTACTCGTAAGAAAATTAGGTATAACAATTTCCCTCTCTTTCACCTTAGTCTATTCATGAATACTAGACTCAAAGAAAACCATATCCATCCCTTCCCCCTCTAATATCATAGTAATATTCTCCAAACAGGAGGTTAAAGGATGAGGTAGTGACATAGTAGTAGTGTTAAACACACAACCAACAATGGGAAATAAAATACCAAGGAAACCTTGCACACCAACCTTTTTAAAATTATCAAAAGGTGAAATGTTTAGAAAGAAAGGATCACTTGCACGGTGGGCGCCAAAAATGTGTGCTATAAATGTGTCACACTTCTATGAATCATTACATGCAAGGAAACTCAAGAATGAGCCCTCACAAATCGATCCATAGCTCCCTAGGCATGGAGTGCAAGGGTTTTTAAGGATGCTCTCAGCTAGAGCTATTTAGCCTATAACCTTGCTAGTAAACCATGCAATGAGAGATTCAATAAAGACAAGGGCAAGAATGCCAATATCCTCAAGAATCAAGAATGAAAATGCAATGCAATGCTATGCTAGAAATGGAAATGCAATCTAAGCTATGAAAGGAAATATGCAAGTGTTACAACCCAAGCTAATTAATCTATGTGAGCTAATCTAGAGCATAGAAATGAAGTTAATCTAAGAAAGCATAAATATGAAGCTAAGCTAAGAATGCAAGAATGAGATGTAGAATGCAAGAATGAGATGTAGATGCTAAGAATGCTCCAAATCTTCAAAAGCTCCAAAGTGACCTAGAAATCCTGTAGCATAAAGTTAGCATAAAAAGTTGGGGGATCTAGAATGAAGAAGAGAGCTCTTCTTTTAAAGGAAATGAGAAGGAATGAACCATGGAGATTAAGAGGCAAAAGATTTAATCAAGGGTGGAGCTTGAAAGAGGAGCAATCCATGTGCACAAATATTCTCCAATGAGAAAATAGGAGTTGACTTTTGTGTCCATATGAGACAAAAAGTGCTTTTTCCCTTTTTATAAAATAAGAATAATGCTTTATTTGTGCAACTTAGGATAAGAGGAAAAGTGGGGGCTTTTATTTATTAAAAGGGGAGGAAATATTCCTTTTAAATAAATAAAGACTTACGATAAGATGGTTAGCCCATAGAAAATAATCGAATAAATGATAGAGCTAGAATTTGATCAAGAGAAAGCAATTGATGATTTTAGCAAAAATGCTAGCAAGGGGCTAATAGTCTAGGTGACCATTTTTAGGTGTATACAATCATTACCCAAACAAACAATGTTAACTCGCTAACAAGAAACAAATACCTTAGAAAATTTAGGAATCCTACTAGGGATAATAGGAGAAACTACATCATAATGCATTACAGAGGTGGGAACAAGAAGAAAAGCCCTCTGAAGAGTGAGTCCAAGGTCATCCATCTTCATCTCAGATTTAGCTATTAGACTAGGATCATAATGTTCTTGTAGGAACCTCTATTTTATCCCCTACTAGAGAGACAATACATATTCAAAGTCCTCATCATTGTTGCAACATAGAGAAGTAAAATCCTACATCTCATCAACCCCATACCCTATTTTGGCCAAATGATCCTCCAACATAATGTTAAGGAGAATATTATCCTCAATATTGTAATGAATCCCTCTAAGATATTGTATGTGTAATGATCATTGTAGAAGGATCCCCTTGCTATAATTGTCACTACCTTTCTCTTTCTTGCTTCTGATCTCATTTCAAAACCCATGGATTGTCTATTGTAGTCAATGCATGGTCTTTTTTTTCCTATTTGAAGTGTGTCAAAATAAAATAATAATAACATAGATTGTTTTATTATTGGAATTAGTGAGCCATTGTCAATTTGTTTTTAAATTTGAAATGAATGTAATATTAAATACAAGGGGAAAAAATCATCATGTCCAAGACAACTTAGGAAATTGAAAATGTGTAGAGAAGAAAACAAAGGATGTGGTGTAGTGAAAGGAAAGGGAGAGAAATTCTAAGGAGAGAAAAGAAAGAGGTGGTGTGGGACTACAAAGAATTGTGAGAAAATAATAAACATTGAGATCAATAAGGGGCACCATAAAGAACAACATGTATAAAGTTTCAATAGAAATAAATCAAAGAGAGGAAGAACAAAACATGGTCTTTTCATCAATACTAAGCTATTATGTATACAAAATAGTTTTTTCACCCTTCATAGTATTTTCCCAAGATAAATAATTATGTTTGTGTTACATTACACTCACATTTTTTTATTTGATTATTTTCTTTCTAACTAATTGTGCTAGAAATTATGGATCAATTTGTAGTAAAGAAACACATTTTTGTGGCTTGAAAACAATCAAGTAAATCATGAGAGAAGAGATATTTTTGAGCAGTTGGAAAAAGAGTTTGTAGTAACATAGCTCAAGAGGGAAAGATGAATCTATAAAGAGAAGTGGACTAACCCCTATTAAAGATGAAAAAATTGTGGAAAGGGTATCCAAAAGCATTCATGTTCATGTTTTCTTCAAAGATTTGAAATCTAATAATTATTATAAAATTTTTATCATTTGGTTTGTTGTTTGCATGTTCTTTGTGTTGGAATTATGACAAGGTTTTCCTTCATTTTGCTGGTTTTTTGTTGTCTTGTTTAACTTGGGCTTGTTATGTATTTTTTTGCTAATGTTGGTATGCAATAGGATTGAGACCCTTATTTCCTACTTTACCTAATAAAAAAATATACAATGAGATAAGATTTGGTTTACTTTAGTGGTAGAAAATTGGAGTGCAACTACCTATTTACCATGAACAAACTTATACCATCTTGACAACACAATTTTTTTAGAAATCATTCCTGCATGCTACTTTAAAGCCTTATTTGACATATTCACTTGTCTAGGAATGGTGACAATATTTCCTATAATGGGACTTTTAAAATTTCCACCTCCATTTGATTGACCACCCTAAAAGGGGTAAAAAAATGTCTTTTGATATAAATGAGGGGTCTGTTGATTCTTTGGCCTTTTGACCAAAGGATAATATACTATAGGTAGCCACAATCTAGTAGTAATTTCTTGTTACTTTAGCTCTATTGAAAGCTTTTAGGTACTAGAATTTGCCTGATATAATTTGTCTTTCCCTTCCATGTATCCCCTTATTAATATAGTTAAATAATATAACTGAACATGAATCTTCTACAAGGATAATTCTAATAATATCATTGTGTAGTAGTATTTATCTTCCCAAAAAATATTGCCCACTTAGTAGTCACTTGTCTAATCATCAACAAGATTCCACAATTGTAATTTTGATGTTGTGTCTTCAAAATCACTTATTTTGATCCTAGGCCAAGTTGTTTTGTACTATTACTAAAGCCCTCTTTGGATTCACCTTGACTTTGGATATTGGAATGTCATAAAATGTATCCCTTTATAATTTCACACTCTATTTGGCACCTAATGCAATGTTCATTTTAAGCCTATTTAAGCTCTATTCTACTCCAAAACTGCATTTTTATACGACCAAATCTAATATCACAAACCTCAACATTCATTTTTCCCTTTTAGAGATGTGATTTTGGAAGGCCTAGGGTGCCGATCTCCTCACTCCTACCAAAAATAACTTGAAAAACTTGGTTTACAAGTGTTGGCCTCCACATTTTAAAATTTGGTCTCAGTCTTTCCAGTTGACCATTTTATGTCAGTGTTTTATCAAAAAATACCTTGTGATCCCTATGTAAGGTACATATTCTATCATTGGTAAAGATACATCTAAGAAACATTCAATCTACATTCTAATCCAATTCAATTTAGACAAATCAAGAAGCAAAAAACTACAAAATTCTATATTCAAGTATGATTTCATGTTTTTCATTTATATATATATCATGTTATTTCATTTAAACTCCTAGGACTTCGATAAAGGGAATTGCATCACCACCATTATATGAAACTCCTTATTAAAAAGGTTTTATGCCTAAGGTATAATTTTTTCATACCAACATTTTGTTTATTGGTTTTCCTATGTCCTCCCTAGGGTACATACCCTTTTTCATCATCATATTTTTGTGGAGGTGGGAACACCAACATGGGATTTAACTTAAGTAAGACCCTATAAAACACAACCATTATTTCCCATTTTTTGTGTGTGCAGGTTGGAATCCGACAACAAGAGTGGTATAGGAGTGTATAGCAGATTGTTACATGTTGTGATAACTTTTAAAAAAATGAAAAAACTAGGACTATGGCACACAGCATGAATGTTCAACTAATTTAGGTTTTATTTATGGATACATACCTACGAGAACTCCTAACAAAAATCTCATCCCTCTCTCTTAGTTTCATGAAACTCTAGACTAGGGTTCCCAATACCTGTGCCTAACATATTTTACTCTAGTTTTGATATCTAAGTTCTTCTCGGTGTCTCTAATCTAGATCTATCTTAATCTATTATGTATTTATTTATTTATTGTTATTGCTAATAACACTCATTAAAGCCCAATGTTCATCTCTCCTATTAGAACTCTAGTTGGACCTATTCAAGTTCCAATGTTAATCTATGAATATTTGAGACCTTAGTTTACATCCATAGGCCTAGGATCTTATCTATATACACCATTAGTTTGGTGACATGTCTTGCACTTTCATATCGTCTAATTTTAGTGCTAGATATGATTTCTTTTCATATATTTCTAATTTAGATGCAATAATTTATGAAATTAATTACTTATGTACTATATCATCTTAAAATGGATGTACTCATTATTGAAGACCTTTTAACTAATGTCCTTTACTAAATTTATGGATTATGGATGGATTTGTGCATAACCCCTTTCTTCTCTCGTTCTATCCCATTTTTACCCTTTTCAACTATGCAGTCTCTGAGACCCCAAGGTTATCTCCTTATGGACCAACCCTGGAACAGATAGACCCAGTTGACCTATTCTAGAAGAGGTCAACCAAGTCGGCCTGTTCCCGGAGTATTTTAAATCCCATGGCTAGTGTTGTCTCAGGGAATTAAATTTCCAAATAGAGTGCCCTCGTCATCTTTCTTTGTTTTCCCACTCGAAAACTAGTATAAAAGGAAGCCTAGGAACCTCATTTTGGGAGGGAATTTTCACTATAGAAATCACACATTAAAGCTCAAGCATTCAAGAAAACACATTTTCATCAAGCATTCAAGGCATCCAAAGATTAGAGGATCCTTTTGTCCATCAAGGCATTCAAGGCATTCAAGATCTAGCACTTTTTTGGCCATCAAGGAAGGATATTTACATTGATGAATTCTTCATATTCTTCATTGGTGCACATTTACATCCATGGCTCCATGATGTGGTTTTGGTAGATCTATTGCATTTATGGATATTTCCTACATCTATTATTGCAAATTCAACATCTACAACATACAAGCATCACAAAATCCTTATTGACAAGGGTTTCTACAAGCAAGGTGAATACTTACATTTTTTTTGTTTCCTTTACATATTTAAATTTCAATTTCAAGGTTGATTCCTCAATCTAGGGCTTGACCAAGGCAAGCCATCATCCACCCAAACCCAAAAACAAGCTTTTCTATTTGCAGGAATAAGATATCATATGACAACCACATATATGAAAACTACTTGCCGAGAAATTTTTGAAGAAGTTGAATCGACTTTGCTATGGTATCCCAAGCACACGGTGACCTGGTCGACATTTTCGTGGAGGTTTGGGAAAAACAACATTTTTTCATTTTTTTGTCCTGATCGTGAATTCGTAGTCAGAAGTTCCATCACAGGTTTAGATCTACAATTTTTGAAGCAAAATGACACATTACTTACACATTTCAAGGTGAGTACTTTATCAATCATTTCATTTCTTAATCTAGACCTATTTTCACATCTTAATTGGGTTGATTGCTTACATTTAACATCTAGATCTATCTTACTTTCCTCATTAAATAAATTGGTTCAATTGCACTTTTACATTTACACATCTTTATTCAAATCCTACATTGCATGAAAGAGGACTTGCTTCATACTTTATTAATATAGTTTGGGTTTAGCATTGGCATCCCTTTATCTCCTTGGGTTTTTCTAATGTAACTTGGGTTATGTTGAGAGTTATATTTGGAATCCCCTCTTTCTCTTGTATTTTGAATGTTAGTGTAGAAGTGGTTAGTTAAGGAATTCATCTCACATAGTTTATATTGTTAAATTTATTAGCACCTATTTTCCCCCTAAATATTTTGGTGAACCCGATGTGTTACAACTTCCTTTTGACCTTGGTGTTAGATTTCAATTTGCATTATCTTGTGTGTTCACCTTCATTAAAGATTTTGGCGAACCCGACATGTTACAAATTCCTTTTGATCTTGGTGTTAGAATTTCCCTTTGCATTATCTTGTGTGTTCACCTTCAGTAAAATTTTTGGTTAACCCAACATGTGCCCTCTTTCTTTATTTTTGGAGTTTGATTTAGCTATACTTGTGTGGTTAGATCTTTCTTGTTATTCTCTTTATTACACTGATAATTGTGTTAGAGATCATTAGAGTTTCCTTTTGTGATCTTCTCTTTTATGAGCTTTATTACACTAAGTCCAACCTCTAGCATTCCCATTAGGAGAAGCCGTAGAATCATGAGCTCTTTTGAACATGATTCCTCTTTTATTCCTAGGACCCATGATGATACTAATATTTTCCCTCAAGATCCTAATCCTATAGCAAAGCATAACTCTTCTCACTTTCCCCATGCTGAAGATGAAGTCTTAAGAATTCATCCTTCCCAAGTTGATAAGCTCTCTCACGAGTTCGATAAATTGGAAAATTGGCTTGTGTAAGAGAGCACAAATCCTGATAGTGTTTCCTCTATTGAGGCTATTAAGAAGCTTATCACTCATGATGATAATAACATCTCCATTATGTGTGGTATATCACACCTTATCAATACTCATGCTAATCCTTTTACAAAATGTGCTCAAGAGTTAGGATATATTCCTCCTTCCACAACTGTTGAACCTTCTATTCCTATTTCTACCACTATTCCTAGCATTCCTACCTATGAACCACATCTCATGAAAACTTTTACACAAGTCTCTAATCCTCTTAGTGTTGGTCTTATGAACCCTTCACTTCCTTTAAGTGTTCCTGCTACCTCCATACCTTTTTCATTACCTTCATATAATGTTGATTCTTTCACATATTCCAATCCTCTTCCCATTCCTTCTAATGCTCCACCAACATCCTTACATTTTTCTTCCACTTCCTACAAATTTCCTAGTACATCCCATATGTCTCTACCTATTATTGCATCTTTTGATCCTACCATTAGTAGCTTGGTTCAAACCGTCACCACTTTGCAAAAACAAGTGGCTCAATTCACTCAATCTAAGTACAACATCCCTACATGTGACATTGCTAATACCCTTTCCTTAGATATCCTTCGTGTTGTTATCCCACAACATATTGAGATACCTCGTCTTGAGACTTATAATGGTAAGGGTGATCCTGTGATTCATGTTAGGACTTTCCAAACTATATGTAGTGATTTTTCTCATGACTATAGGCTCATGGCTAAGTTGTTTACACACATTTTTAGGGATAAAGCTTTGCAATGGTATTTCTCTTTACCTCCTTATTCTATTAATTCCTTTCAAATGCTCGCTAATTCTTTCATTCAACAATTTCAAAAAAATACTGGTCCTCAAATTTCTTTGATTGATTTAATGCATTGTAAGAAAAGTGTTAAAGAAAAAGTTAGTGACTTTATTGGTAGATTCAAACACTTGTATGCTCAAATTTCTTATCCTATGCCTGATCATGATATTCAATGTATTTTTATTTCTAATTTGAAAAAAGAAATTAGAGATAAGATTCTCCTTACTGAGTATACTTCCTTTTCACATCTTTGCGCAGTGCTTCACCATTATCAGTTACAAGTGAGCCAGCTTGAGAGATCTACTCCAATGGCTCCTATTAGTATTGATAAGAGTGATGCCACAGTTCATCAAAATAAGTTATCTAAACCTAACAATTACATCAAGATTCACAAGTACAAAAACATAGTTGATGATTGTGTGGCTACTACATCGAAAGTGATGAAGGGTGCCCCCCTTAATACCACAAACACATAATAGAAACAAAGAACAACAACAATTTGCAAGAACATAAAATGGGCTTCTTATTATCTCCACAAATGTGGAATTACAAATTTTAGAATTACAATATGCAAAGCCACATGGGCATTTCCCTTACAATATTTTGTAGGACAAAGCCTCAAATTATCACCCATAACTACTTTGAACTGCTCTAAATTGCTCTGAACTGCCCTAGACAACACTACGAGCCTTCCTTATATAGGCAATTTTCCACCGCTTGGGAAGGTTCCATAAATTTAGCCATTAAGGCCGACCAACCCTAGAATTATTTTATTTTTCAATTTATTACATCAGAGTCAGCTCAAACCATCTTTTGAAACCCAAACAAAAATTTTGAAAGAAATTTATTTTCTGCCATTTCAGGTGGCCCAACTTTCGGAGACCATAAGTCATCACTTGTTGACCTAACTAACTATTATGACCCTATTTCAGAAAGGGCGCGAAGTGCTCTACAATATTTAACTTAAGCAAGCTTTAGTCATCTGAAGTTTTGACCTCATCTAGGGCCTCTAAAGCCTTCAAAACTGAGTTCAAAGTTTTTGTACCCTGTTGTCAATACCAAAATTTTTCAATATCTTCAAAAACTAGACTTGATCTAGCAATGAAACTTTACTGGCAGGCTGATATGACCAAAATGAACCTCCACGGAAGAAAATAGACCATTCTGAGATCATATGACTGACTTACTAAAAATAGTAAGTTTCCATACATAGCAACTTTGCACAAGATAGCCCTTATTGAAAAGAGACCAAAAATATTTTTGGGTGATGCAAGATTGCTCTTACACCCAGGATGCTCCTGTATCAGAAAGGTACAACTAATTTTTCCTCTGTGTATCATCTTAATCGTAAGTAAAATTATTTATCTGAACCTTTACACATGGTGATGACAAATTTGATTAATGCTAACATTCTTAAACTTCCTCCTATCCATCCTATTGACACTAGAAAACCAATGCCTAAGTCTTTTGATCAAAATGACTTTTGTCAATATCATCTTTAACCACATCATGGTACTCAAAGTTGTTATGCTTTAAAGAATTTTATTTAAGATCTTATTGATTCCAATGCTATCTCTATTGATGCCGAGGTTAGTAGTACGAAAAAATCCGTAGAACCTCCTAATCAGAATTTGCAAATTTACACCAACCCCTTACCTTCACATTCAATAAATGTCATTAATCAACCTTCTTCTATTGTTACTAACATTAGTTATGACAACAAGGTAGAAGAAGCTAATAATGTGATTAATCATGTTCAGTCTCAACCTCAACCTTTGATTTTTCCTTTGCATGAACCTAAACGTACACCTCTTATCACCTTTGATCATTCTAATATGTTTAAAGAGCCTAATGGTCTTCTTTACATTACTACTAGGGTAGCTCATATCCCTTCTCATTGTGTTTTGATTGATCCCTCTTCCTATGTGAATGTTATCACTAAAGAAAATCTTTTTAATAAATAATTGCATAAGGATAGCTATGATACATCCAGTGTTTGGATTCAAACTTGTAATGGTTTTGTTTATCATCCTAAAGGTTTTATAAATCTTCCTATGACCCTTTTCAATAAGGTTGTTCATACTACCTTTGTTGTTATTCCTACTTCCAATCAATTTTAAGTTAAGCTTGGTATTTTGTGGCTCTCTTCCATGCAAGTTTTAGCCTCTCCTATTCATAATTGCATAAAATTTCCTCATAAAGGAGAAGTTGTCACCATTAATCATTCTCTTTATAAACCTTTGCGTCCTCAAGATTGTGCTGAGATAGATTTATTTTGGCCATCTCTCCTTCAAAAACCACCTAACCATCCTGATCATCTTTATTGATCCTATCAACAATACAAGGTAGAAAAGATTCTTGATCTTATCTTTCCTAAGGTTGATACTCCTGCAGTTGTCTTACCTACCCCACCTATTCCTCCTCCTATAATTCCTCAACCCATAGTTGTTCTCTCCTTAGAACCTATGATTGTTGAACCTAATCCTTCAAGTTTATCTCGTAAAACTATTCATGACCAACATGCTCATCAACGTCGCAAGAACTGTCAAGTTAAGGCTAAGGCTCATGCTCTTGCTTCTCAAATTTCTTCTTCATCTTAATCTGTCTTCCATCGATCAACCATGCTTGATCCTTTAAAGGAAGTGACTCAAAATAACAATATGCAAATGGATAAGCATAATGATTTTGTTTATATTTTTTATTCTATTAATCTTGATATGGAAGATACTCTTTCAATGATGATGTTTCTAATGCACATGTTAGTGATGATGAATATGAAAATATTGATATGGATTTTGATTTTCCTAACATGCTTTCTACGTAGCTAACACTCACTGCTAGTGAAGAGCATAGTGACTCCCCCCAGAGTCCTTACTTGGATATGGTGGTGGTTCCTACTATGTTGGATGTTGTTCCTCTTGTGACTTTCTCACCTTTCTTTGATAATTCAGACCAAGACGGGGAGGGCACACGAAATTCTTGAAGTGGACTTCTCTAACATGGTAGTCTTTGTGTGCTCATTTTGTATTTCTCCCGTGTTGTGTTATTTGTTATATTTTTGTCTAGATCGCTTTAGATGGCTCTTGTTTCTTTGTTGGCACAAGATGATAAAGTAATTGAACATGTCATACATATTCTTCTATTTGTCATTACATGTTATGTTGTATATGTGCTATTATTTGTATATGTGCCCTTGTGTAGTCTATTTGGATGCTTGCGACATTTTCTTTTTGGTCTTTGTGTCACTGGCCCAAAAAGACTCTTCTTTGTACCTCTTACATTCTTTTTCCTCCATTATGTTGTAGTTCTACTTCCTTTGGGGAATGATGACATTTCGTAATTAATATAATGTTACATATTATCATATGATCATACTGATCCAATAGTTAGTAGATCCCCTCATCTTCTATCTTTTGTCATGTGTTTATTTCCCTTAAAGTGTTCTCTCTTGGGGGTATTTCATAGTGGAAACATTCTTTGTGGATGCATGTACACTTCCGTTAAATAAATTTCTCCTGTTGAGGTGTTTTGTAATCACTTTAACATGGGGGTATACACTCTGCTCAATTTTTCACACACATGTGTTGATAGTTTAGTTTTCTCTATCGAACTATTGATAGTTTATGGGGGCTTGGTCTTTGTTCTTTTGGATCTCTCTTTGTATTACTGATAGTCGAGGAGGCCTGATCCTTTCTTTTTGATCCCTCTTTAGATTACTAAGATTCTGGGAGGCCTGATCATTGTTTGATCCTTCTTTGGACTATTGACAGTGTGGGAAGCTTGATCATGTTTCTGATACCTTAAGGACACACACATCCTTATGCCTAGGTCATCTTTCAATTCTTCTTTTTGGGACACGGATTTCCCTTGTGGTTGAATCCTTTTGATGAATTGAATAGTATTCCACACACACTTGATAAACCATTCAATTTATCTTCAATGGGTTGACTAGCATGCCACACACACTTACTAGACTATACAATGCCATCTCTTGTTGCAACACAACTTTTTATTTTTTCTGTGTAGTTCAAAATAAGAGACACAAACCTTATTGGGTGAGTTGGATACACTTTCTTGTTAGTGACATCTCACTTATTTTGGATTTGGATATGATGAAGGCTTAATTCCATTGGGGGCTTGATGGGTTCTTCATCTCCTTAGTCATGATAAGATCAACTCATTCTCTTTGATCTACTTTACTGTGAGTTTGAGGAAACTCATACTCCCGCTAAAGTGGGGGCTAAATGTACCATCTTAAAATGGATGCAATCATTATTTAAGACATTTAATCTCTCATCCCTTCACCAACTTTATGGACCATGGATGGATTCATGCATGACCCCCTTCTTCTCCTATTTTGTCCCATTTTTACCTTTTCAGCTATGCATTCTCTTATACCCTAGGGTTAGCTCATTGTGGGCCAACCTTGGAACAGGTTGACCCAATCGACCTATTCTGGAATAAGTCGACATGTTCGCTGGGGATTTTAAATCCTGAGGTTGGTGTTGTCTCAGGGAATTAAATTTTCATATAGGGTTCCCTCGTCGGCTTGCTTTTTTTTCCCACCCATAAAATAGTATAAAAGGAAGTCTAGGCACCTCATTTTGGGAGGGAATTTTCACTATAGAAATCACACATGCAAGCTTAAGAATTCAAGAAAGTAGATTTTCATCTAGAATTTAATGCATTCAAAGATTCAAGGATCCTTTTGTGAGCATTTCCTCTTCAAGATCTAGCACTTTTTTGGCCATCAAGGGAGGAGATTTACAATGAGGCATCCATCATCTTCATCATTGGTGCACATTAACATCCATGGCTCCATGATGTGGTTTTGGTAGATCTATTGCATTTGTGGAGATTTTATACATTCGTTATTGCAAATTCAACATCTACAACATACAAGCATCAAGAAATCCTTATTGACAAGGGTTTCTACAAGAAAGGTGAATACTTACATTTGTCTTGTTTCCTTATCATATTTAAATTTCAATTTCAAGGTTGATTCCTCAATTTAGGGCTTGACCACCCAAACCCAAAAACAAGCTTTTCCATGTGCAGGAATAGGATATCAGAATTACCACCATAGACCTAGAAACTACTTGCTGAGAAATTTTTGAAGAAGTTGGGTCAGCTTTTCTATGGTATCCCGGGAACATGTTGACTTGGTCGACTTGTTCTTGGAGGTTTGGGAAAAACAACATTTTATGGGTTTTCTATTGTGATCGCAAATCCAAAGTCGGAAGTTTTGTCACGGGTTCAAATCCACAGTTTTCAGAGAAAAAAGTTACAATCCTCTACACATTTCAAGGTGAGTACTTTATCATTCATTTCATTTCTTAATCTAGACCTGTTTTCACATCTTAATTGGGTTGATTGCTTACATTTAACATCTAGATCTATCTTACTTTCCTCATTAAATCAATTGGTTCAATTGCACTTTTACATTTACACATCTTTAATCAAATCCTACATTGCATGAAAGAGGACTTTCTTGCATACTTCCTTAATATAATTTGAGTTTAGAATTGGCATCCCTTTATCTCCTTGGGTTTTTTTAATTTAACTTGGGTTATATTGAGAGTTATGTTTTGAAGCCCCTCTTTCTCTTGTATTTTGAATGTTAGTGTGGAAGTGGTTAGTTAATGAATTCATCTCACATAGTTTATATTGTTAAATTAATTAGCACCCATTTTCCCCCTAAACATTTACTTGCATTGGTTAATTAATCATAACATTACTATTTCATATTGCATCATTATTAAAACATTCCTATCATCCTTACAATCATTTTTTACATCTATTTTGTATGTACATGAATTTGACATGTCTTATGCTTTCATATCTCTTTATCTAGTTCTTAAATCCTAGAATTTTTTCTTCATACCGAGAGTTTAAAAAATTATTCTCCCAAGTCTTACTTTCCTAAAATATTTTAAAGATGACAATAAGGTTGATGATTATCTCTCATAAAATCCATCCAATTTATGAGGATATTTTGGCACAAGAGCATGATATTGTTAACACTTTCCTTAATGCCAATTTTCCTCATCTTTACTTAAATGATATGTCTTCTAAAAATGAAGTATTGGTGAATCGTGTTAAACCCTCTCCAAAAAAATGTGCTACTCATGACGATATGTTGGATGAAGAGGGTGATATTGACCATTATCACTTTTCTCAACACTATCCCTTCTAGAGATGAACCATTGGTGAATACAAGGCCTAATAAAAGTATAATTAATAAAATTTATATTTTTTATCATACACATGTGAAACCTTGAATTTCTATTCATGTTTGTTTGATATTACTCAACTACAAACCCTCTAGAGATTGTTATTCAAGGTATTGATAATTACCTATACATAATGGGTGCTACCTAAACTATGCAAAACAACTCACTCAAAGTAGTAGACTTAATCAAAAAGTTCCATAAAAACCTCATTATAATAAAGTTCTCACACATACAATACTCATAACAAGAAACCAGATCTAATTTCTCTTCCTCCTTTTCAACCATATCTTCCTCACCCTCTAATCTCTTACAACTTTTTGGTAAGGATTATGATCTTGTTGAGAAAATTTGTGCTACTCTAGCTACGATCTCTCTTTTTAGGAATTGATTTAAACTTTGTATGTATACTAGAGGTTATTCCAAGAAGTCTTACACAATATAGTTGTTTCAACTTCTATGAGACTAAATCATGTAGCATCCTTGTTTGATTGTATGCATGCAAAACAATCAAATATTGTGTTCTTGCAACATGAATTTCCTTCTTTGCGATTTAAAAATAAAAATGTATCATAACATAATATGTTTTACTATTGGCTCACTAATGTCCTTTTGTTTAATTTTTTATTGTATTATTGTGAGTGATGGATTGTTATACCAAATTAAGGCCTATTTGGTTGTGTACCATGAATTTGAATTTTATCCACAAGTATAATGTTACTTATAGGTTATTGGTTCCAGTTAAGTTTATTTTTGGGGTCATATTGTGTTTAGAAGCTTACCTCTAGCTAAATTAATTGAGGGTTGAATATTAAATAACGGAAACTATCCTTCCTATATCATTATTAAATCAATTTTTAAAAAAAAAGTATATGCACATAAGATGAGGATCAAGAATCCAATATTAAATTATGTAAAATTTTATTTATCTTAGAACTCGACACTTTACTACCAAACATGTTTAGAACATAAATCATAATTTCCTCTTAACATTTTGGAACAACTATAGTTTAGAATTTGAAACTTCAAATACAACCAAAGAGGGAGGATGAACTTATTGAACCATTTCTTAAACTCACATTGCTTACCATATAACTACATATTTCTCTTTCCTCATTTTTATTATTTCTCTTATAATTTATTTATAGATATTAATAACTAAAAAATATTGATATTTAAAATAAGAAAGAAAAAATAAATCATGGGACTCTTAAGTGCTTAAAGTAGAGGAATTCCTAGATTTTATCAACACATGTAGATAAGTTTAGGTGTCTCCAAAAAAGAATTACTTCCGACATGTATGGAATTTTCAACTTGCCTAGAGCTTTATATAGTTGAGTTGTCAAGTTCACTAATCCTAACTTCCACACTTTAATCAAATAGGTCCAAGTCCAAGTTCCTCAAGGGTCCATCCTTGGAACAACTTATATGGAAAGTGGGTAGACCTATGGATTCCCTAATTCATCCAAACAATGTTGTAATATATCCTACCATTAAAATAATGGTTCCAAAACTCAGTCTCATTAAAAATGCAATAGATTCAATTTTAAATTGAGTTTAACATCTTAAAAGTTTTTTAAAATGAATCACAATTTTTAACTCAAAAAAACTTATCAATATTTGCCAAAAATTTAACTAAGTAAATAAAATAAAATAAAATACTTGGCTACAAAAATACCCCAAGTATTTAGTAAGTTTTAATTAAAAAAAATATTGGGCAAAGTTTTTACCTATGACTCAAAAATGATAGATGAGCGATAAGTGATTGTATAAGTTCATTCTTTATTTGATACCAAAACCTATAGTTATTATTTAATGTGCATGCTAAAATTTCAAGTTAAGTGCTAAATGTATTCTAGTTTTCCAACTTGAAGATGATTAAGAATTAAAATATGTAGACATTTTATCTTTACCTGGAATCCTTTACACTTGATTAGTTCCTTAATACGATCAACGATAAATAAGTTTCCATTCTCATCAAAGTAGCCTAGATCTCCTGTGTGCAACCAACCATCCTTGTCCAATGAATCTTTAGTCGCATCTGGGTCATTGAAGTATCCTACAAGTTGCCATAAAAAATTCTTTGTTTTTTTTTAATGCTTTTAGAGAATTCTAAACTTCAAAGTAGACAAAAGTGGGCTTTTCTAGTAGTCCAGTTTACTCTAAAGAACACATGAACATTTAAGCAATAAACTAGTGTAGATGTATGGATATTTGAGGAAAAAGTGTAGAAGTATATAAAAATTTGCTACAACTTAAAATATATGGATAAGATAATTAATCACGAGGTGATATTGGAGAAAATGCACCTATATCTACTTCATTTCCATTAAGGTGGAGTCATCAAAATTTTACTTTTACTACTTTGCAAAGGTCACATGCACATATTCCAATTTATTATAGTTTACAATCACTTGAGTTTAGGGGAAATTTAGGGTGACTACTGATGCTCTGAACTCGCTAGCACATTTATTCAAGAAGGATGAGATAGATGATGCTATTGAAACATGTTCTTTGCTAATGGAATTTCATTTTAAGTTGTGCACACTCATTATTATAAGGAGTTTGTGGAGAATCTAATAAGAGAAGAACCATCATATGTTCCATTGGAGAGAGACTAAACCGATTCTGAAAATAATGTTACTAAGAACTATTCCAAGATTATTATTTTAATAGAGAAAATGAAGGAATCTTGACTCACAAGTGGATGGAACATAATCATGAATAAGTGTGCTTTTTAGATTTAGATCCTTAAAGATCCCATAGAGGAGGTTGGGCCATAAAATATGGTGCAAATTGTGATAGATGTTGCCCATGCACATGAAAATATACAATAAGTTAGTTAAGAATCCTAAAAACATATTTTGGACTCCTCCTATAAATGCCATAAATATTGCACTTAAAGACAATGGAAATTTTGGTTGGATAAAAATACTTATTAGTAATGCTAGAGATGTTCATATGTTTATCTAAACCACCATAATTCACATTCACTCTTTCAAACCTTCTCCAAAAAAGAATTCCTCATATCTAGATAGAGACTAGATATGCATCATACTTCATCCTCTTAGAGATGACACTTGACTGGCATGTGACATTGTAACTAATAGTTATGATAATAGAATATAATAAATGACCTAAATTTAAGAAATTGTAGAGGAAAAGGGTGAATTATATAGTGAAGAGTGATGATATTAAGGTGATGTAGAATATATTGTCTATGTCATTTCTCTAGTATTAAGAGTGATTATATATGGAGATTGTTGAACATATTGTATACTGAGGGGGGTGGGGTGAATTAGTATACCCTTTAAATTATTAAAGCTTCCAAATAACCATCCACATAACATAATTAATTGCAAAAAATGATTGAAAACATGAGTAGCAATGCACAACATGTAACACCATTATTTTTACATGGAAAACCCAAAATGGGAAAAACCACGGAGAGGATTAACTCTCAATATATTATAATTGGTTATAAAATACTACAATGGTGCACACTACTAGAGGGCTTGCTACCTAAATAAGGCACACTACCAAAAAGAGGACTCACTGTCCAAAATACAAAATTTAATTGTTATAATTGCATCTCAAATATGAATGGGGTACAGTTCCATTGAAGCACAATATATAGATTTTACACACTTCATCTAATTACTCTCATAACTACTAACAAAAAGATGCCACCAATTATCACATAATAATTAATATTACAATATCTCTAAGAGTATGCAAGATATATACCAATCTATTCATACAATATGTTGTCCCAACACATACACTATGTCCCAAAAATGAGTTGCCCCCCCAAAAAAATTACACATTATCTCAAAATTGCTTCATACATGTTGTTTAGTCGAGTCGAACAAAACATAGTAGATATCTTTGTAAACTTGAGTTTACATGAAACATTCAAGTCATAGCCAATCCTCAAAATGGTATGACAAAATTTGATCATCTAATGAAATGTGAACCATATGATTTAATCTTCTCTGAAATAGGAGTAATAGAGTATTTCGAAATATAGCTTCTAGACCAATAATTTTTCATTCTATAGAACTATCATTTGAAATCTCAAAGTATCTATTGAATTGAGATACAAACCTATATCAAAACTACTACCTATGGAGGAGCGTGGACCAAAACATAGAGATATAGTTTGTCAAAAATGTTGTAGCTCATATTGCTAGGAAAACTTGTGATATCAATGACAACATTCCAACAATCTCCCCTTTCGTCATTGATGACAACATGGACAAAATTTTTAAAATTATATTTTCTTGATATATTTTCTATATATCCTTATATCTTATCATATCTTTATGTCTCCCTATACCCTTATATCTCCCCCTTTGGCATCAATGGAAAAGGGCACAAAAAGCCAAACCTTTGTAACTTAGTCAAAAGTAGAAAGAGATTCTCCTCCTAATAAAAAATGCAAATATTTATATACAAGTGATAAAAATACATACTTATGAAAAGTTTATCAACCGAAGATAGTTGACCCTTTGAATTTTTGCACATGGGCTTTCCATGTATCCCTTTTACTATCTCAAGCTAGCACAACTTCTTGCAAAAAACCATTCTGGATGTCCAATATCTTCAAGGTGTTTTTTCCTTCTTCTATTAAAGTGGGAGAAAAATTAAATAAGTTAATTTGTTGTACCTTAAGAAGGGAGTGAGAAACTAAAGACACATTTTCATTGATCAAATCTATGAGATTACCAAGTGACATAATTGTGTTGTCTCTTTTTTGTCGGAGTTAAAATTATTTCTTGTGTAACTCCTCAATATCAAACTTGGTGGAACTAGACAAGTCTTGTTCTAGGTCAAAGTTTTGATAGGCTGCACAGATCTCAGACTCAATAGTCCATTTCTTTCCTTATGTTTTTAGTGGCCTCGGGCCATTGCAAATTGAAGGGATATAAATGATTAGCTTCCTTGAGACAAGATTTACATCTAGATACTAGTTCAAGAAACCTTTTATGTACAACTGAACATCTTTCATTTAGCATAGATAGCTTATTTTCTCTTTCCTTATCCAAATATTTTTCCAAAACATCTTTAAGACTGTAAGAATAAGCTTTGAAAGATTTCATTAAAGATATTAAATTCTCAACACTTGATATGGAAGGGTCAATTGATTTGCCAGGTCTAACACTATGTAACACTTCAATAATTTCTTCAATCATTTTTTTCACTAGTTTTCAATCAAATTATTTTTTTGCAAATGCATGAAATTAATCACAAAACTAAAATTTATCCACAAGGTCCATCTTTCTCAAGTCAAATAGTTATTTTGATGAATTTACCAGTTGAAAACTTAACTATGTATTCAGTAAACTATCTAGAGGGTCATCAAAAGTACCAGATGAGGTACCAACATCTATCACAAGATTATACATTTATTTATCCTCTTCCCTTATTTCCCCTTTCTCTTTTTCTTCACATTTTACTTCAACATTTATTTTATCATCCTCTTTTTTCTCTTCATCAGGTATCTCAGTCTCTGTCTCAACTTATTTTTCTTCCTCTATTTTCTAATCATCTTTTTCTAGTGTTTCTTCTTCAAAGTATTTTGAAATGTCATTTTTCACTTCTTCATCAATAGTATATGTGATAACCCAAGGGATAATGTGCTCTTCTACATTCTATGGATGAGGGAGTGGTGTGTCACTCATGTCAATTTATTTTTTGTTTTGTTCTGATGAACTCTCATCCTTTGATTGAGAAATTTGAACATGCTCATTTTGCATTGAAGTTTCAACACCATCTTTCTATGTTTCTTTTATTTTCAACATTCCAAGATTTTTGGCCATGTCCTAGAGGGACTCTAATATTTCTATCTTCATCTTCTCAAACACTTCCCTTTCTATATGCATCAAAATTTATTTTCTTCTTTTGGATTTGAATTCATTGAGATACACCTATTTTAGAGATGCCTTGTGTTCTTCTAATAAGGTATCACCTATGGTCTGTAGTGCATACTGCATGATCTTGTTTTCATATTATGTGGCCTCTTGTCTTAAATTTTCCAATTACCTCCATAGATATTATATAATATCCCTTTTGAAGCTTTCAAGGTATGCTTCTAAATCAATGAAGTATTTTATAAAAGTTTCAACTATTGTGGCCTTGTCAGTTTCATTATACCTATGATACATTTCACTGACTTCTTTCAAAAAATTTTTTATCTTGCACCATGTAGTTGAATAAGATGTCCAACTTGAGTTGTTTCTTCTTAGCTTTCTTTTTCTTCTCATCTTCCTTTCTCATACAAATACACTTTTCCTTTTAATTTTTCTGTATCTTCATCCAAAGATTCTTCTATGTGCACTCTTTTTCATTTTCCTTTTTGTGTTACTTGTGTTGCTTCTTTTTTTGAGTTTGACTCTTCTTCTATTTGTTGTTCTCTTGATTCTTGTTCTTCTAGTTCATCTTTAACAAGCTTCTTCCTAGTAGTTCTTTGTTTGATTCTTCTTGGAGTGGAGGAAGAGGTTGTCCCCTTTTTATTCTTTGTATATTTTTCTTTAGTGACTGGAGGGGTTTTCTCTTTAGTAGGAATTGATTTGTTTCTTTAAAATTTTGAAAGTGTTTTCATAAAGCATGCAGGGATGGAAGGAGAGGAGGTACTATTGGGCTTCCTAAGACTTTTGATACTTCTAGAATTTTTTCTTCTTTGACCAATAATTTATTGAGAAATTCCATTTGCTCTAGCATATTCTTCTACTATATTTTGGACTTTATTTTTAATAATTGGGATTATTTATTCTCAATGAATAACTATAGACTTTTCTTCATAATTTTCTTGTCTTTCTTGACTTTCATCTTGATGCAGGAGCATCCAAGGTCTAAGAGTAATCTTGCATCACCTAAAAATATTATCTAGTTTTTCAATAAGGGCTATCTTTGGGCAGGGTTACTATTTTTTTGGCAAGTTTACTATTTTTATTAGGTTGTTCATTTGAGCATGGATTGTTCCATTTTCTTCCTTATAGGTTCATTTAGGATATATAAGCCTATGAGTAAAGTTTTATGGCAAGATCAAGTCTGATTTTGAAGATATTGTATTTTTTGTTTTGGTGGGGTGGTACAAAAACTTTGAACTCAGTTTTGAAGGCCTTAGAGACTCCGAAAAAGGGTCAAACTTTGATCGGATGGCACTTCACAATCCTAGGGTGTAGAGAACTTCGAGAGGTTTTTGAAATGGGAAATTTTCACTTTCTATAATAATCTAAGGTGGTTAATTGTGCTACTTAAATAGGGATGAAGGGGGATTTAGTGTTCAATTCTAGAGTGTAGATTGTGGCTCCGTCTTGCAAATTATTGTAAAGAAAATTCCCATGTGATTGTAGCATGTTACTTTTTTTATTATTGTAATGTCATTTTACTGAAGACAATAGAAAACAAGTGTTTCTACTCTTGACATTGTTCTATTCTTTCAATTTTTTGTTTATTTTCTTGTGTTGTGTGTGTTTGGTTGAATAAGGGGAATACCCTTCATCACATCTTTAGGTTTGTTTAAAAAAAATTCTACCAAACCAAACAATACTTTCTTAGATACCTCATGACCTAGGGTAGGGACCCATGATGTTATTGGTTTAGCTACCTCCATGATACATTCATCTACAATTATAAGAAATGTAATATCATTCTTTTATTTTTTAAATATCTTGTTTGGAATCCTTTATCTCTAATGCATATGAAGTTGGAATACAGAAAAGAAAAAATTAAAGGCTTCTTCTTTAGAATTTATATCCGTGAGTTTTTTCATGAGTTCATATATTTGGCATGCTATAGGTCTATTTGAAAACCAAATTGTTCTACTATAAGTAGGGACTTCATTCATAAAAATAAATAAGGTGCACAATGCTAGAGTTCCAATCCAAAAATCATGTTTGTTTTCCTTAGACTGCTTCAAATTCTCCATGAACTATTCTCTCAGAAGCTCACACAAGTCATAACCAACATTTTTCTCTACCATTTCATATGCTACATTAACCACAGTTGTAAATACAGATTTTTCTTTTTTTGTGAAGTAAATCTTGTTGCTAATCATTAAAGATGCATACTTCACATCTAGATTAGTGATTGTATTGACTGATGATGATCTCATATCAAATGTACCTCTAGTAAAATTTTCCACATCATTTTCCTTCACCATATTTAATATAGGGATTGTTCTAGTGGACAAGGCACTGGTAATTTATCTTATCAATTCCTTGGTGATCATCTGGGGTTAATCTAGCCATATAAAGTTGTCATGAATTATGTTCATTGTCATTCACACACATTTGTTGTCATAAAAGAAAATAGGGAATTGATTCCATGCATCCAACTTCCTCTTTTCTAGGGTTTTGTGTTCTGGTTTTAATATGAAGTCATCCCTACTTAACTCATTATACCACATATTAGCTAGCTTCCCATGATTTTACTCATCCAATTTGACATGAATGTAGATTGTGATGTCTTTAGTTGGTAAAACCACAAATAGAATGCTAGAAAGGGCACCCATAAAATTATTCTTGGTTGATTTGTTAGGGTATCATTTAAATTTTGGATGGGGCTTAGCATTGACATCAACAACATTTGGAGTTGCCATAGTGAAAACAGATTTAGTTGAAGAAATTATTGTTCAAAAACTAGGGCATAGGAATATCTCTATGCACTTCAATGAAAAACTTCACTCTTGTGATTCACCTTTCTCTCCTCAATCTTCTTGAGCTTTGAATGAGTGAAAAGGTTTAGAAAAGTCTTTTTAAAAAGATTTCACAACTTGCCAATGCATGTAATAAATGCACAATGAAAAAGACATTAATTAGTCTGTCTATTCATGTGCAGTCATTGTTTAATCTTTTGTAAACCACCACATTCTAGTATTTCTTTCCATAATCTTTTCCAAAAGGTGTATCTAATCAGTCTACACACTATCTCTACATGATGCAATGACATCAATACATTCTTTGGTTGGGGAATTTATGATTTTTCTTTTAGCTCCCCCCTAGGCCAAAGCCTTTTAAACTAATTATTGGAGAGAACTTCTGGATCCAAGATAGGTTAAGTTACATCTTCTTTTTTCTTCCATATCTTTCTCATCTCATTTTTTACTTCTTCCACATTGATCTTATTTCAAGGTTCATTTTCTTTTTCCAAGTTATCCATCTTTGTACTTCTTTTCTTTTGGTAAAACTTCACAATGTATTCAAACATGTTGCAACTGTAGCACTTAATATTCATGTGTTCTAGATTTCCTTTGTTTTGTCTAGATCTACATCAAGGTTAGCCTTATATCCAATAATATTTCATGCATGACAACTACCATTGAAGAGTCTATATTTTCTATTATTTAAATTATTCACAATTTGACTTCTACACTAATTTTCTTTGTGATTGAATTTTTGCAAGCAATGCAATGAATGAAAATAAATATAGAATTCTGATTTATCCTCATTCTGCAATCCATTGCTTCATGTTTGAATTTTTTGCAATAAAAATAATGTCCTTTAAAAGAAGAGTTCCTTTGAAATTTTTTTTGCTTGATCAGTGGTTTTCTTGCTCGATTTCTTCAATTTTGAAGATGCTTGAACCTATGTTTATTTTTGTAGAAGGTTGGTTGGTTTTTGTTTATTTTATTGGACTAGCCATTTCTTTGTCTTGGATCTTGTGATGTGAACATTCACCAACTTCAAATATTAATTCACTTTTGTCTTTTGGAGTTTTTTTTATACCTATCATCTCATCAAGATTAGCTGCACTTATCCTAAATTTCTCTTCTTTGCACTTTGATTCATCCATATCTGATTAAAGGAATACCACTTCTTGCTCTAATTTCTTGCATTGTTTTGTTTTGTTATTTCAATTATCCCATTTAGACACTCCTTTGTCTTTTTTTCTTCTTCAACTTGTATATTTAGATTGACAATAATATCATTTGTTTTCTTTAACTCTTCGCCAACCTCCTTATGACTTTCTTTTAATTTCTTGATCTGTTTCCTCAGCTTCGTAGTGCATTCATTTACTTCTTAGATGCTTTTCTATAGATCTCTATTTCCATTCTCAGTATTTTCAAGATCTTCAAGAGTTGCCTTATGTTATTCATTTTTATCAAGTTGTCTTTTATCTAGGAATACTTCTAGAGTAGATTTAGGCACCATATGCTCAACTTCCAAGATCTCCTCTAAGTTGTTGAACATCCAAAGGCTAGTCTCTAATATCAATTGTTGAACATCCAATATACTGAGAGGGGGTGTGAATTAGTATACCCTTTTAATTATTAAAGCCTCTAACTAACCATCTACATAACATAATTCATTGTAAAAAGAAATGAAAACATGAGTAGCAATGCACAACACACAACACTAATATTTTTATGTGGAAAAACCAAAATGACAAAAACCATGGAGAGGACTAGATTTCAATATCTTATAATTAATTACAAAATATTACAATGGTGCTCAATGCTAGAGCCTTCACTCCCTAGATAGTGCTTATTGCCAAAAAGGATGACTCACTGTCGATAATACAAAATTAAACTATTATAATTGCATCTCAAATATGCATGAGGTATAGTTCCATTGAAGTACAATATATAGATTTTACGCACTTTATCTAATTATTATCACAACCACTGACATAAAGGTGTCACCAATTATAACATCATCATTATTATTATAGTATCTCTAAGGGTATGCAAGATATATACCAATCAGCTCATAAAATATGTCATCCCAACACACACACAGTATCACCTAAAAATGAATCGACCCAAAAACATTTTTAAACATTATCTCAAAATTGTTTTACACATGTGGTTTAGCTAATTCATCCAAAACATAGTAGATAACTCTGCAAACTTGATTTTACACACAACATTTAACTCATAACTGATCCTCAAAAAAGAATGACAAAATATGATCATCTAATGGAATGCAGACCATGTGATTTGATCTACTCTAACACGGGAGAAATAGAGTATTTCTAGATATAGCTTTGTTGGTAAACATATTATTCTTTTTGGATTTAACTTTTTATTTGCCCAAAATCTCTTAAGAAACAACATGAATACAAACAGTTGGAAAGTTGTTATCTATTCGACTAACTTTCCTTTGAATTTTGATAGGTACATCTCCCTCATGTGAAAGATATGGAATGAATTTTTTTTGTTCTAAATCCTAATAGGGTATGTTCTTAACTAGAGAATAGGAGAGGTAACCAAATTAGCCCTTAGTGAGAAACTAACTCAGGCGATGATTTTGATTCTAAACTCTAACAAACTTTGTGATTTCACAATACTTATGAATTAGCGTCAGTGGGAATGCAACAACGAATTCTACTTGAATTAATGAAATGCAGTAAAACAACATGGATAAATCTAATCTAAATAGGACACATGAGTATTTTCCTAATTTCCAAGTAATGCTCTGATTACTATCAATTAGTTGCACTAAGAAGTAGAAATAGAGCTCCGTCTATTCCCAATTTCAATCCAACTTAAGGAAAAAAACCTTCAAAACTCACAAAAGCATGGAACAGTAAATAAATGGCACAAAACACATTCCAGATTGACTCCGCAACAAGATTTATTTCACACCAAAATTTAGCCAACCTTTTCATTGATTTTCAAAGTGTTACATATAGGCTTCAAGAGTTAAGCCATTACAAAATCCACTGAATCAGTTCATATTCTACAAAATTCAGTAAATGACAAGTAGCCATTTACCGATTATACAATGTATATCAAAAAGAAGAGGAGAAAGTTATTTACTCTTTGCTAGCTTCTTCGCCTTCTCCAACTTAGCCTTGTGAGCTTTAGCAACTACAAGAATCAGAATCATCCTTTCAGAATCAGGAATGTAAATGTTTTTTAATCTTATGAGCCAGCGGGCATGATTTTTCTCTATGTGTTTTGTAGCATCTTTTTGGGGTTGCGTCTTCTGCCTGGTTTTGTATATACATCCACCGAGTTGCTAAAAATTAGGTATTCTATCAAGGTGAGACCCAGATAACTCTGCAAGCTGGTCCAAGTAGTTGGAGAATGACTTTTGCCTGTTGGTTATACCAATCGGGCTCTTTCCATCTCCGCTAGCTTGAGACTCAGAGTGAAGACCTGTCAAATATACAAAGATTTTACTTTTCTCTTTGGTGACTTCCTCATCGGTCACCTTCATTCCTGCCTCTGCTTTGATTATCATCTCCAGTTTGAATTCTACCCCTTGGAGCCATTCGATCAAAGGTTCATCCCATTTCTACAATATGTTGGCCTTGATTGCATCTTTAGTCTTCATCGAGACTAGCCAATGCAGTAGCACCATGCACTCTTCACATCTCAACCTCTCTACTGTGAGTGTCTGCATATGTCCTTTGAGAGAATCCTTCTCTACCTCTAACTGTAAAAAGACATTTTCGAGATGCTCAATGGCTACTAGACCTTCAGACTTAAGTCATTTAATCCACCTCCTGCCAATATGCTTGAAATGTCTATCTTCTTGCAATTTGGAAAGTATTACTTGGTTCTCGGCTACAATAGGGTCAAACGTTGTTAGAGAACTAGGTAGGCTTGCTATAGGAGTGACCAACTACTTAATGAAGATAGTCATTTCTTTAATCTCCACCTTGAGCCAAGTCTTGGTGACTTTGAGTTCTTCGAGCTCTTCCTTGATCAGATGTTACTAGATTTCCACAAGTCTACTTTTGTATCATGGCAGGTGAGTCTTGTGTCCAATGACTGGAGTGCAAAGTCTGACGCAGTAAGATCTTCAATTCTTCCATCCTTTAGAGGCTTGGTTGTTTCCATAGTCAAGTGTCCTATGTCTGGATCTTGACTAAGAGTGGTTAGAGTCCTAGTCTTCTTAGCCTTGCTTATGGCTAAACCTGACTGCATCACTTGTGAGAACACCTCACCACTGGGAGCACCTTGCTCAACCCTTTTTATTTTCCACTCCAGAGTATTCTTGAGTGATGATTCTACACTTGTAACCTTTGTTGCAGAAATTAAATCTTCAACAAATAATTTCTTGATAACAGGAGTAGAAGACTTTTGCTTGGAAGTGAAAGGATTAACCTATGGAGAAGAAATACTCTTTTCCTTTTGAGGTGACCCCAAATGCTCTCCTGTCTCTTCACCCACCTCATCTTCTAAACTGCTACTGTCGTCACCAATTTCAAAAATGGGAGGGGCCTTTTGACTAGGAGTGTCACCTTGTATTTCCATGGATCCTCCTTGGGCTTGCTGCTCTAGTTCCGTGACTTCAACAGTTTCTTCTGTTGGCTTGTCAGATTTCTCAACTTCGGCTTCTTCATTTGAACCGATGACTGGAGATGATCCTACTCCACAACTCTTCTCAATTGGGATCTCCTTTTTGGGTGGTTGATCATCTCCACCTGTTGGCTGAGATGGTCCCTTTGCTACAGATGAAGTTGGAAAAGAGGAGGATGCAGGAGCACTCACCGGCTCAACTACAGGAGCTTGTTGAGGAGTAGGCTTCCCAGATCTCTTTTTCCTTCCCATCATCCACTGGGCCCACTTATCAGTTCTCTTAATGATTTTGGCCATTAAGACTTCCAACTCTTTTATAGCTTGACCTTGAACTAGCTCCGAGCTCACAGGGTAAGGTTTGATCCAATCTCTGTATGTATCATTGTACATGTGTTCTTCGTCATCGACAATGCCCTCAATATTAATGTTCACATTGAACAACTTGATTTGTTCAATAGTCAATCTAGAGTAGAACCTCTCTCAGCTCTCTAGCTCATCTTTACAATTCGCCCAATAATCTTTGATTTCAGGAATGTGTCTGACCATTGTGCCAATCTGCAAATGATTTTTGGCATAATTCACTAGATCAAATTATGGTCTCAACACTTCACACTTCTCCGGCCTATATCTACTCTCAAACGCCTTTATCACGTTCTTAGCATTTGATCTTGATGCACAGTTGTAAGCTCCAATGGTAACAAGGAATTCATAGCCTTTCTTCTTAATTCCCACACTGATCAGGTTCACTTGCAACATTTTCTAGATCACCTCTACGAGCATGATCATGTCATCGGGGTACCTTGGCAGCTTCATGGGAAAATCATCAAAACCTGCAAGATGAAGGTATGAGAAATGAGCAAATTGAATGAAGAAGCTCCCAAATTAGGTGATGAATTCCATGGCCTCTGGTGATAACCTCGACTCTAGGCATCCTTGTAACTCTTTGAACAACCTCATTGTAAATGATTCATTAACTTTAATGAACTTGGCATAGCTATTTTGTAACTTCAAATGAGGGAAGAAATCATAAATTTTCACATCATCTTCAAATTCTTCTAACCTAGGGAGTCCCGACCATATTTGCAATGTAGCTAAAACATAGATCAAATAGGAAGACATATAAATTCTGTTATGGTACTTGGTGAGTATTATACACTAAGTTTGCACCCTTGTTTCAAGCTCTCTTGGTCTTGATAACTTAGTATAACATGAGAATCATCTCCAAGTTGTGGGACCTATGCTAGCTGAGATGAGACCTCCAGGTTCTAGGCTAGTTCCTCTTGGATAATCACCTTAATTTTCTTCTTGATAGGAAACTAGATACTTGAGGGGAAAAAGGATAGAAGGAATGCATGAAAGGGAAATGACTGAAAGCAAACTACCTACTAGGTGATACATCGAAATGAAAATGAACACAATACACTGACCAAACTAGCATGAAAGCTCTCAGATCTAATAGAACACAATCTTTCTAAATAGGCTTGCATAAGTGTTTCACAGAGAGGCCTGAACAAAAGACACAGATTGTGACCTGCAAGCAAACATTCTCTTCAGCAAAAGGGCATAGGAATGAGACAGGGTGATAGGGGGTTGAAGTATACCCACAAACTCACTCAAATCAAATTAGACACGGTAGTGCACATATAAGCTGAAAGAAAGAAGGGCTCTAGAACTCCAAGACTTCTCTAACAAAGATAGTATATTATACTCAATAAGAGAAATACAGACAAGGAAAAGACCAAAGGGCAGTACAAATGTCATGGATAGCCTCTATTGAGTTTGAGATTTCAATGAAAGATCACAAACTGTAAAAGTCAGAGGGCAGAAAGAATGCCGCAGATAACTCCTAGAAAGAGAAAACTCTTTTTACAAAATGTCAACTCTGAGCTCTAAAAGCTCCAAAAAATGATTATATACATCTCCCTTAATTGCACGCAGGTAGGAGCAAAAACCTAACTAGGGTTACATAGATTTTCATAAAATAATAGCCAACCCTAAATCTGTCAATTCTGATCATAAATACCCATGAAAATATCCCAACTGATCAGATATCATTTTGCGTGTCCATCTCTGTACTGTATCTGCCTGCAGACAAGCCGCCTTGATCTATCTACCTCGCTATAAGTTGAAAGCCTCATGCCACTGCCATGACCTTGATTCTGCTGAATTGGATTTACCATGAATGCTCAATTCTAATCTTCATAGATATTTTGATTTTAAAAGTATAAATAATCAAAGGTGGTGCCAACCCTTCAATGCTCCTTTGGTGTAAGAACACCGACATGGTACCTCAGGAAAGAATAAATCAACACGCGACGACCACCCAGATCTTCTTCATCATCTTTTCTAACTGCAACCATCTTGAAAAATCAATTCTAAGCTACCCACAACATCGCTCATGATCAACAGCAACAAATCGACAGAAACCCCGCAGAAAGATATTTAAATTTGAAAACAATGACTAGCAAGTTTTGGTTTAAAACATGGTCGTCGATCACATGTTTCTCGGCAAATCGAATGACCTAGATCATCCTTCACAACAGTCGCAAACCCTTTGAAAAGGTCACCGGCCACATCACCAGTCGGAAACCAATGAGAAATGGACACCTTAGCAACATCTGACACCTCGGACCCACAACCCACTGAGATTTTCATCGGATGGTGGTCACATGATCGCAAAGGGGAAGAATATTCCTTGCGATCATGCGACAACCATAGATCTAATTGCATCATCATCACCCTTCGGCCAACCAAAAATGAGCACCATTGCATGACTGGCACCTTGGACCCACCTACCAAATCTCCTTTCCATCGAACAGTTGTCACAAGATCGCAAAGGGGAAGAATATTCCTTACGATCATGCGACAATCGTATATCTTTTTACACTTCAACCGCCTTAGAACAGAGACCGCCCACTGGAGGTGTGCGAACATGTGGCTGTGAAAATGCTGGGTCGTTGAATGGAAACCAGTTAACTGCCAGAGATAAGAGATCAAGCGACCACACAGTCACCTAATCGCAGAAATGAAGGTTTGACCGCCAAAAAAATTGGAGATCAAGTGATTGCATCCTTGAAGACCTGGGACCCACTTTGGTTGCAATAGCGCACATAGGAAAAGATGTCACCGAAGAAGAAATGTGGGGCATGAAAGATCGAAAACAAGTTGGGTTTTTAAGCTTGACCGAAGGAAGTAGAAAACACCGAGGGTTTTTATGCTTAGACAATTTTTTAGAACCCTGTGACATAAGTATTCCCTGCAGACCTTGAAACTTGAATATCTCCTTGGGTTTTGTGAATCAGCACATGCGATTTGAACTAGAGCATGGTGGCACATTGAGGAACATAGGGCCAAGGTCACAAACCATAAAACCTTGTGGAGTTACCTTGCAAGTGAAAATAGGATTGTGGCCAAAATTGTATGATAGGAAATTTTGGGTACCATTTTGGTGATTTCTACGGGATGTCAGCCTGCTAGACATTAGACCATTGGCCTTAATGCAATCCATTGGGCACAAGAGTCATCTTTTGAGCACAAAAAATTTCTTGACAGAGAGACAGACCTGGAACTAGAGGAACAAAGCTGTGCACGAGCACTTCTTGGAAAATAGGGAAACTAACCTAGAAAGGGGACAGAAAGAAAGAAAACTAACCTAACCTAAACTAACCAGTACAGAAAATTGGTCAAACAAAGCCATTCACTGGTAGGCTAAAATAACTACCCTTCCTCATTAGGATATTTTGCATTAAGTGCATAAGGATAGCTACAAGGATATGAGGCATATAAAGATTTATCAAACAATGGTGAACTGCCTCTGCAAGGATAGGATCAAGTTTACTCACCTCAAATTGATCATGTGGAGATGTCTTAGTAAACTCCTTCTGGGCCAAGTATCTAATAGGGCAGCCTCTTGAAAGTATGAAGGCAGGACTTTCTCTGATGGTTTCTTTTTTATCTTCATGGTTGCCCTTTATTATGGATAGCCATGTCAACTCATCCTCCATGGATAGGGGATTTTCATCCTCTTCTTTTAAACAGGAAAAAAGCTCATCAAAGTTGTCAATATCCCGAAGAACCCCAAGAATGACTAGCTCTTTATAATCAAGCTCCACGCACAAGCCTCCTGTGATGCTTCCTAAACAATCTTCGTTGAGGCTCTGGTTATCTTCTGCATATTGGGAAGTCTCCTCCTCGAAGATGAGATCAAGCTCATGAATCAACATATCCTCAGGATCAATCTCTTCTAGTTGCTGCAATTTTACAGAGGTGGCTATGATCATAACCTTTTCATTTTTCTCAACAAAACTAGGTAGCTCATCTAACAAGGACATGGCATCCTCTTCTATACCAACCTCCTGTTGATGTTAAACCTTTTTCTCTAATTGACCCTCAGCCATAGGTAATGGCATGGTCTCTTCTTCATCATCAACAAAGAGGGGGAGCTCATCGAACAAATCAACCAAGAGCTCAGGCTGGGCATCAATTTCCATTTCTTCTCCTTGCTGTCCTACTTCATCATAGTCATCACTCAACACTGATACCTCAGATCTTCTCTCCTCATCATATGAAAGCTCTTTTACCAAAAGTCCTTGCTCATACACTAGACTAGTATCCTTGAAAAGACTTGGCATCTGACAACCAGGAGGCAGAGTCCATTGGGGCATCGACGACACTTCATCATCTTGAGAGACCAGAGGGGCCTCTTGAGATGAAAAAATCTCTTGAGCAGACTATTCTTGTAGAGTGGTAGACTGAATCTCAAGTATAGGCTCTTGGAAAGAACTTTTTGCCTTAAAACTTGGGATTTGAAATTGAGAGGGCCCAGAGGGAGGCATAGAAGGTAAACTTGCCTTGAAGCTCGGAAAACTGAAAGCCTTGTCATCTTGGTGGTGGTCCCTTGTAGCTGGCTCTATCTCAATATAGTCCTTAGGCTGTTGCAGACCACAATAAGGTCACAACTGCTCCAAAATAGGCTCAGACTCTTGAAGGGTACTCCCAAAGCTTGGAAATGAATTCTTTGTAGGCTCTTCATGTGTGGGCTCTTGAGACAAATGGGTCCTCTAGCTTGGGATCCTAGGTTTAGGAGCCTCTTGTTTAGCAATTTGTGATCTTAACCTTGCTGACTCAACATCAGCTCGGTGTTTAATCTCTTCTTGAAATTGTCTTATTTGTTTCTCATCAACAAGAGCCTCTATCGCTTGGTATGGAACTGACCCTTGCTCATAACTTTGAGCCTCCATTTCTCGATGCTCCTTGATCTCAGATAATTGCTTAATCAAATCAAGCAATAGATCCTTTGGTGTCTTTTCTTGCTCTTTCATGAAGTCAGAGCTCTGAGTCTACTGCCAATTAGGCTGAGAAGGGGTGGGTGGGTGGTAAGTAGGATGAGGCAGCTGGCTTTTCATTTCTCATTGTGCCTTTTGTGCCCATGATCTCTCTTGTTGGAGGGCCTGCTCATAATCTTGTACAAGGGCAAAATCATTTGGGGCATGCTGGATATATTGCTAGCCTTGTATTGTATGAAAGCTTGGGGTAAAAGAAGGCTTTGGGTGGCTTTGATATGGCTGATGATTGGCCCATTGAGCAATATTCTCATAATAAGATGGTGAGTAACCTGACTGTCCATAATAACTTGACATGTCTACTCATGCAATTAGCTAGAATTTGAAACATACCAACACTTGATCTTTGAAATCAGTACACCTCCAGAGTCGCCAAATATGTAGCACAATGACCTCTTCTAGGTCTATAAGATGTTATCAGCATATCAGAGATAGCATACCTTGAACTTGAATCTAATCTTAGTCCCACCGGGCGTGCCAGAATTGTTATACACTAAGTTTGCACCCTTGTTTTAAGCTCTCTTGGTCTTGATAACTTAGTATAACATGGGAATCATCTCCAGGTTGTGGGACCTATGCTAATTGAGATGAGACCTCCAGGTTCTAGGCTGGTTCCTCTTGGATAATCACCTTAATTTGCTTCTTGACAGGAAAGTAAATTCTTGAGGGGAAAAAGGATAGAAGGAATGCATGAAAGGGAAATGATTGAAAGCAAACTACCTGCTAGGTGATACACCGAAATGAAAATGAACACAATACATTGACCAAACTAGCATGAAAGCTCTCAGATCTAATATAACACAATCTTTCTAAACAGGCTTGCGTAAGTGTTTCACAGAGAGGCCTGAACAAAAGACACGGATTGTGACCTGCAAGCAAACGTTCTCTTTAGCAAAAGGGCATAGGAATGAGATAGAGTGACAGGGGGTTGAAGTATACCCACAAACTCACTCAAATCAAATCAGACACAGTAGTGCACATATAAGCTGAAAGAAAGAAGGGCTCTAGAACTCCAAGACTTCTCTAACAAAGATAGTATACTATACTCAATAAGAGAAATACAGACAAGGAAAAGACTAGAGGGAAGAACAAATGCCATGGATAGCCTCTATTGAGTCTGAGATTTCAATGAAAGATCACAAACTGTAAAAGTTAGATGGTGGAAAGAATGCCACAGATAACTCCTAGAAAGAGAAAACTCTTTTTACAAAATGTCAACTCTGAGCTCTAAAAGCTCCAAAAAATGATTATATACATCTCCCTTAATTGCACGTAGGTAGGAGCAAAAACCTAACTAGGGTTACATAGATTTTCATAAAATAATAGCCAACCCTAAATCTGTCAATTCTGATCATAAATACCCATGAAAATATCCCAACTGATCAGATATCATTTTGCGTGTCCATCTCTGTACTGTATCTGCATGCAAACAAGCTGCCTTGATCTATCTACCTTGTTGTAAGTTGAAAGCCTCATGCCACCGCCATGACTTTGATTCTGCTAAATTGGATTTACCATGAATGCTCAATTCTGATCTTCGCAGATATTTTGATTTTAAAAGTATAAATGATCAAAGGTGGTGCCAACCCTTCAATGCTCCTTCAGCGTAAGAACACCGACATGGTACCTCAGGAAAGAAGAAATCAACATGCGATAGCCACCCAAATCTTCTTCGTCATCTTTTCTAATTGCAACCATCCTAAAAAATCAATTCTAAGCTACCCACAACATCGCACATGGCCAACAGAAACAAATCGACAGGAACCCCGCAGAAAGATATTTAAATTAAAAAACAATAGCTAGCAGGTTTTAGTTTAAAACATGGTCATCGATCACATGTTTCTTGGCAAATTGAATGACCTAGATCATCCTTCACAATAGTTGCAAACCCTTTGAAAAGGTCACCGGCCACATCAGTAGTCGGAAACCAATGAGAAACGGACACCTTAGCAACATTTGACACCTCGGACCCATGACCCACTAAGATTTTCATCAGACGGTGGTCGCATGATCACAAAGGGGAAGAATATTCTTTGTGATCATGCGACAACCGTAGATCTAATTGCATCATCATCACTCTTCAGCCAACTGAAAATGAGCACCGCTGCATGATTGGCACCTTGGACCCACCTGCCAAATCTCCTTTCCATCGAACGGTTGTCGCAAGATCACAAAGGGGAAGAATATTCCTTACGATCATGTGACAATCATATATCTTTTTACACTTCAACTGCCTCAGAATGGAGATCACCAGACATACCATTAACCGCCCACTGGGAGTGTGCGAACATGCGACTGTGAAAATGTTGGGTCATTGAATGGAAAGCACTTAACTACCAGAGATAAGAGATCAAGCGACCGCACAATCACCTAATCGCTGAAATGAAGGCTTGACTGCCAGAAAAATTGGAGATCAAGCGACTACATCCTTGAAGACCTGGGACCCACTTTGGTCGCAACAACGCACATAGGAAAAGATGTCATTGAAGAAGAAATATGGGGCATGAAAGGTTGAAAACAACATAAGTTTTTAAGCTTGACTGAAGGAAGTAGAAAACACCGAGAGTTTTTATGCTTAGACAATTTTTTAGAACCCTGTGACATAAGTATTCCCTACAGACCTTGAAACTTGAATATCTCCCTGGGCTTTGTGAATCAACACATGCGATCTAAACTAGAGCATGGTGGCACATTGAGGAACATGGGGCCAAGGTCACAAACCATAAAACCTTGTGGAGCTACCTCGCAAGAGAAAATAGGATTGTGGCCAAAATTGTATGCTAGGAAATTTTGGGTAACAGCGAGATTCAAGGTATTGGATAGATTTTCACTTACCACTTGAGCCTAGTTTGTATAATGGTGCTCAACACATATTACTTGGACCAAGAAGTAGTGCTCTATGAAATTTGAAGCATCACTTTCACCTTTTATCCTATGAAGGAGCACCAAGATGTCGACGATCTCAACCTTCAGATCTGTCCCGAAGAGTGTCTTTGGCACTTTTCCCTTTCTACTTCTGGCTTTTTGAAACCACGAGTTCATGATCTCTTTCCTCCATCTCATCTTCTTCTCATTATATTCTGATATTGCGACTGAGAAGTTCATGTTTGAAAATTCCGCTCTCACTGGGATACAGAGACTGTTCTGCACAGACTCTCTATCGATGGAGATGAGTACTATGCCATCTGGCAGAAAAATCTATTTTGTATCTGGGTTGAATCTAGTTATACATTCCTTGGTTAGTTTGTGAGCTTGTATTGCAACAGGAAATCCAGCGGCTTCAACCAAACCGCTACCTTTGAGCTTTTGTGTCATAGGGAGGAGATTTTCCTCGCTCAATCTTCGTTGTAGATTGTCTAGATCATAGAATCTAAGGGATGTATCCATCAGATTATGCCATTCAAATGTAATCCCATTCAACCCATCGAAACCCATGAATCTAGTGGCCATAGCTTCTGATTTTGCTTTTGATTTACTATTAAGAAGCTTTGGAGTATGCCTGAGGATGATTTGTGAAATTGTGGGAAATCAAAGGCATATGAAAAATATGTAAACAAATGGTAATTTTCAACTAATCATTTGAGTCTTTTAAAATCAGCCTGCTTCCTTATTGTTACTTTCCATATCTCGTGCCACACAAGTGAGAGATTTTTGAAAATATCCGTTAGAGTTCTAACATTAAGATTTGAATTAAATGTGTCTCATTTAATGGCTTTAGCAAATCACTTTTACCTGTTTGAAGTAGCTGTAATGGTAACTTTATTGACGCAACAGATTTTTACTTTTTTTGCTTCTCTCAATTTGATGCCTTTGTCAGAGAACACAGTCTAGGGGTAGAAACCCAACTGTGGATTAGTTGAGAAGTGATTTTCTAGAACTCAGTGACTAGTCCTTTTCTTTATCAACTTCCCTTAGGTATAAAAAAAAATTACTTCATTCATACCTGATCTTTCAATCTCCATGATTTATTACGCTTATTTCTTCACAAGTTGTCGCTTCTCAGAATCCAACCTTCTCAGGTGATTTTCTGACAAGGGAGAAGCTAAAAATTGATTCTCCGAGAAGATCTTTTACTCACTTTCTCTTATTTTGAGACCACTTCATCCAACATAGGGATCCAATCTGATTCCCTCAAAATCTAGATGCTTTGATTTTGGAAATCTCTAATACACTTTCTATTGTCCTTCGGAAAGCAACCCTCACAAGAGAAACTCCGCAACTAGGGAAATTTATTATATCTTATTTTCCAAGCTATTTCTTTTGGACCCAGCTCATTCTTAATCCAAGAATCTCGATCTCCAGGCCTTGTTTGTGCGCTTGATGATTCCTGCATTTGCTTCCTGCGAAAAATTACCTTCATGGGCTGAAACCCACTGAGGAGAAGGTGATTTTCAGTTTCCCGACAAAGAGGAAAAATGTCAATTTGAAGCCTCTCATCCATATGAATACCATCAACCGAACTGAAAGAATAAAAGTCTTTATCAAATTAGGAACTATAACTTACCCATTCCTAGGATGAAACTAAAAACCAACCCGGCTTAAAAGCAACAAGAGGCTTGAAGGGATTATTCGATAAAGACCACCTATCCTAGGGGGATTCTAGACTTAGACTCCAATTTATTCTCTCAAAACTCATGAATTTATCTAAACACAAGGCATCCACTTTGGTTGTAGAGTGAAGAATAAAAGTGGGGCAACATATGGCTCTTTCTAGGGACTTGGATATGTTCATATCTAAGAAAGGAATCCAAATCTTTGGTTTCACAAAGTTAAATGAAAAGGTGGCTCACAGCAAAACTAAAGCAAAGGAAGGAAACAAGAAAGGAAAGACAAAGCGAGGGAACCTAAACTAAGAAAAATAGAAACATGAACAAAAAGTAACTATCATACATTACAGGGGTTACGTGCTTTCAATTTGCAACTTGATATAATTTTAAATCTTGACCATTATAGGTCAAGAGTACTACTTCACCACTTGGATACGCCAATTTGAAAGAATTTCTATCAAAGGCTTGATGGATGATGAATGGTCCTTTCCAGAGTGTCTCAAATTTTCCATGCATTCCTTTACGCGCCCTTTGTTTATCCCATAGAAGAACTAAATCTCCAACCATGAACTTCCTTGGTCTGGTTTTCTTGTCAAAGAGATTCTTTACCCACATCTAATGTTCTGTGATATGATCAACAATCTTCTCTTGTTCTTCTTCAAGTTTATTCAGATACAAAATTCTCTTTTCCAACCCATCCTTATAAATGCCATCTTCTACTACTGATCTCAACTTATTAGTAGCCAATTCCAGAGGCAAAGGAAGACTTGCCTCAACTCCATACACCAATTCAAAAGGTGAAATACCAATTGCCCTCTTTGGAGTTACTCTATCAGCCCAGAGTGCTTCGTGAATTTTCTTGTGCCAAGTCCTTTGGTTATCTGATACAAGTTTTCTCACTATATTTACCAAGTTCTTATTACTTGATTCAGCATGACCATTCCCTTTTGGGAAATAGTCGAACGAATGACTAGCAATTATGTCATACTCAAAATAGAATTTAGTAATTTTAGTTGAAGAAAAGTAAGCTACATTATCCATGACTGGTTTAAAAGGAACACCAAATCTTACCATAATGTTCTCCTTGATAAATTCACACACTACTTCAGAAGTAGTCTTCTTTGTGGCCTTCGCTTCCATCTGTTTCGTAAAATAGTCAGTTGCAGTGATTATATAAGTGTGACCAGCACTTGATGCAAGATTAATAGGCCCGATAAAATTGAGGCCCCATTGCTGGAAGGGACCCTCTATTACTATTGGTCTAAGAGGAAGAGCTTCTAGTTGAGGTCAACCTGTGAACATCTTACATTTTTCACACTTGGCCACCCAATGATATGTGTCTTTGAACATTCCCGACCAAAAGTGGCATTGCCTCAAAATCTTAAATGCAGTTACAGAAGATGAGAAATGCCCACCACAAGCTTCGTCATGGAGTGTTTTAACAATCTCTCTTGTTGTTGCTTGTCTACACACCTAAGAAAAGTTCCATCTACAGATCTTTTGTAAAACATACCTTCCCAAATGATAAATTTAGCAGCTTTCAACCTCGGATCTCTCCTTTTTTTAGTTGTCAACGTTTCAGGACACTTGCCATAAGTTAGGAAATACACGATGTCTTCAAACCATGGGTCTTGTAAACTCACCGCCAAAACTAATTGTTCTCTTTCAGGTTGATCATCTCCTTCACTTTCTGCCATAGCTTTGCACAATGCATTGCCTCATACTAATTTTGTTGGCTTGATCTCTATGTCATATTCTTGTGTTTTGGCTACCCAAGCTCCTTTGTTATTACATCCTACATCTTGTAGGTTAATATACTCTTTACCACAATGTCAGGGACAAATACAATGGAATGAGAATGTAAGATATAAAATATGAAGTTCTTCAAGGCTTTCACCATTGAGAAAGCATGTTTCTTGGCCTGAGAATATCTTAGCTCATGATTTTTGAGTGGCATACTCATAAAGGCAATAGGAGCCTAATCTCCTTCTCTATTTTCTTGCATAAGGATAGCTGACAATGGATGTTCATATGCATAACAATAAATCATGAAATCCTTCTTATAATCTAGGTGGCATAAGACATGGGCGTTGGCTATAGCATCCTTTATATCTTGGAAGGCTCTTTTACCAGGTTCATTCCATTTGAAATTATGATTACCTTTCATCATGTCTACAATACACTGGTGACCTCTAAAAATTCAGGGACAAATCTTCTAAGGAAATTTACTTGACCAAAGAATGACTTCACTCCTATTTTACTTACATGTAAGCTTAGTCTTTGAATCGCTTTGACTCACTCTAGGCCGATCCTGATACCTTCTTGTGATACAATATGACCCAGTAGTTTTCCTTTGGTAACACAGAAAACTGACTTCTTAGGATTTAAAGAGATCCCGTGTTCTCTACACCTTCGCAATACTCTTTCTAAATCCTTAACATGATCGCTTCTTTTCTTAGAGAACAAATTTAAGTCATCCAAATATATGACAATGATCTTATCTTTCATATCAGCAAAAGACAAATCCATACCTCATTGGAATGTAGCACCAGCATTGATAAGGCCAAACGACATTTTGTGGTATGCAAATGTGCCCTAGGGAGTGGTAAACACGGTCTTGTGTTGATATTTCTCTTATACTTTGACTTGGTTGTTCCTAGAAAATCCATCAAGCATAGACATCATTTCGGCTCCTGCAACTGTCTGTAACAAATGATCCATGTTGGGGAGTGCGTAATTGTCTTTTAAAGAAGCTTGATTTAAACTTCTGAAGTCTACGCATATCCTTATTTCTCCATTATTTTTCCTCACAGGGATGATGTTTTCTATCCATGTAGAGTGGTGGATAGGGTAGATAATCCTGGCTTTGATCATTTTGTCAACTTCTCTAAAGATAGCATTTGCCACTTTTGGATTGTAATTTCTATGTTTCTGTCTGAATGGGGCAGCATCAGGTTTTAGGGGAATTTGATGCTTGAAATTTCCTCCCATGAAGATTTTTAAATCTTCATAACTCCAGGAAAAGACATCTTGATATTCCAAAAAAAGCCTTCTAGCTTCCACTTTCTCTTCAGGTGTGCAACACTTCCCTATGCTTATCATTCTAGGATTTGACTCATTCCCAATGTTCATCCCTTCATATTCCCTGGTCGTAAGACCTTTCTCGATCCGCTTCTTAACATAAGTATCATGACAATTAAAAAATTTCTCTAATGATATAAAATATGGGGGAATGACGTTACCTTGCAATTGAGTCACACCCGATTCATCTTTCTTCTGTTTCCTAGGATGATCTTGTGAGAGATCGTTTGGCTTTCTTCAGGGGAACTATTATTACCTTCAAGGAAGAGTTGCAGACATTTTTCATCATGAAACACTTTCCAATCATCTACATTATCAGGTACCGATGACCTGTACATTACTTCTACCTGGTACTTCTTGTCCTTAAATTCTGGATGGGGTAGTAGTAAGGAAGCGGAGATTGCTAGTGAATCTGCTTTGGAATTTAATTCTCTAGGGACATATTCGATTACAAAGGCATCCAATCCTTCAACCTCCTCCCATACCCTATTTCGGTAACTCTTCAATTTTTGATTTTTAATAGAGTATTGACTTTTGATTTAGCGCATAATCAACTCAGCATCACCTCGAGCTTTTAGGATTTTCACACCCTTTTCTTTCACAGAAATTATCCCAAGTAACAATGCCTCATACTCAGCTATATTATTGGTATTTGCAAACTCCAATTTGAAAGCCATCAACTCAGGTTCGCCTTCAGGTGGAATTAATACAACTCCGGCACCAGATCCAGAGGAAGAACAACTACCATCGAATTCCAGTGTCTAGACTTCCAAAGTCTTTTCTTTCTCAGAGGCCTTAACTTCTTCTTGTTTACTTCCAGGTTCATCAACAATGCCCTGGGTAAACATCATGTAATTACCAAACTCTAATTCTTGATATAGGATTTGAGCTTTCGGATCATCTGATTTCAGAACTATGAACTTTGACTTCTCCTCAGGCTTTAGCTTAACCTTCTTATTTCCCACAGGAATTATCACCTGGGACCAATCCAATTTAATTTCCCCACCTAAGTCTCTGCAAAAAATTCTACTTAGTAGTAGTCCATAACTTTCTGGTATATCTGCAACAAGGATCGTTAATAGCATCTTCTTTTCAGGATGGGCAACTAGAGCTACTTGGGCATCTTTGATTTGGCCAAGAAGAGGAACTTGCTTAGCGTCCATAGAATAGCATCTACCGTGGACCTTTGTTATGGTGAGGCCTAAGGCTTTGGCTACCAAGGAAGGCATCACATTATCAGAAGCACCTAAATCTATGATACAGTTGCTAAGTTTACAACCATTGATATACAAGGAGACGTAAAATGGTTCGGGTTTTTGACCTAGGAAAGTAGCCAATACATTGGTTTCTTCTTGTTCAAATAGTTTTGCTAGTGAGGAATCATCTTCATCGGAAGAGGTGATATTTTGATTCAAATTTATACTATCTCCTTTTAAGTAATCCATCAATCTTTTCAATTCAGCAGGATTTGATCTTAAATAATCTATGGGAGAAATTTGGATTTTGGAATTTTTACAGAACTGAATGAAATCAAAAGAATCATTTTCCTTACCCGACTGTGAGATTTTCACTCCCTGACTGATTTCTTTCATACCCAAAGTAGATGCATCGTTGGTTCTTGTAGGAGTGATAACATGAGTTTTATCTTTCTGGCTCCAAGTTAGGACTGCACAAGTGGTGCCATCTATGGTAGTATAACACTCTCCTTGCTTCTTAGAATCAAATTCATACTCAAAAAATAAATTTACAGAGTCATCATGCGAGCATGAATCTGGTTCATTGTTTGGTGTTATAGTGTCTAACTCGTTAGTAGATAATAACTGCATCATGCGGGCTATTTTAGGACAACTCTCACTGTTATGATCCTTCGTTAGATGAAATATGCACATATTTCCTTTCTTAGGGGGAGCTTCAATTGCAAGCCTCTGTTGCAGAGAAGGCAATTGTAGTGTTCTGCTATCAATATTTCTACTATTCTGATCTTGAAATGGTTTCTGGTACGGATTGTTGAACTTAGAGAGTTATCTTTTCAAAGCAATGATTTCATTGGACATTTTCTGCATCATCTCATTGGTCGATGTAGTACCACTTGAACTAGCACCATTTTGTATTTCTCTTTTCCATCTGCCAGCAGAAATCATGTCATCTTCTAACTCAATGGCTGTCTTCTAAGCAGCGTCCAAATCTATAGGTCTCAGATCATAATTTATATCTAGTGGCATGGCACTCATAAAGAATATCTTCAGATTTGCAGGAGTGGGTCTATCAGCCATGGGGATTCTGTTAGCAATCTTATTGAATTTAGCAACGAACTCCCTCATACTTATAGAGGCTTGTTTCTTGATAGAGGTCAATTGCATCAACAATGCATGTTCATCTTCAGCGGTTTTGAATCTGGCTTCAAAAGTCATCCTCATAGTATCCCAACTTGTGATTGAAGCATCATCTAAGTGATAAAACTAGTCAGTCACTGCTTCAACTAGAGTTTCAACAAATAACCTGACAACAACATCTTCATAACCAACTCCTAGAATATGAGTTGCTATGAAGAAGGCTTTAATGTGTTCATTTGTAGTAACTTTTCTATCTCCTAAGAACTTAGGAAAGATCTTTCTAGATCCTGAAGGGAGTGGGTGATATGTTGCAAACTACAATGGGCCAGTTGCAACAGCCCATGGAGCTGCCATGACTATAGGTGCAGGATGTTGAGGAAAATTAATAACAGCAGGAGAAACTACTCTGTGTAAAGTTAATACCTGGCAAGCTATAGGCAATGAAGTTTGTGTCTTAGGAGGTAAAGGTGGTCTACTCCTACTTTTTCTGTCACCTTTCTGACGAGGTAAGTCTATTATGGGAAAACCAAGCTTAGTGAGCCTTTTGAATGTAGGGTCTTTTCCACCTTGCCCCTTGGCACTTCTGAGAAATCTTCTTTGATCCAGAGCTCCGAATTAGTTTTGCTACCTAGCTTCGCACTCGACTCTACATTGATTTATTCTCTGAATTTCTCTTTCAAGTGCCTCTCCTCTTGATTCTTCTTGTTGAAGCACTTGACTCACCTTCCTATAATGCTCTGCATTTCTTTTGTATCTCCAAGTGAAAGTATTCAGGGACAAGACTATGTCTTCTTGATCATCCTAAGAATTGAGATTAGGTTGAAGCACAGGGAACACGTTCTCATGAGGTAACACCATTTCTCCTTATGAAAAATATCCTGGTCTAGTGACTATTTCTCTCCTCAACAAAGTTGCCAAAAATCTGTTGGTAAACAGATTGTTCTTTTTGGATTTAACTCTTCATTTTCCCAACATCTCTTAAGAAACAATATGAATATGAATAGTTGGAAAATTGTTATCTATTCAACTAACTTTCCTCTGAATTTTGATAGGTACAACTCCCTCATGTGAAAGATATGCAATGAATTTTGTTTGTTCTAAATCCTATTAGGGTATTTTCTTGACCAGAGAACATGAGAGGTAACCAAATTAGCCCCCAGTGAGAAACTAACCCAGGTGATGATTTTGATTCTAAACTCTAACCAACTTCGCGATTTCACAATACTTATGAATTAGCACAAGTGGGAATGCAACAACGAATTCTACTTGAATTAATGAAATATAGTAAAACAACATGGATAAATCTAATCTAAACAAGACACATGAGTATTTTCCCAATTTCCAAGTAATGCTCTGATTACTATCAATTAGTTGCAATAAGAAGTAGAAATAGAGCTCCATCTATTCCCAATTTCAATCCAACTTAAGGAAAACAACCTTCAAAACTCACAAAAGCATGGAACAGTAAATAAATGGCACAAAACACATTCCAGATTGACTCCGCAACAAGATGTATTTCATACCAAAATTTAGCTGAACTTTTCATTGATTTTCAAAGTGTTACATATAGGCTTCAAGAGTTAAGCCGTTACAAAATCCACCAAATCGATTCATATTCTACAAAAGTTGGTAAATGACAAATGGCCATTTATTGATTATACAATGTATATCAAAAAGAAGAGGAGAAAGTTATTTTCTCTTTACTGGCTTCTTCACCTTCTCCAACTTAGCCTTATGAGCTTTAGCGGCTACAAGAATTAGAATCATCCTTTTAGAATCAAGAATCTAAACATTTTTTAATCTTATGAGCCAGCGGGCATGATTTTTCTCTATGTGTTTTACAACATCTTTTTGGGGTTGCGTCTTCTCCATGGTTTTGTATATACATCCACTGAGTTGCTGAAGATCAGGTATTCTATCAAGGTGGGACCCAGATAACTCTCTAAGCTGGTCCAAGTAGTTGGAGAATGACTTCTGCATGTTGGTTATACCAATTGGGCTCTTTCCATCTCCGCTAGCTTGAGATTCAGAGTGAAGACTTGTCAAATATACAAAGATTTTACTTTGCTCTTTGGTGACTTCCTCATCGGTCGCCTTAATTCCTGCCTCTACTTTGATTATCATCTCCATTTTGAATTCTACCCCTTGGAGCCATTCGATTAGAGGTTCATCCCCTTTTTGCAATATGTTGGCCTTGATTGCATCTTTAGTCTTCATCGCGACCAGCCAATGCAGTAGCACCATGCACTCTTCACATCTCAACCTCTCTGTTGTGACTGTCTGCATATGTCCTTTGAGAGAATCCTTCTCTGCCTCTAACTGTAAAAAGACATTTTCGAGCTACTCAATGGCTACTAGACCTTCAGACTTAAGTCATTCAATCCACCTCCTGCCAATATGCCTGAAATGTCTATCTTCTTCCAATTTGGCAAGTATTGCTTGGTTCTCAGTTACAATAGGGTCAAAGGTTGTTAGAGAACTGGGTAGGCTTGCTATAGGAGTGACCAATTGCTTAATGAAGTTAGTCATTTCTTTAATCTCCACCTTGAGCCGAGTCTTGGTGACTTTGATTTCTTCGAGCTCTTCCTCAATCAAGACGTTACTAGATTTCCACAAGTCTACTTTTGTATCATGGCAGGTGAGTCCCATGTCTAAGGATTGGAGTGAAAAGTCTGAGGTAGTAAGATCTTTAGTTCTGCCATCCTTTAGAGGCTTGGCTATTTCCATAGTCAGGTGTCCTGTGTCTGGATCTTGACTGAGAGTGGTCAGAGTCCTAGTCTTCTTAGCCTTTCTTACAGCTGAACCCAACTACATCGCTTGTGAGAACATCTACCACTGGGAGTGCCTTGCTAAACCCTTTTTATTTTTCACTCTAGAGTATTCTCGACCCATGATTCTACACTTCTAACGTTTGTTGCAGAAATTAAATCTTCAATAAATAATTTCCTGATAACAGGAGGAGAAGACTTTTTCTTGGAAGTGAAAGGATTAACCTGTGGAGAAGAAATACTCTTTTCCTTTTGAGGTGACCCCAAATGCTCTCCTGTCTCTTCATTTGCCTCATCTTCCAAACTGCTACTGTCATCACCAATTTCAAAAATGGGAGGGGCCTTTTTACTAGGAGTGTCACCTTGTATTTCCATGGTTCCTCCTTGGGCTTGCTGCTCTGGTTCTGTGACTTCAACAGTTTCTTCTGTCAGCTTGTTGGATTTGTCAACTTTGGCTTCTTCATTCGAACCAATGACTGGAGATGATCCTGCTCCACAACTCTTCTCAATTGGGATCTCCTTTTTGGGTGGTTGATCATCTCCACCTACTGGCTGAGTTGGTCCCTTTGCTACAGACGAAGTTGGCAAAGAGGAGGATGTAGGAGCACTCGCTGGCTCAACAGTAGGACCTTGTTGAGGAGTAGGCTTCCCAGATCTCTTTGTCCTTCCCATTATCTACTAGGCCCACTTATTAGTTCTCTTAATGATTTTAGCCATTAAGACTTCCAAATCTTCTATAGCTTGACCTTGAATTGGCTCCAAGCTCACAGGGTAAGGTTTGATCTGATCTCTGTATGTATCATTGTACATGTGTTCTCCATCATCGACAATGCCCTCAACATTAATGTTGGCATTGAACAACTTGATTTGTTCAATAGTCAATCTGGAGTAGAACCTCTCTCGGCTCTCTAGCTCATCTTTACAATTTGCCCAATAATCTTCAATTTTGGGAATGTGTCTAACCATTGTGCCAATCTGCAAATGATTTTTGGCATAATTCACTAGATCAAATTATGGTCTCAACACTTCATACTTCTCCGACCTATATCTACTCTTGAACGCCTTTATCACATTCTTAGCATTTGATATCGATGTGCAACTGTAAGCTCCAATGGCAACAAGGAATTCATAGCCTTTCTTCTTAATTCCCGCACTAATCAAGTTCACTTGCAGCATCTGTCAGATCACCTCTATGAGCATGATCATGTCATCGGGGTACCTTGGCAACTTCATGGGAAAATCATCAAAACTTGCAAGACGAAGGTATGAGAAACTAGCAAATTGAATGAAGAAGCTCCCAAATTGGGTGATGAATTCCATGGCCTCTGGTGAGAACCTCCACTCTGGGCATCCTTGTAACTCTCTGCACAACCTCATTGTAAACAAGTCATTAACTTTAATGAACTTGACATAGCTATTTTGTAACTTCAAATGAGGGAAGAAATCATAAATTTTCACATCATCTTCAAATTCTTCTAACCTAGGGAGTCTCGACCATACTTGCAATGTAGCTAAAACATAGATCAAATAGGAAGACATATAAAATATGTTTTGGTACTTGGCAAGATTCAAGGCATTGGATAGATTTTCACTTGCCACTTGAGCCCAGTCTATATAATGGTGCTCAACACATATTACTTGGACCAAGAAGAAGTGGTGCTCTATGAAATTCAAAGCATCACTTTCACCTTTTATCCTGTGAAGGAGCACCAAGATGTCGATGATCTCGGTCTTCAGATCTATCCCAAAGAGTGTCTTTGGCACTTTTCCCTTTATACTTTTGGCTTTTCAAAACCATGAGTTTGTGATCTCTTTCCTCCATCTCATCTTCTTCTCATTATATTCTGATATTGCAATCGAGAAGTTCATGTTTGAAAAATCCACTCTCATTGGGATACAGAGATTGTTCTGCACAGACTCTGTATCGATGGAGATGAGTACTGTGTCGTCTAGCAGCAAAATCTATTTTTTATCTGGGTTGAATCTAGTTATACATTCCTTGATTAGTTTGTGAGCTTGTATTGCAACAAGAAATCCAGCGGCTTCAACCAAATCGCTACCTTTGAGCTTTTGTGTCATAGGGTGGAGATTTTCCTCGCTCAATCTTTGGTGTAGATTGTCTAGATCATAGAATCTAAGGGATGTATTCATCAGATTATGCCATTCAAATGTAATCCCGTTCAACCCATCGAAACCCATGAATCTAGTGGCCATAGCTTCTGATTCTTCTTTTGATTTACTATTAAGAAGCTTTGGAGTATGCCGGAGGATGATTTGTGAAATCATGGGAAATCAAAGGGATATGAAAAAGATGTGAACAAATGGTAATTTTTGATTGATCATTTGAGTCTTTTAAAAATAACCTGCTTCCTTACCATTATTTTCCATATCTCGCGCCATACGAGTGAGAGATTTTTGAAAATATCTGTTAGAGTTCTAATGTTAAGATTGAATTAAATGCATCTCATTTAACGACTTTAGCAAATCACTTTTACCCATTTGAAGTAGCTGTAACGATAACTTTATTGACGCAGCGGATTTTTACTTTTCCACTTCTCTCAATTTGATGCCTTTGTCAGAGAACGCACTCTAGGGGTAGAAACCCAACTGTGGAGAAGTTGAGAAGTGATTTTCCGAAAGTCAGCAACTAGTCCTTTTCTTTATCAACTTCCCTTAGGTATCAAAAAAAATTACTTCGATCATACCTGATCACATAATCTCCATGATTTCTTACGCTTATGTCTTCGCAAGTTGTCGCTTCTCAGAAACTGACCTTCTCGGGTGATTTTTCGACAAGGGAGAAGCTGAAAACTGATTCTCTGAGAAGATCTTTTACTTACTTTCTCTTATTCTGAGACCACTTCATCCAACGTAGGGATCCAATCTGATTCCCTCAAAATCTAGATGCTTGGCTTTCAGAAATCTCTGATACACTTTCTATTGTCCTTCGGAAAGCAACCCTCGCAACAGAAACTCTGCAAGCAAGGAAATTTATTATATCTTCTTTGCCAAGCTATTTCTTTTGGACCCAACTCATTCTTAATCCGAGAATCTCGATCTCTAGGCCTTGTTTGTGTGCTTGATGATTCTTGTGTTTGCTTCCCATGGAAAATTACCTTCATGGGCCGAAACCCGCCGAGGAGAAGGTGATTTTCAGTTTCTTGACAAAGAGGGAAAATGTCAATTTGAAGCCTCTCATCCATATGACTACCATTGACCGAACTAAAAGAATAAAAGTCTTTATCGAATTAGGAACTATAACTTACCCATTCCTAGGATGAAACTAAAAACCAACCTGGCTTAAAAGTAGCAATAGGCTTGAAGGGATTATTCGATAAAGACCACCTATCCTAGAGGGATTCTAGACTTAGACTCCAATTTATTCTCTCAAAACTCATGATTCTATCTAAACACAAGGCATCCACTTTGGTTTTAGAGTGAAGAACAAAAGTGGGGCAACAAACTTCTAGACCAACGAATGTTTTATTTTGTAGAACTATCATCTGAAATCTCAAATGTACATACCGAATTGATATATAAACTTGTTCCCAAAAAATACAAAATGATACTGTTTCCTGTTGAGGAGTGCAGACCAAAACACAAACATACAATCTATCAAAACTGCCAAAGCTCATGGTGCTAGGAAAACTTGTGACATCACTGCCAACATTCCAACAAAGATGCCAATACATATAACTTGGAGAGATGCATGAGTACATTGATACCATGTTTGACCAAATAAAGGTTAGTGTGTGGAAAAAGTACCCCATATTGTAATTCTACAATGAGCATAACTCACAAATCATTCTTCCCAAATGGGAAAAGTCTAAAACTACCTTACACACGTTTTCCCATGCATTGAACTTGAAGTGGTACATGCAAGGCCTAGGAAAATTATATCTTTATGAGATTTTGAAGTGAAGGGGAGTTCCCAAAGGCCAACCAAAAGATATATGTTTGATTCTATAGAGGAAAACATCATTTGTATTGAGTGGACAAAATTTTCCACTCTTAGAGGATATTTTGAAGATGTCATGATAGATAGGGAGACTATGAAACAATAGGACCTAGTTTAATGGTGAAACATGGATGGGCCTATTTCTTTGACTACGTCTCTAGTCATTCATTTTCTATCCTATGTTTTCGTTCTTCTATTAAGAAGAACTAATCTACTTATAGCTTCATCCACCCCGTTACACACTTACCTCTAAGAGGGTAGAGAAGTTTGTAATTGTACATATTACCTTATATCTCATTGATTCGAATGCACTTACATAGAGGAAGAGTCCAACATCTTGATGGAACGTATATCCATAGGAGCCAACACAAGTTAATAATATGACTGGTTCTAGGCATTGGTTTGGAGGAGTTTGAGAATGTGGTGTCTACAAATTCCAGGGATGAAGAGTTTGGGAATGATTAAATGAACCACTTTGGGCCATTTTGTATTTTTGAAAATTATATTTGTAATCATTTTACAACATTTTCAATTAGACATTCCATTGTTAATGGTCACTTCAAAAGCTCAAATGTTCAATGCAATCACTATAGTTCTTTTAAATTTATTATTTCATATTTAGTAGGTTACTTAGTCCACCAACATTTTATTTTTAATTCTTTTATACATTCCTTAACATGTTTTTATAACTAAATTTTCAAGTACTCTATGTATATTTATGTTGCCTGCCACTATTATCCACACATAATCCCCAAACATAAACCTTTGGTCCTCAAAATCCTTCATCCCATCAAGAAACTCTAGGATCTCTGATAAATACTAAACCACTAGATTTATGTGTCCCTATATAGACATGATAAAGGCCACGAAAAATATTTAGAGAGTAGCTATCTAAAATAAATAATTTATTTAAGATGTAGTTAATTTGCTACATCCAACTAGTTAAGAGCTTTTAAATAATTAAATATGTCTACTTGAGATAGAATTATACTATTGAATACAAGTGACATGCATGAAACATAAAAAAATATAGATTATTAAAAATATCTTATTCGTATGATTTGAGATGAAAAAAATAAATACCCTAGGTGAAAGTTAGCCAACTAGGTGTAATAATGATTCAAGAGGGGTTAGAGAATAACATTATCCACATCACTACCCCACTTAAGTGAACCTAGTAAAGAAAACAAATGCAAAACACAAAGATGAGTCTCAACAATTAGATTTGATGAACTATTCACGTACAAAAGACCTCTCAACAAAGAAGAAAAAGAGAGAATCCGTAGAACAAAATTATTCTTTAAAAGAAATAACATTAGATAAACTAAAAGAAAAACACATTAAACATTAGATAGAATAAAAAGCCTCCTCTAAATATGCTTCATGAAAGATTAAGAACAGAAAGATGAACATGAATTTTATTAAGCTCAAAGAAACTATGTAAACAATTATCAAAGATTAAGTAAGTTCTAATTAAAAAAAATCTATAGTATAACCATGTTGAAGAAACACAAATCAACATAAATGACCCTACAATACTGCTCTAATAATGCTAAAACAAAATATAACATGCAAGAGTGAAAGGTTTGCAATGCATGTACCTGCCATGATATTAGGCCCACGTATGCAAATATCTCCTTGCTGATTAGGAGGAAGAGGATTACCCGTTTCTAGACTCTCAATTTTTGCTTCGATGCTTGGAAATAATGTTCCTACAGACCCAAAATCACTATTTCTTTCCCTCGGCATTATTGTTGCAGCGCCACAAGCTTCAGTTAGACCGTACCCCTGTTTGCAAGAATACACTTTTATTTGAATGATAGAAAAAATGTTGTTTTTTATATCATTTTTCTAAGGATTAATTTGGAAAAAAATTCTTTATGATGAAATGACAATTTATTAAATAATTAAATATAAAGTTTGTGTGTTATTTCTTTTTATTTTAAGACATTCATGTTAATTATTGGGAGGACTCCATTAAATAGTTTTAATATCATTAACATATATACACTTCAATTGATGTTCTATAACAATTTATCTCTTCATAATTATATTATGCACATTTGAATGATAGAAAAATTATTATTTTTTATATCATTTTTCTAAGGATTAATTTGGGGAAAATTCTTTATGATGAAATGACAATCTATTAAATAGTTTTTAAATACTCTTAAATCTCTGAATATTTTAGGAAAAAGTAGAGAAGTCAAATGTTATTAAGAAAATTGAATACTTTTGTAACATGTGTCTACTAAGAACTTTGACAAGTTGGAACAGTCTACATGTATAAAATTTCCTACTACATTTGCATATGAGATAGTTCTCATCAAAGAAAATATATTTCTTTCTTCAAATGATTTCTAATGATTAGCATATATAAATTTTAACAACAACAACACAAATGAATTAAATTAAATTAAAATATAAACTATATATTTAAAATTTTATATTATAAAAAAATCAAGAGGAATGTGAAAAATGGAGATTATTAATGGAAAAGAATATATAAAAGATATCAAAAGAAATTACTACTATAGGAAGAATACATATTATATTGCCTAATTATCACAAATTTGGATTATAGATTTGCAATTCATTTAATTTAAGGACAAAATATTTGATGACAAGAATTAAAAGACCAAAACCTGCAATTGTTCATAAATGATGTTAAGTTGATCAATCTAATAAAAAGTATTAAAATCATAAATTAATAAAATTTTCTATTTATTAGCAAGTCTAATTGCTATTTCTACAAGAGATATCTATTTGTACAAATTCAATTAATTATCAAAAATATTAAAATCTTTTAAAAATGTAATTTCAAATAGGAGAGAGGACCTCCTAGTGGAGCACTCTAACATTGAGTCTCTCAAAATTTTATGTGAACATTTCAAATCACTCTCGATTTTGTAGAGATGCTACATGTAAGTCTCCTATTTAAAAAATTTGGATTCTAAGTCTATATGTTCAAATGTGATGCCGCATTAGGATGTGTTTTTTTGACTAAATTGTCCAAAATAGTGTCAAAAGACAGAAGACCCATAATTGCATACTAAGTCTTGTTCACGTGACATCATATAATTGGTTGCATTTTTAGATTGACTGAAATCATTTTGAAGAAAAGTATTGAAATGTCATTTTTTGTGTTTCATTAAAGACCTAATTTTGTCTAGCTACAATTTCACTATCAGACTCCACTCCACTATAATATCCTCACCCTAATTGATCTAATAGTAAAGAACATGTGCTGTTGAAACTACAAAATTATCTTTCTCTTTTTGTCCTATATTATTATAAGAAAATTAAAAATTAAACGTGATTGAATATTAGAAAATTTTCTTCTAGATGCTAAAAGTTGAAAGGGAACATGATAGATTTAATATAATATATAGAAATTAAAAATTAAACTTGATTCAATAATGGGAAATATTCTTCAGGGGGGAACAGGACAGGTTTAATTCAAGGGCCTTGAGCAATGTTCCAGTTTTCCTAGTACATTCATTTTGCAGGCAGAAACAGAGAAGAATGGTAGGTGCAGAACTACTCAAAGATGGGCATCATGTGACTCACCTGAAGGATTTCAGCTGCAGGGATATTTGCTGCAGTCTCCTCCATAACATCCCTTCCAATTGGTGCAGCTGCACTGATCACTTCCTTGAGAGAAGACAGATCATATTGGCCAACAATCTCCTTACTCTTTGCAAGTGCCATAACAATGGGTGGCACTATGGGCAGATGTGTCACCTGGTGCTCTTGAATGACCTTAAGCATCCTCACAAAATCAAATTTACCCATGGAGACCACAGCATTTCCTGCTTGGAGCTGGGCAAGTGTTACAACTGAGAGGCCATAGACATGGAACATTGGAACCAGACACAACCAAATCAGATCTCTTTCACCCCTGGCTTCCTGATTTCTAGACACCATCAAGGCAGATGCCATGAAATTCCTATGACTCAAAACAACTCCTTTGCTGATCCCAGTAGTCCCAGAAGAATACAACAGTGCAGCTGTGTCCCTTTGCCTGATTCTAACCACAGGTGGAGGACCCTCTTGGGCTCCCCTGTTTAGGAGTTCAGAAAACAGAGTAATGGGTATTCCTGACTTAGAACCCACATTGAGATCAGATCCTATTATGACTGTGGGTATGCCCAAATCCTGAACTTTATGGCAGACCTCAGGGACTGTAAAAATGAGCTTGGTCTTGCAATCCTGCACCTGTTTGGTGACTTCCATGGTGGTGTACAGAGGATTCACTGTGGTTGCTACTGCTCCAATTGAGATAATTCCCAGAAAACAGAGAGGAAAGTTGATGGAATTTGGGGCAAATATGAGAACCACATCTCCTTTTCTGATACCCAGTTGGTGTAATCCACTGCCCACCCATTTTACCCTGTCTTGGAAATCTTTGAAACAGAGTTTTTCCCCTGAATCAGCATCAATCAATGCTGTTTTGTGAGCATAAGCTGCTGAATTCCTGAACAGGAAAGACACTAGGCTTGTATGGTCATCCATTGGAAGTACCAATGGAGGGTAGGGAGATCTGAATATTCCATCCTTGCCATAACCACACTTTTCCACCTTCATTTTTAGTTATCAGAAATGGTTCCTGTGTGTATGAATGTTCTACCAAGTTTATAATGGATTGTTTGCAGACGCAGTCACTGTTTTTCACAAGAATTCGTCAGAGGTAGGTTATTGCCTCCGCCAGTTTGTGGGAATGAGAATATCTAGAAGCGCATGGAGGACTTTCATGAGCTCCAAGATAAGACTTTTTACTGTAGACGAGTGAGTACAAGGTAATTACGAATCCTTTTCAGTTTGGTAGGTTTTGCAGTCATTTCATTGATTGTTTATAACAGATCAAGGGTTTTTAAGGTTGTTAAGTGTATTTGAATGAATTTGGGAGAGAATTTTTTTCAAACCTCCAAACTAAATTTAATTTGAGGGAGAAATTATTTATATTTTTCAATGATTTTATTGTAAAATATTTATGTTTTTCAAAGAAATTAATTAATGTTTATTATAATAATTAATTAAAGCAATAATTATTATTGTTTGATAAGTATGATATATTTTCTCAAGTTATATTATGATATTGCTATGAAGATTCAATTAGAGAGTTAAATTTTGAATGGTTACAATTAGCAATAGCACCTTTGTGTGGAATGGGTATGTTGTAGTTACTATGCAAGGGGTACGGGACACATTTGCATTATAGTTGTGTGTGCATGAAAGGAGAGTATTAAATCGTTTTATAGAGTAGAGGCAATTGTTCTACAAGTAATTGTTATTACTAAATAAATTTAAGTTCTTGAAGTAAGTGTGATGTGTAGGTGTATAGTTTGAGTGTATTGAGAAAGCACATGGATTGTTTGCTAAATTGCCTCAAAGAAATGTGGTCTCTTTTAAAGTAATGTGGTTTCATAAGCTTGTGAGTAAATAAGATTCTTCCACATTATGGTTAGAGTAGAGTTTAGAAATCCATCATTACATATTGAGACTCAATTTTGTATTGGAGAGTAGAATTTTGAAACACTCCAAAGAATGGAACGTCATCTGAGTAAAAATTGTAATTGTTAGTGCTAAATAATACATGTATTGTTTTCAACAACTGTGAATTTGTAACTTTGAAGTTAGAATGGAATTTAGGACAAATTAAATGAACAAACCTGAAGTTTTTGCAATTAATTTGTATTGGTTGAAGGATTTGCATTTGCTAGTGTTGTCAACCGCCACCTCCTCTTCTTTTCTACAAGCAACATATGGGTTTTTTCGCATGCATGCATATCTTTCAAATGTGAATGTATGGAGAGGCATTCAAGTTCACAAACTCTTGAAATAGCTGTGAATGTAAGACCTTGCCTATCAATATTGCCAATAAATAGAGAGTTAGAGGGTGAAACTGAGGGATAGAGAGATGGAGAGAGAGATAGAGGGATACTTAAAATATTAAATACATTAAATATTTACTTATAAAATTATATTAGATTTATCAAAAACTATATTTTAGTTACGTGTACTATTATATAATATATATTGATTTATACCCTTAAAAATTTCTAAAATATATAATATAAATACAAATAGAATATTATTTTTTTTCTATTAAATATAAGAGGATCAAAAGACAATAACCGTAAAGTTCAAAGAGGATCAACAAGGAGGCCTAGCCTCCATCCGAAACCAGAGTAACAATAGTACAAAAAAGTCAAAACAAGAGGAGCAACCAACTAGTGCAGAATATCAAAATGAACGTCAACCCAGGCAGTCCAGCCAAGCGGACCCTCCATCCAAACAATATTCTTGTGTTGTTGAATTTGGGTTAACATGAACAGCTCATCTTTTCTGGTGTTGCCATTTTTCCTGATCTCCATATTCAGCCTTTTACAAGCCTGATCAAAAGCATGCAGGTCATCCAACGTTCTTCTCCATTGATATCCATGCTTCAGCTCATAATAAAAGAAGGAAGCATGGCCATCTTCAAGGAATCTCTTTAGTTTCTTTTTCTCGATCATCATGGTGGCATGGACCTGCAAGAAAATTTTAAAATACGTGAGTTTTCAAAAAAACTTAGTAAGAATCCTCGGCTTACCTTGGTACCTCTCCTCGTTCCTGCACTTCCAGATCTGCCAGAGGATGTTAGAAGACAACATATTCCAAAACAAGTTTGAATCCTTATGAAGACCAGTAATATGACCAGTAACAATGTCTAAAATATTCACATTAATAGGATATACGAAACCAAACATATTCCAAATCTCTTTAGCAAAAATATAGTCAAACAGAATGTGTCTACCAGTTTCAGGAAGCCTACACAGGCTGCATATTTCAGAATCAGCATGATTTCTTTTAACAGGAAGCTTATCAAGCATAACAAGCCATTTAAAACATCTAATTTTAGGTTCAATAGGACTTTTCCACATGAAATCAAAATAATTTTTCCAAACATCAGCTTCAAATGAAGAATACCAAACAGTATTAGTATGGTCAATGATATCTTTATTGTGATCAATAATTCTGTAAATATTCTTGGCCTTAAGATTAGCCATGACAACTCCATCCGGCCATTTACATTTAAGATGCCTATGGGAGTCAACATGGCAAACATTAGGAAGGTCTTTAAAAGCCTGGACAATCATATTATAAGTTTTCTTTTGAGAATCAGGTATGACATACTTCCTTTTAAGCTCATCCCACGGAGTGAGGCGATCTTGCTCAAAGAGGTCAACAAATTGATTTAAACCTTTCTTGGCCCACAATCTGGCAGAACATCCTTGGGACAGGGCCAGGGGTTTCCCATTAAGGTGCAAGTTCCACCAAATGGATCTTTCACCATGGAGTTGGTTTTTATAGTAACAGTCCTTGTTGATGATGAATTCCCTGATATGGTCCCAGGCCTTCCAAATAGATTTGAAAACCATAGAGCCTTGGACAATGATGGGGAAACTGCCAACTAGGAGATCACAAAATGGGAGGTTCTTCCAAGATCTAGCTTTTTTAGGGCAACCTCTTTCAATGTTATGTCTAACAAGCACCTTCCAAGGACTGTTACCCTCCAAGGAATGAAAGATCCATTTAGCAGAGAGGGCAATACCTTGGATTTTGAGATCCTTAAGCCCCAACCCCCCAAGGATCTTGTCAGTATGGCACCAATCCCACTTAACAACATGCAACTTTTTGTTACCCTTACCATCAGACCAAAGAAAATGTCTGATAGCCTTTTGAATTTCATAAATCTGATAGTTATTGAACAACCAGGCAGAGGAGTAATATATACTGTAAGAGGATAGGATTTTCTGACAAACCTGAATTCTACCAGCCAAAGAGAGAGCTCTATTATGCCATTTATTAAGCTTACTATGAATTTTCTCCTTTATCCAGGACCACATGTCCTTAAGAGCAGGTTCCACAGAGAAGGGGATGCCAAGGTACTTAACAATCTTATTGGGGCCTCCCCATTGGAAACTGTAGTGGGAAAACTAGTTAGGGGGATGCTCTTCCTAGCCAAGACAGATGGATTTAGATTGGGAAATGCGAGCACCTGATATAGAATAGAATAATTCAAGCTTTCCTTGAAGGGTCTTAAAATTTCTATCAGAAAGATGAAAGAACAGGGTGGTATCATCAGCAAATTGACAATTGATAAGCTCATCATCATTAGGGAGATACAAACCTCTGACCTCAGGAGATAGAGAGTTATCTCTGAGGATATAGAACAAAGCTTCTGAGGCAATGACAAACAGGGCAGGGGCTAACGGGAAACCCTGCCTAATGGAACGGCCAAGAAGGAAGGGTGTCGACAAGGCCCCATTAACCTCGACTTGAGCAGAGGCATCATTAAGAAGAACTTGAACGGTATTACAAAAATAAGGAGGGAAACCAAAGGCCTCCAGCATCATCATGATGAAGTTCCATTCAATCCTATCATAAGCTTTTTCAAAATCAAGAAGTAACATAGCCGAGTTCTGGTGAGAGCATTTAGCCCACTCCATGGCTTCCCAGCTGGTAATAAGGTTTTCAAGGATGTATCTGCCCTTGATAAAGCCAATCTGGGTGACACAAACAAATTTAGGAAGAATATTAGCCAATCTGAGAGCCAAGATTTTAGCAAGAATCTTATAAGAGATGTTGAGAAGGGTAATTGGCCTCCAATTTTTAATAAGGGCCTTGTCACCATCCTTAGGAAGAAGTTTAATGATGCCTTTATTAATATCAGGGCCTAAAGTACCTTTAGAAATGGCTTCGGCATAAAGATAAAGAAGATCCTTACATATCCAACTAATGTTAGCCTTATAAAACTCAATAGGAAACCCATCAGGGCCAAGGGCCTTATCATTACTAAGGGCTTTAACAGCGGTCTCAATCTCCTCAAGAGATATAATTTTAGATAAACAGGAGATATCACTAACATCCAACTTAAAAGGAATCAAAGGTTTACATCTATTCCTATTGACCTCTGCCTCCTTGGAGTCTTTAGAAGTGAACAGGGTCTTATAATAATCGGCAAAAGCTTTGGTGATAACCTTAGGATCAGAAATATCTTGATTATCAATTGAAAGCTTGTCAATGGACTCTTTGCAATGTTTATGCTTAAGGAGATTAAAGAAAAATTTAGATCCCTGGTCTCCGAATTGGAGCCAATGGGCTCTAGATCTTATCTTAGCACCCTGAATTTTAACCTGTTGATGTTTCCTAAGGGCGTCCTTAGCCGCCATGACTTGAGACAGGAGATCAAGGTTAGAGGAGTTATCTTGAATATTGCTTTCAGCATTCTGAAGTTCACTAGTCAGCTATTTTTCAGTATATCTATAGTCCTTGGCCCTTTTTTGGCCAATAGTCTGGAGGAAGCTCTTCCAGGCAGGGAGATTATAATTCCATCTATCCAGATTGGAAAGGTGATGAAGGTTAACTTTATTGATACCTCTAATGATCTGAATAGCAGCAAGGACGTCCTCATCCAGGAGGAGGCTGGAATTCAAAATAAACTTATGACAACTGACCTTAGGATACAGAGGGACATTGATAAAGTTGACACGGGTGAAGATAGGATGATGGTATGAGAGAGTAGTAGCAGTGACCTGAACAATATTACCAAGACAATCAGGGGGAAAGGAAAAGGAGTTTTTATTAGCATAAAAATGGTCAAGTCTGGAATATATCCTGGATTGGCCCTGTTGAAAGTTGCACCAAGTGTGCCAAATACTAGGGTTAAAGTTTTTACTACCTGCAATAGGGTCAAACAAGTTTTTAGCTTTTAAGAATTTGTTCCAATGGAATTTTTCATTGTCTTTCCAGTGAAAGGGGTTGCCCCCAGTTTTATCATCTTGAGACTCAATCATGTTAAAGTCTCCACCGAACAACCAAGGAATATCAGGAAGAGTGCTCAACCAATCCCACAAAGCACTTCTTTCTTTAGTGTCATTAGAGGCATATATGGAACAAATGCCAAAAAAATTATTATCCTGTTGAAAGATACACCAAACAGCTCTCTGACAAGGGGAACAACCATTCTCAGAAATGAATTTTTCCCATTTAGGATTAATAAGAAGGGAAATTCCTCCTCTTCCTCTATCATGATTAGTATAAAACTTAATGGCATCTTTCCATATAAAATTAAGATTGGATTCAAGCATGAATCTAGTAGCTTTAATTTCCTGCATCATAAAAAAATCAACAGAGTGAAACGAGTTAATTAGACGTTTAATGACAAACTTTCTATTAGGAGACTCGAGCCCCCTAACGTTCCAGGATAAACAATTCATTTGGAAACATTGCTAGGGGTAGAACACGCAACATCATCAGCCGATAGTGAAGTCTTATACGAGGACTCTCCTGGTTCCTTCCCAGTAGATTTGTTCTTGGAACCGGGAGGCCTACCTCTTCATTTAGTCGCTAGGGCATCAGTTCTAGGATCTTCATCAGTTTCGGCTTGGAAGTCAATTTCCATCGATGGCATACCAGAGGAACTATCAAGAAATGGTATAGCTGGAATAACTTCAAGGGTACAATCATCCTCGATTTCTTTGAAAACTTTCTGAGGGAGCTTTCGAGAGGAATCCCTGGAAAGGGAATGAACATCAGCGACCGCATTCTGCGGATTAATCGGCACCATGGCAGGGCTAATAGTTTGAGGGTCTTGAAGACTAGTTAAATTTTTAGGATTCGTGGTAGGGCTAAGAATCCGAGGTCTTTGAGAACCAACATTGTTTTTTGGACCAGCAAAAGGAGCTTTATGTTGTGAGATATTATTGCCCTTACGCTTTTTTTTGTTTCGAACAATGACGAATCCATCATCCAAGTTTAGGTCAATAGCTAAATTCGCAGAAGGGTTCATTTGAGGGCCGGGTTGAGGCTGTGAAGCAACTGAGTCAGAAGCAGGAGTGGGGTTAGGAATACCCTTAGGCGTATTCATCTTTTCAGAGGCAAAAAATGGAACAGAGCTTGCGGACTTGGCTGGGGGATTAGAAATCGGCGGGGTAGGGTTTTTAGTATGGATTTTTTTAATGATAGGGCAATCCTTCCTGAGGTGCCCCTCTTTACGACAAAGGAAACAAGCATTTAGCCCACCCAAGATTTCTATAGGGCAGACAAAAGATTCATTAAGGATATTAACCGCAATACTATCAGCGATTTCTTTGCTAGGAAGAAGAGAAATTAACATTCTGGCATCCATATGGGGAACCAACCTCACAGAGTCATCCATGCGAATAGTTTTCCCAAGAGGTTCCAGCAACTGAGGTAAGAAGCGCCATAGGAATGGCGGTATATTCTTAATCAGAATCCACCTCGTAGCAGATAGGGCTAGGACTTCTTTGTGCATCGCTTCCGGCGACCAAGCCAGAGCCCTAAATGAAGTGGATCCCATGGTCCAGTACTGTTTCTTAAGGATCTCTTTTTGAGCATCTAGGTTAACAAAAAAAATCACATACAACCCTTTTTGTATTTGCCGACAGAACGATATGTGAAACCCAAGCTTATTATTCCAAAAATTATGAAACCAATCATCCATAAATTTTCGTGGAGGACATTTATCCAATTCAACAGCTGAAAAAAATATAGCAGTGTTTCTTAATCTAGATTTCTCCTTAACAATCTCATCCAACATTTCCGAATTAGGAACAATAGCAAAGGTAGCAATGGTAGCCGAGGCGATCTTACCGTTTTCGGCGGCTTCATTGGAGCAAGGGCTGGCGAACTCAAACCTGGCCTTCGAGCTGATTTTCGCGGAGCGAGCCACAGCCTCAGAGAAAGATTTAGGTTGCATGTTTGGGGGGCTAGAATGGCCAGGTAAGCCATTCGCACCAGCAATAATACCCGCTGGGCATGCGGTACTAAGTACAGGCTTGTTGCAGAGAGTATTAACATCAAACATGTCAGTATCGTTAAGAAGAGGGGAGGGAGAGATTTCACCGTTTTCAAGGATATGCACGGAGGCACCCAGCTGGCTTCCGCCCCCATCGAGGTCATCGGATGATGCCACCATGCCGGTGGCCAACGTCACAGACCCCACTTCCGTCGCCGAAGAAGAAAGAGAAGTTCGCAAAAGAAAATGCGCTAAAATTCGCAGACCATCGCTAAAATTCGCAGCAGAATTCAATGATTTCGCTCTGTAGCCTTGTTTAACGTTCAATTACGGTTTAATTTAATTTTCATAAACATAACTTTTTCATTATATATTTTATATTAATTTGAAAATGAATTTAGTAATTTATATTATATAAAATATAATATAAAATAAGAGTATAATTTATTTATATCAAATATGATGTATAATAATAAATATCATGAATATAAAATATACTTTTATATAATACACATTAAAATAAAAGTTGTAAATATAAGTATAATATAAATGATTTTAAGTATAATATAAATAATTATTTAATATTAATATTGTATAGATAATACCAATATAATTATAAATCTGCAAATATAATAATATCCATTTCAAGCAGATTACAAAACTCCAAATTATCTACAATTTTAAGCTACTATTTAAATTGATATGAGAAGAACTAAAGACAAACTGTAGCCAAATAGAATAGAATTTAGTCAAATAAAATATAGGAGTTTTATGTTATAATTTGTTTGTGTAAATATGTATATATTTAATTTTTGAAATTATAAAGTTTATTTTAGGTTGACAAGATAAAATTTTCTATTGAGGCACTCTACGACTCTCGCAGAGATATCGAGGAGGCCTTCCCTACAGGTGGAAGGTCATCCTCGACAGTACTGCATTTATTACAACATTTACTTCTCCTCTCTTAGCATTTTATGGGATCCTTATCGTCTGAGGATGGGAAAAATAAACACATTGACAACAACTGAAGGCGGCAGAGACCAGGTCATTTAAGGAAGCGCTTGAGACATCGTATGTGCTACCTATCCCAAATGGAGAAAGGTTCTACCAGCAACCCAAGGGACTCAACCCTACCAAACAAGGGTCAGTTGGAGGTAAGGATCTACCTGTCGATGCCTTCATTATCAAACCTAATTTATAAATAGCCCTAGCTATATACGTAGAGAAATGTAGATTAAGAAATACTACATTTTTTTAGTTGCCCAAGAAGTATCAAATATTCCTTCTTGTAATTTTTTGAAGGATTGGTTGCATAATGTGTGAGCTAAAAAATTAGGGTTTCAGTTTAATTATTTTGTATGTTGCAAAAGGGATTGTTTTAATTTTTTTTGAAAAACCCTAATAGTCAAATGGAGATTATCAAGAGACAATTTTGGAGAATCGATTCTTATAATTTTAGGGTAATACCATGGTCTCTAGAGGCCATCTAAGAAGAAATTTTGGCCCTCTCTTTCCCTCATTGACTCACTATGGGCAATCTTCCTCCCTTTCATTGGAATTTGATTCCCCGTGTCCTAGAACCCATTAGTAATGTTATAAAGGGTCAACAGAATCGACCATTTGCTACCACACACCAATGCTAGGGTTTTGATCTCATTGAATCCTAGACTCAATAGATTCCAAATGACATTCATTTTGATTTGGAAGACCAAATTATTACTTTACCTGTTACATTTCTAGGTGGTGTTAATGCATGTTCTTTTATGCAAAAAGGAAGGCCATTTAAGAAATGCATGCCCCTTGATAAAAAAAGAGACCTCCCTCTAACCCTAAACCTATCAGAAGAAATAATGAGGGTACTGCTAAACCTAGCCAAGTTGTTCACATTCCATCCTCTGAGCAAGCCAATGGTGCATCTATCCCTTCATCTAATAACTCCAACCTGTTTGACTCTCAAGCCATTTACAGTAAATTGGATCAACTTAAGATGGATTTATCCAAAAGAGTGGATACCCTTGCTTTTAGTAAAGATAAGGATCTTCTGGAAATGAATAATTTACCTAATTTCTATTCTCTAAAGTTTGATCTAGAGCCCCAAGAGCCTCTTCCCAAACACACAACCAAAAATGCCCAATAATTGGCACTTGGAAAAATTAGATGGATCTCAGAGCCAAAGAACTAATCCATATTTTTATTTATTCAAGGTCATTCTTCCCCACATATTCCCTTTGAGGTGTAGGAATCCCCTGAGAATGCCATCATCTCCCCCTCCCTCATGGAGAACCACAGGTGGAGAACTCTCTTGGGCTCCCCTGTTTAGGACTTCAGAAAACAGAGTAATGGGTATTCTTGATTTGGACCCAACAATGAGATCAGATCCAATTATGACTGTGGGTATGCCCAAATCCTGAACTTTATGCGAGACCTCAGGGACTGTAACAATGAGCTTGGTCTTGCAATCCTGCACTGTTTTGTGACTTCCATGGTGGTGTGCAGAGGATTCACTGTCGGTGCTACTGCTCTAATTGAGATAATTCCCAGAAAACACAGAGGAAAGTTGATGGAATTTGGGGCAAATATGAGTACCACATCTCCTTTTCTGATACCCAATTGGTATAATCCACTACCCACCCATTTTACCCTGTCTTGGAAATCTTTGAAATAGAGTTTTTCCCCTGAATCAACATCAATCAATGCTGTTTTGTGAGCCTAAGCTGCTGAATTTCTGAACAGGAAAGACACTAGGCTTGTATGGTCATCCAGTGGAAGTACCAATGGAGGGTAGGGAGATCTTAATATTCCATCCTTGCCATAACCACACTTTTCCACCTTCATTTTTTGTTATCAGTAATGGTTCCTATGCGTATGAATGTTCTACCAAGTTTATAATGGATTGTTTGCAGACGCAGTCACTGTTTTTCACAAGAATTCGTCAGAGGTAGGTTATTGCCTCCGCCAGTTTGTGGGAATGAGAATATCTAGAAGCGCATGGAGGACTTTCATGAGCTCCAAGATAAGACTTTTACTGTAGACGAGTGAGTACAAGGTAATTACAAATCCTTTTCAGTTTGGTACGTTTTGCAGTCATTTCATTGATTGTTTATAACAGATCAAGGATTTTTAAGGTTGTTAAGTGTATTTGAATGAATTTGGGAGACATTTTTTTCAAACCTCCAAACTAAATTTAATTTGAGGGAGAAATTATTTATATTTTTCAATGAAACTTTTATAGTAAAATATTTATGTTTTTCAAAGAAATTAATTAATGTTTATTATAATAATTAATTAAAGCAATAATTATTATTGTTTGATAAGTAGGAGATATTTTTTCAAGTTATATTATGATATTGCTATAAAGATTCAACTACACATATAGATTTTGAATGGTTACAATTAGCAATAGTATTTTTGTGTGGAATGAGTATGTCTTAGTTATTATGCAAGGGGTGCAGACAAATTTGCATTATAGTTGTGTGTGCATGAAAGGTGAGTATTAAATCATTTTATAAAATAGAGGTAATTGTTCTACAAGTAATTATTATTACTATATAAATTTAAGTTCTTGAATTAAGTGCGATGTGCAGGTGTATTGTCTGAGTGTATTGAGAAAACTCATCGATTGTTTGCTAAATTGCCTCAAAGAAATGTGGTCTCTTTTAAAGTAATGTGGTCTCATAAGCTTGTGAGTAAATAAGATTATTTCTCATTATTGTTAGAGTAGAGTTTAGAAATCCATCATTACATATTCAGACCCAATTTTGTATTGGAGAGTAGAATTTTGAAACACTCCAAAGAATAGAATGTCATCTGAGTAAAAATGTAATTGTTAGTGCTAAATAATTCATGTATTATTTTTAACAATTGTGAATTTTCTATGAATTTTTTTGCATGCATGCATATCTTTCAAATGTGAATGTATGCAGAGGCTTGCAAGTTCACAAACTCTTGAAATAGTTGTGAATGTAAGGCCTTGCCTGTCAATATTGCCAATAAATAGAGAGTTAGAGGGTGAGACTGAAGGATAAGGAGATGGAGAGAGAGAGAGAGATACTTAAAATATTAAATACATTAAATATTTACTGATAAAATAATATTAAATCTATCAAAAAATATAGTAATTTATATTATATAAAATGTAATATAAAATAAGAGGATAATTTATTTATATCAAATATGATGTATAATAATAAATATCATGAATATAAAATATATTTTTATACAATACACATTAAAATAAAAGTTGTAAATATAAGTATAATATAAATGATTTTAAGTATAATATAAATAACTATATAATATTAATATTGTATAGATAATACCAATATAATTATAAATCTATAAATATAATAATATCCATTTCAAGTAGATTGCAAAACTCCAAATTATCTACAATTTTAAGCTACTATTTAAATTGATATGAGAAGAACTAAAGACAGTGTAGCCAAATAAAATAGAATTTAGTCAAATAAAATATAGGAGTTTTATGTTATAATTTGTTTTTGTTTTTGTGGAAGGTCATCCTCAATAGTACTACATTTATTACAGTATTTACTTCTCCTCTCTTAGCATTTTATGGGATCCTTATCGTCTAGGGATGGGAAAAACAAACACATTGAACAACAGCCGAAGGTGGCAGAGACCAGGTCATTCAAGGAAGCGCTTGAGACATCGTTTGTGTTGCCTATCCCACATGGTGCAAGGTTCTACCAGAAACCCAAGGGACTCGACCTTACCAAACAAGGGTCGGTTGGAGGTAAGGATCTATGTGTCGATGCATTCATTATCAAACCTAATTTACAAATGGCCTTCGCTAGAGACATAAAGAAATGTAGATGGGTATGTGCAGGATCATCGTATACCAAGCTATGGCCTTAAGTGGCAATGAAAAATCAAAAAATCAGGGTTAGTCAACTTGACGTAAAAAATTGAACATCTTATCAACCTTATGTGAAAAAGTTGTAAGAACAAAATCTGTAGGAAATTGAATGTAGTTTCTAAACTAATGGCCCTTGTCTGAAAAAAAAAATTAATCTAATTATTCAAAATTTTAGATTTCAATGCAGTAGTACAAAAATTTCAGAAAAAAGATAAAAAATACGTGTATGTCTGACCACCTTAATCACAATCAAATGATGATATATTTTCACAAGATTCTAGATATAAGTAGTAGACTTATGCCCAGATGTGACACATATTTTTGTGTAATTTTTTCTCAAATAAATAATTAATTATGAATTTTCTGCTACAACTTATTCAGAATAAAAAAACTCTCGTGTCTAACCACCTTAACTAATTCTAAACTTTAAAAAATTAAAAAAGTTTTTTTTTTTTATAGTAGACGAAGCATAGAAAGTGATGCATGTTTCAGATTTAAAAAAGGTTAAACTGTTTGAAAGTTATAGTTATTTTTCAATAAGTCTGTCAATTAGGACTTTAAAGATAACTCAATTAGAAAATAAGTAATAATTACTTATTGAACTTGAAATTTGACAGCAATTATATTGATGGAAAGTTGATAATGTCTTTAAGAAACCCTTTTTGTTTCATCAATTTTGGGTGACAAAAAGGTCGTTAACTACATGGTCGAAGTCTGGAGATCAAAGAAAATATGGTGAACACGTCTTTTGGGTTGACCATTCACATTTGACATTGCAAAGTAAAAACCCAGGGCAAATACCAAACCTAATCAAATATCCTAAAAAGTATCGCATATCTGATAAAATTGGATATCTGATAATTTTGCATATCCGATATCTCCTGTCCAATTCCAACATTTCAATTTGAATGCTTTTTTCAATTTTATGAATTTATATTTTTAAGTTATATATTATAAATTTCATTTTTTTAAATATTAATATTAAATGATAATAGCATTAGTATTATATAATTATTTATATTAGTATTGTATTATATAAATTAGTATTATAATACTATTATTTATTTCTCTATTGTATAATAGTATAATATTAGTATTAAATATTTATTAAAATATTTATATTATAACAATAATACATGAGAGAGAGAGAGAGAGATGCAAATGGAAAAGTTGAGGCGAAGTTTGAGTTGGAGATTTCGGATATCCAACAATATCGGATATCTGATATTTTTGGATATCTGATTTGTTTTACTAGCATCAAAAGGAAAAATTTTATTCTCTGGGTCCCTCAGTCTAAGAACCACATTTTTCCACAGAGAATATCACGGGATTGCAGTTGTAGAAGACAAGAAAATTACTTTTTCCACCCATTTTGTTGAAATTTCTGTATTATCAAAGGTTTTTGCATCACCTTTTTGGTCTCACCATGGGGAGTAGTAGTCGTCGAAAGCATAAATGGAAGAGGAAACTCACAAATGAAGAGATTGAAGTGTATAAAGAAATAGATAGGGTTGCCCATCAGAACAAGAGATAAGGTATGTTAAATATTAATGAAGATGTGGGCATAGGCTCACCCTTAAATGTGGTTTCAAGTGAAGAAGAACATGAATTTGAAATGATTTATGACAATAATATTGAAAATGAGAATGTAGGGATTGAAGATGAAAATGTAGGTTTTGAAAATGAACATGTAGATGTGGACAATGGAAGTGTGGACATTCACAATGACAATCCACCAATTGAATATGAAGGAATTGACAATGATAATGGTGCACAAGAACCAAATCAACGTAACACATCTCCAAAATATATGAGAAATGAAGTCTCTTGGGAGGAAGAAAGAAAAACTTCAAAATTTAGACCTTCAAGAACAACAAAATAGTTACTTGAAATTGATGAGAACATAATGAGGAATTTCAATGGCAAGAGATCAAAAAGAACTATTCCATTGTAGATTTCAAAACTTTTTGATCAATTTTTTAGCCACAAGACATTGGTCGAGAAATGTTAAATGTTTGTGCAATTGTTAAAGATGCAAAAGATGAGACATATACTAGTCAAATTGAAGATTAGCGTGAACAAGAAAAAGGAGATGATGCTATTATTGTGAGAAATCTTTTTAGTGCTCTCAATTCCATTGGGAAGACTACCAAAGAAAAAGATAAGAGAGTTGCTAGGAGGGTTATTACAACCTCCTTATTAATTCATCATTTGAGAAAGGCTCGTTTGATGAGACAAACTTGTGTTGACTTGAACCTAAATTGTAAAACTTTGGATAAAGAACTTGCAAGAAGAGAAAGACTTGATGATCCTCTTCATAATGATACATGGTCTTATGGTGGGAGACTTTCACGCTATGATAAGAAGCTTACCGATGGTGTGAAGGATCAAATTCAACTATTTTGGAAATCTAACTCAAGAGTGTCACCAAATGTGAAGGATGTCTTGAAGTTAAGAATTGGCATTCGAGACCACACCCTGCATCCCAAACATTATTTGGAGGTGAGTCAAACAATGTTGTTCAAAAAAATTTGTGAGACACATCCAACATTACAAATATCACAAAGAGCTTTTGAAGCCCTCAAGCCTTTTTTTGTGTGCCTCTTAAGATTTGAAATACTTATTGTTCCAAATATCATGTGGAGTTTTCAATGCACCATGAACTATTACGATCCCTTCAATCTACTTTGCATACTAGTGAAATGTTAATGGAGGAGTGTGGTGCAAGTTCTCTTCCAAAACCATCAAGAGACTTGCTAGATCATTTTTTATGTCCTAGAGATGATGAATGTTTATTTTATAGAAAAGATTGCTTAAATGACAAGTGCTCAAAGTGTGGTGGGCTAGTGAAGTTTGTTGAATGTTTTCATGAGGGTCGTGAACATGATTTTGGAAAGACAATTGTCCACAAAAAGGTATATGAAACCATTAAATATACATTGAAAAGTGGAGGTGAAGGCTCTAGATGTGAGGTGGTTACAAAATAATGCAATGTAGCTTATTTTATTTCAAATTTTAGAAATAATTTTTTTTACAAGTATGCAAGGCATTGTCACAGGTCTCAGTGGTTGGATCAGCAATTCAGGATGTGTAAGGATAATTTCCCGATTGGCATTATTATATCGGTCATTGAATTTGCAGAGAACTATACATTACAGCCCCAAAATGAGTTGCAAGATCAATATTACAATTCTATTCAAGTTGCTATTTTCATGCACATAACATATAGACATTCCCCTAATAGTAAAGAACATGACCAAAAGATAATTAGAGAGTACCATTTTTATATGAGCGATGATAGATCTCACTCTCACGAGTATGTCCAACATTGCTTTGAGAATTATTTTGAGTGGGTGTGGGAAACTAATATTGCTATGGATAGACATCTCATTTGGTCAGATAACTGCACAGGTCAATTAAAAAATGCTCATATGTTTTATTGGTTATGTAGAATGCATGGAGAGAGAGGTGTACCTCATATTTGGAGCTTTTTTGAGGCCGGTCATGGCAAAGGGGAGCATGATGGAACAAGTGCATGTGTAAAGATAGCTCTAGTTAAGGAGAAATTAAGGATTCCAGGTGCAGAACTCCTAGATGCTCATTCTATTATTGATTGGTGTATTTTGACATTGTCACAGGGGGGACTCTTGATTCAGTGGTGCGCAGATTATTTTGGTTGGTTGAGTTGGGCACAATAGGAGATAGGTTGGATTGTCGAACTGTGAAAGATTCTTAAAAAATGCATTCATTTTGAAGCTCATATGCTAGTACATGGACCATTTGGACATAAGAGTTGGCTTGTTATTGTCTGAGGTTTCTTTAGTGTGATTAGGATCAGTGTGAGTCAAGTGAGTGGGTTGATACATGGGTTCCACATTATCTGTCACAGTCTCTATAATAAAAGATGACATGGATTGTTCACTTGACTATGACCATCTTTCAGATCTTCTACATCCAGGACATGTTTTTGCATTGGTTACACCACAAAGGAATGATGAGAGATTGGATTATTGGTTAGCACGTTGTGCATGAGGAAAGTAGAAGTTTGCACAACCGACGACAGATGATGATATGTTTACATATCCAACAGGAGCACATGTTGTTGCGGGAACATGGTTGCACACATACATGATTAGAAATAAAGGAATTCCTGCATTTGAAGACTATGAGAAGCACAAAACCATTCTCATGTATTCACACCTTGTTATAGTAGCCAATGTTAAGTTGTTGAAACATCAAGAAAAACCAAAGACATAGGAACTTTGGACTATTAGTACTATTGATCATGAAGCAATATTGAATACCCTCAAGTAGAGAGATGACCCTTCAGGCACACTTCAGTAGGTAAGTTCAACTCACTGCAAGGTTTTCCATGTTTATTATGGTTACGTTCAATAAATTAATTGTAGTTTTTTGCTTTATTTGTTTAAGCCAATAAGCTTATTTTTGTATGTAGATTGCAAATGCAATTGGATAAATATATGATAGATATAGAAGATCGAGGTGTGCATTTGATTAGCCCATCTTTTATGATGGTAAACTTCAGTATGCATTGGCTAGTCATGTTCTTTGGTTCATTTAGTTACTTATACATTCATAATCTTTTAGTCAACCTATACAAACTTATTTTTTTCTCCATTAACTTTTCTTCTTCCTTCCAAATGCAGGGATTGGAATGTAGATGTTATCGAGTACCATGTGTAAACTTATACACTTTAGGAGTGGAAATGACACTTATTTTTTATATATAGTTATGTATCTAAGATTTTGTATATAAAAACAAAAATCTACTATAATGTACATATTTAGATGCCAAATTTTGTATATAAAACACCAATCTACTGCAATGTGCGTATTTAGATGCCAAATTTTGTATATATAAACAAGAATCGATTGTAATGTGCATATTTAGATGCAAAATTTTGTATATATAAATAAAAATGAGCTTCATCATGCGTATTAGATACAAAATTTGAAATATAAAAGTGCCCATGGGGTTGATTTGCAAATATTATGAACTCACATTTTGTATATCCTAATTTGTATCCTATTTAATTTTGTATCCTTATATTTGTATCATCTTAATGCCATGTAAAGTGCAAAAATTGTGATTCCTTACTATGAATGTTGTATCCTTATATTTGTATCATCTTAATTTTGTATCCTTACATTTGTATTATCTTAATTCCATGTACATTTGTATTGTCAAATGATGTAATAGCTGGAGTCATTGAGTCAAAATTGGTCAAATGTTTCCAAAGTAAAATGGTGATTCCCTGGGGTGAAGGGATAGTGTTGAAGGATTTCATCCTGGCACTGAACAACATGTACCATTAGCTCCGGTTGGGTGGTTAAACATTAGTGACAACCCCATTTTGACCATGGAGTCACTAGAACGTTCGCAACCATGTTGGACCAAAGTGTCCCCAAGGTGCACTAAGCACAATTAGACAATGATCTTTTGAGGCTCGTATCTTGGATCCTATGAGAGGTATTGACAAACCATGAGATGCTACATGACTATGTTTTTAATTCCTACAATAACCTCTCTCCTTTCTAGGAGATTCAAATTTGTTTGAATTTGGCATGCCAATCTTGCTTGATGCCAAAACTTGTCATGATGGTCAATTGAAAGTTGCACCACTGGGTTTCTTCCAAAGCATTCATCCTAGCACCGAATGGCCTACACCATTACCTCTGATTGGGTGGGTAAATGCTAGTGACAACCCTATTTTGACCACAGAGTCACTAGAATGTTCACGACCATGCCAGACCAAAGTGTCCCCTAGGTGCACTAAGCATGATTGGGCAGCGATCTTTTGAGGCTCGTATCTCAGACCCCATGAGAGGTATCAAAAAATTGTGATATGCTACATGACCATGTTTCTGAGGCCTACAATAACCTCTCTCCATTTTGGGAGATTTGAATTTTTTAGAATTTGGATCACTAATCTTGCTTGATGCCAAAACTTGTAGTGAGGGTCAATTGAAAGTTGCACCACTAGGTTTCTTCCAAACCGTTTGTCCTGGCACCAAACGGTCTACACCCTTAGCTTCGGTTAGGTGGGTAAACACTAGTGACAACCCCATTTCAACCATGGAGTCACTAGAACGTTCGTGACCATGCCAGACCAAAGTGTCCCCAAGGTGCACTAAACACGATTGGGCAGTGATCTTTCGAGGCTCATATCTCGGACCCCATGAGAGGTATTGATAAATTGTGAGATGCTACAAGATTGTGTTTTTGAGGCCTACAATAACCTCTCTCCATTCTAGGAGATTCAATTTTTTTTTGAATTTGGCACACCAATTTCACTTGACGCCAAAACTTGCAATGAGGGTCAGTTGAAAGTTGCACCACTGGGTTTCTTCCAAACCATTTGTCCTCGCACCGAACGGTCTATGCCATTAGGTCTAGTTGGGCGGGTAAACTCTAGTGACAACCTCATTTTGACCATAGAGTCACTAGAACGTTTGCAACCATGTCGGACCAAAGTCTCCCCAAGGTGCTCTAAGCATGATTGGGCATAGATCTTTCAACGCTCGTATCTTGGACCCCATGAGCGGTATTGGAAAACCATGAGATACTATAGGATCATGTCTCTGAGGCCTACAATAATTTCTCTCCTTTATGGGAGATTCAATTTTTTTTGAATTTGGCATGCCAATCTCGCTTGACTCCAAAACTTGTAGTAAGCATCAGTTGAAAGTTGCACCACTGGGTTTCTTCCAAACCGTTCATCTTGGCACCAAATAGTTTGTACCATTAGCTCTTGTTGGGCAGGTAAACACTAGTGACAACCTCATTTTGACCATAGAGTCACTAGAATGTTCACAACCATGCCGGACCAAAGTGTCCCCAAGGTACACTAAGCATGATTGGGAAATTATCTTTTGAGGCCCGTATCTCAGATCCCATGAGAGGTATCGACAAACTATGAGATGCTACAAGAACATGTTTCTGAGGCCTACAATAACCTCTCTCCTTTTTGGGAGATTTAAGTTTTTTTTAATTTGGCACGCCAATCTCGGTTGATGCCAAAACTTGCAGTGAGGGTCAGTTGAAAGTTGCACCACTGGGTTTCTTCCAAACCATTTGTCCTGGCACCAAATGACATGTTCCATTAGCTCCAATTGGGTGGGTAAACGCTAGTGACAACCCCATTTCAACCACTGAGTCACTAGAACGTTTGCGACCATGCCGAACCAAAGTGTCCTCAAGGTGCACTAAGCATGATTGGGTAGCGATATTTCAAGGCTTGTATCTCAGACCCCATGAGAGGTATCGAAAAACTGTGAGATGCTACAGGATCATGTTTCTAAGGCCTAAAATAACCTCTATCCATTCTGGGAGATTCAGATTTTTTTGAATTTGGCATGTCAATCTCGCTTGACACCAAAACTTGCAGTGAGGGTCAGTTGAAAGTTGCACCACTGGGTTTCTTCCAAACCATTCATCCTAGCACCGAATGGTCTACGCCATTAGCTCTCATTAGGAGGGTAAATGCCACTGAAAACCTTGTTTTGAACATGAAGTCACTAGAAAAATCATGAACATGCCAAACCAAAGTGTCCCCAAGATGCACTAAGCACCATTGGGTATGTCGGTGAGCATTCTGGTGTGCCAAGAGGAAAAGTGGGACCATTCCTAGGGTAAACCTATCCAACCAGACGTGATGGAAGCATTGGTTTGTGCCCAAAATGAACAACTATTGTTGCTCCAAGGGAGATGGGGACATGACCATAAAGGGTCATTAACAAATGTAAAAAGACCAAGGATGGTCATTTAAATATGTTTTAAACATGTTTGTAATGTTTTGATGATCATTATGTAACATTGATAAAGACCTTGAAGGTCAACATTGATTGTAATGTGGCCAATAGAGCCATTAAAATGATGTAAATTCACTAAATGTGCTAAAATGGTGAAAATAGTGCCTTATTAGCAAAATAAGCCTTAAGGGTCAGTTTGTGACTATTCTAGACAGTTCTAGAGTTAGTTGTTGTCGATTTTAGAGTGTTTGGGGATCTATTAGAGGAGATCCATGTGAGTATGGTTTAGTATGTAGAGTGGTGTGATAGAGAACCAATGTAAATGGTTACAAATCAATAAATAAATTTTTATTCTTGCAAAGTAGTTCACTGGCATGTGGGTACAATCATTAAACCGGGGTATTTGAATGCATTGTGGAATGCATCTGTGATTGGAAATGGAGTAAATTGATTGTCTATTGTCTTGTTATCACTTCCATGTCTGTATTGCATAACTTCATTGGCATTTGAAGGAAATGAATTAACTAGTGTCTTGTACAATAGTGTTTGGTTGTAGGAATATGCAAGATATATGGTGGTGGAGAGACCACAAATGGTGGTAAATGTTGATTGAAGGTGCATGAAGCAGCACCAGTCATTTTTGCGAGCATATACTCCAAAGGATGAATATATTTTGTGATGGATCTATGCTATTGGGGTCCATAGGGATGTTTTAAATCCATTGGGGGGATCTAGAGAGATTTTCAAGAGTCTTTTAATTGAATAAGCCTTGGCCTAGAGACCCTAGAAAGGAGGGTTTGGTACCTAGAATGATATGTCATTGTTTTCTAATAACAGTTTGACAAAATCTTGAATGTGCTTACTGATTCTCATGGAATGACGTGTCTTTGAAATTTATAATAGAGTTCTAACATGATACATTGCAGAAGAGTTGATTTGACAAGGTGATCACCAGATTTTTGAAGTGAACTTTGAAGGATTTTCTTGGTTGAGAGCATTAGATACACATGAATACAATGTAGCACATAAATTTTGAATTCACTTAAATGATGAATTACATATGTGAACACACATAACACATAAAGTGTACACATAACTTTTCTTAAGTCATGAAGCATACATGTAGCACATAGATTATAAAGCATACACATGAATTCACTTAAGTCATGCATGTAGCCCATACACATGAATTTAGGTTATGAAGAATGTACTTGAATATACATGAATATACTTAAGGCATAAATCTTACACATTAGTACACACACAAGCATATTTACATACTAACAATGAACAAATGAACACATAATCAACAAATTGGATTGAATATCAAGTTTCATATATATCAAAATGAACAATAATTCTGTACATATTTACAAAATCAACATATCTAGATACAATGTGGCATATGCCATCTCAAAATATGTCATATGGCATCTCAAAATAAGAAGTTCAACTACAAATATTTCTAGGACATCCTATTCTACTGGTGGATCATCAAAATGCAGTCTCTTTGAAGTACTCTTTGGCTCTGATGGATCCTGCATTCAAACACATTTAAGTGAAACCCCAAGTTAGATTACTTAATTTATATGGTTTCTACAAATAAAAAATAAAAATTCAAAATCATAGTCAACAATAATAAATAAATAAATAATTAAAATTGAACTCTCGTGTACCTTGCCTCTCTGTCTCCTCACGTAGATAGGATACCTAATATATGTCCTTGGTAGTGAAGGGACAATGCCACCAAGGTTAACTCTGACCTGTATATGTTTGCGAACATGAGATTGATCTACGAGTTATACTATTTAATGTTAAATCCTTGGTAGAAAATATATGTTTACAAAATAACTGAATTAACATTAAAACTTACCTTTGTTGAACTTTCTTCAGGAAATGTCAATCGAGTCTGTTAGCTCATTTTCTTGTAGGATCCTAACACAAGCCTTAGTGCTTAATTGGAACTCTATGATTCCTAAACTCCTGATTCTAGCAAGAAAAGGCTAATTAACAAGGATCGAATCCTTCTTCACTTTGAGCTCTTAGCTACAGGTGGGTGTACCTATCAAATTTACTTTTTTAAAGAATTAAAACAGTAGTTTGTACCCTTGATATAAACTTAGTCTTCTCAGCTCTTCAAACATGCATAAAAGTAAATAGTCATTCAAATTTTTGGTGATGATTAAATGCCTATAAATTGAAAATAGACCAGTGCCTTACCCTATGGCAGAGAGTAAAAAAGAAAGCATACATCTACACAAAATTAAAATACATCCAGAACCTAGATGAAGTACCTTACAAATCGCCCTCTCTTAAACACACCCAGTCATCAAATTCTTGCAGAAACCCTGAACTCTCACAAACTACCCTTAAGATTTACCTCTTCCTTGAAAGGAACTAGAGACTAATTTCACAAATACCTTGTAAATGATGCATTAAAAATGCCTTACAGATTTAACACATAAAAGCTCAAAATTCAGACAAGAAGACAATAGAAATATGCAAGGGAATTCCAATATATTCAAGTAGACTTTCTCTATATCAGTACATTCTAGATTGACAAACATTCACAAAACTCAACACTGAAGCCAAAGACTCTCCTTACTGTAATTTTTTCATCACCCCACAAAAATGGAGAAAAATTCAGAGATATAGGAAAAATGAAAGCCAGTTAACTCAAGTCAACCTGACAGTAGCCAATTCCCAGTCAATTCCACTTTTTAACCACAGTTGCACTTGGAGAATAGGGGAATAAGCTCATTATCTTAATCTCTAAACACTAACCACCAGTAATTTGGAGATCTAGCAATTAAGCAGTTCTCTAGTTCTTTGAATGTTATCTTGTTGATTGCCAGCATCTAGAGATTGGGTGACTAAGGTAATCTTTGAATCTCTAAATGTTTCTCTCTAACCGCTAGCATCCAATGATTGGGTGAATGATCACTCTCTGAGTCACTTCATGTTTTCCTTAACCACCTGCTCATCATGAGAATGCGTGAACTTCTACCACATGTCGCCTTCACCGCCCAATCACTGCCAACACTCTACAAAATTTTGGGTTTTCTATCCACTGACACACATCCCAATACATCTCTTGCACACATGTCTAGAGCCTCTCCTCTTTCTTCATATCAACATGTGAGCACATTTCCTTTTAAACATTTCAAAAGTTCCTATCCCGGACAATGTGGGACTAAATCCCAAGGTGCTTTTTAAATGTTTCATTAAAAATTTGTATATGTCCTCCATCTGGCACACACCAAATCTGGGCCCATACAAGTTTAAGAGGCCAAACATGCCTCTTAATTTCAACTTACCACTACACTTGAGCACTAGTTCATTTAAACTTCTTTAAAAGTGAAAATGGGGTCCATGTGGGATAAACCCACATGCACACCCTCTGCATTTTTCTTCCTTTTCATGGCCTGCTCATGTGCCTAGCTTTATTTTGTTTTTATCTCTTAGCTTTGCTGGCATTTTATGCACCCCAACTCCACCATTCATTTATTTGCTTCTATTGTACAAGAATTTGATGCGCACCTCCCTACCTTTCCATTTTCCCTTGGACTATATGCATCCTCCATTTAACTTCTTAAACTTCACGTGCTCCTTCCTTTGAGAGAACACACCCTTCTTTCCTTCAGTGTGTTGCCTCAATCCTTTGGCTGTGGTGCACACCATGCTAACAAGCATGCACATAGTCCCAAAACATGTGTAGTACCATCCACAAACAAGTGCGCACACCTATAGAATGAGTATGCATCCCATCCTTTCAGAAGTGTGCAACTTCCCATTTGCTAGCATGTGCCCCACTTACCTTTACACGCACCCATTGGATTGATGCACGCCTTCTCTTAGCAGCCTCACACACCACTAGCTCTCCTATGTACCCAAGAACCCTTAGCATGTTGGCATTGTGTGTTGCCCATCCTCCAGGCCTTACACACCATTCAAATGTGACTGGTAGCCTCATACATGTTAGGAATGGGAACACTGAGAGGGAGGGTGAATTAGTGTTCTATATATTATTACTTTTTCAGATATCTTGAATTTCAACTTAATTGCTTAAGTATTGAAATGAATATTAATGTAAGAAATATAAACAACCGTAACACATAACACCAAAGATGATTACGGGGAAACCCAAATAGGTAAAAACCTCGGTGGGAATTGACACCCACTAAGAACTGCACTAGTGTTATATGATCCCTGCTAGAAGATCTTGCAACCCTGTTAGGAGTTGGTCTTTACAATTCTTTTAGTACGGTGACCTGGTCAAGGGTCATACCTTGTTAGGAGTCTTTTATATTTAAACCTATTAGGGGTGGGGACACACTGTCCTAGAGCTCACTGCTCAAGTGGTGAAGGCTACAACCTTTTGGATCTCAGATACACACTATATCTGCAAGGTGAACTATTGTTGTGACACTGCTTGTCTGATCAGTTCCTTTTGTGTGCTGATTCTTTAGCCTCTTGTAAAGCACTACAACATTCTAACTTCTCTTTGCATATCTATGCTCTACTTTGATCAACTTTCTATTCAACTATCGTACTTAATTACAAATGCACATGTCTTATTTATATGCGCAAACAAAACTATTAACTAGGTCATCCTTCAACCTATTACATACAATGCTTCCAAGTGAATTGGATCAAGCATGTTTAAAAACAAAGATATTAACATGTCTATAACCTAAATAAAATAGGGACATAGCCTTTACAAAATAATATTATAACCGCTAATCAAAATACCAACAATCAGCTCCATGCTCTGTTCTGCTCTGCCACTTACTATTTGTGCCACTTCAACTAGCTGTATCTTCATCATACTAAATCATCTGATCATGCACTCTTAGAATTAGCATGATTACATATCAACAAGATTATCTTCAAGGGTGCATGCCAAAACTTGGTCATACGCACATGCATTGATGCTCTATTTACCTGGTGCTCTGCTAACTGTCCAGTCTTCCATACTTAACCAAATTTTGATGTTCTAATTGCTTGCATTCACTCCATAACATCATATGAATTTTTTTTGATAATGAAAACACTAAATCATAGTCATATATATCAGTATAGTCAACTTGCCAATAATCTCCCCTTTTTTCATTAATGGCAACAAAGGAATATGGCCAAGTTACTAACTGTATCTTTATACAAAATTTTCTAACATATATACTAACTTATATCTTCCCTTTTGCTATATACTCTACTCCCCTTTATATCATTTACATAGCTCCATATTCTCCCTTCTATACTCTACTCCCCCATTGACATTAATGAAAAAGGTGCTCAAAAAAGGTGTATCAACAAGTACTTATAGGGTGAGTACATCCAGATATGCTATCTTCAAGTTTTGGATCTCTTGCTGCCAAAATGTTGTTAGTGCATTGACTATTTGAAGATGGGTGCACAAAGCATATGTCAACTTCTCCATCTTTTCCAAATATTAACTTGGACCTTGATCATATGTCACCATAGTGGCATCGATCTCCTTGATATTTTGATTTAGCACATCTAAGGAGGGCGCAAGTGCATGTCTCAATTGTGCTTGCCTGGCCCTTATCTTGGCCATTTCTTGCTCTACCTTCTCAATCTTATCAAAATACCAACAGTCGGCTCCATGCTCTGTTCTTCTCCATGTATCTTTATCATATTGATTCATCTGATCATGTGATCTTAGACTTAGAATGATTACATATCAACAAGCTTATCTTCAAGGGCACATGCCAAAACTTGGTCATACGCACGTGCACTGATGCTCTGTTTACCTAGTGCTCTGCTAACTGTCCAGTCTTCCATACTTAACCAAATTCTAATGTTCTAACTGCTTGCACTGACTCCATAACATCATATGAATTTTTTTCCATAATGACAACACTAAATCACAGTCATATATATCAGTATAGTCAACTTTCCAACAATACAAACATGTGCACCATTGAAATGTGCGTGAGTCTTTTAGTTTTTAACCTGCTGGCATTTGACTATATAATGTCTTTAAAGACCTACACACAGCCCTTCTCACCTTGCTACACCTTCACCAGTCTAACACACCTCCTTTCCATTATCTAGTATGCATACTTAAACTAGCATGCTCTCACATCATGATGTGTGTCACACACCCTCTTGCATGATCACACACCTCCTTTGTTTCATTTGGCTGCCACTTTGTTTTTACTTACCATGCTGGCTAAGTTTGGTATGCTACCTTCTTCCTTTGCTGAGTGTACACACATATCTCCATTGTTTTTGGGTTATTTATCCCTTGATATAGCATGTACACTCATCACACAAGTGCAGATACAACATACTAAGAGGCATGCCAACAAATTAGAAAACAAGCCAACATTTTAAATTTTTATGCCACACTCTTCAAACAATGCACAATCATTTCTCTCTCCATTCCATTTGTAGCATCTTTTCACCGGTGCCAAGAGGTCATAATGATTTTGACCCATTCTCAAATTGCATAACAATGTTGTTTAATTAAATAAGCATGTTGCTCCTGCTTGATAAGATGCTTTTATAGCCATTTAGAAGGCTACATATATAGCTTGTTGCATCTGCAGATGAATACAACCCTCCAACTCAAATGACATGTTTATTAGGGAAATCATGGAAACAAAGGCATGCCGGTTCAATAAAAAAAAACTAGTGTGTGCAGCACTTCAAACATGAATGTGGCATGCACACATTGAAAAACTCTAGCACCGACACACTTTACATCTGATGAGGACATCAACTTGGAAACATTTGTAAGGGGATCATCACATTTAAACTCCACATTTACCCTTTGCTTGTATGAATGCAATCACTTGACGAAGTATGACCATGGTGCATCAAAGACTTGAATCACACCATTCATTTCTCTGTGCCTTTGTCAAATTTCCCAAAAACATAATTGGCCTCCGGAAATGACCTTGAAAACTTACCAAAAGACCTCATAGGGAAGCGTCGTCAGAAAAAAACATTCAATCCCAACATATGAGTACACATGCCAAAGGAGATTGCATGAAAATATTTGAGCAATAAGATATCATTGGTCAAACATGGCCTTCTGAAACATTAATTCTATCTGCACTACCAATCCGCATAAGTCACCTTCAAAACTAACTTTGAAAACTCACTAGTTGAAACCCTCAAGATTTGAAATCTTGGATACTGATTCACTCCCATACAAGGACAATGAATCCACAACTAGCTCGCTCAGAAGATCAAAGGTGAAATACCATTAAACACCAAAGTCAGCCTATTAGAAACATTCTGGAAGAAAACAGTGAAAAATGCATAAATCTGATTTGGAATTGGCTTATGAAAGTGACCAAATGGATTGGTCATGGTCCATAAATCTTTGGGGTAGGTCACCTCCAAGTCTATAATGTAGGATGACTCTCAATTTGGCTTTACCTCAAACCGGGTGCAAAATGGGAGACCTCAAAGTAGGTCACTTAGAAATCTGTACTATGCACACTCAGTGAAACTTAGCAAACTGTAAATGGAATGACACTGGAAAAGTTATCAAACAAGCTCATGGGGGGATAGAAATGGACATGGATACTCACTCACATGCCTAAAAAATAGTGCAACAATCCCCATGCTATGAACATCAATCGGACATAAAAGGAAAACCTCAGAAGTGGGATACTTTATAAAATTCTGGGAAGACAAAATGCAGACTTTTGGAAACACCTCCAAAAGGATATTCCCTAAAAATGCTAGAACTAAAATTTAAGAGCTCGAACCCATTACACATGCCAAATGATAAGCAATGAACACCTTACCCAAGTGATTCTTCACAAAAATCAATAGGCCCCTTTTATCTATGCACTCAAACTTGGCTTTCCACAATGATTTTCAAGGGCACAAATTTACCCTAAGAGAATTTTTTGAAAATGGACTCAAAATCTACCCTAGATTTTTGAGCTCCAACAAAGTCATCAACAATTCAAACCCTTGGCATTCTACTTCCCTCAAACTAGGGATGACCTACAAAAGTCAAATATATACTTCATACAATCATGACTTGATCATATTATATATACTTGATAGGAAAATACACACAAATAACTTTAGAAATATATGTACAATGGGGCTATCACTACAAATTGAGATGGCCGTGACTCTATCATGGAAAAAGGGTCTCACAACATCATCATACACCACCCTCTATCAAATAAACCATGTAAATTAAAAATGAGTACGCACAACTCACAAGTATACATGTATGCATAAACAATCTAAAATACTTAATTACCTTCCCCTTGTTAATGCTAGATGCCTGAACCCCCTCACATTTCCCCCCAATGGAAACTGGTGACACTTGCATCATTATGTAATAAGATGATCATAAAAATTAGAAAACACATGTATATACTATTATAATAAAAGGAAACCAATGAGTACATTAAAACGTATATACCGTGGAAGTGTCAAGGCCAAATGATATGGATGAAAGCATGGATCCCTCCACCTATGCCATCTCCTCCTTTGTCATCAATTGAACATAAATGGAACACATAAAAAAACATAAGTGGAAAATCATTATAAGAAAATTTTACTAAAAATATGAACGTTTAAAATTAAATACAATGTAACAAGTAAAATGTTTACCCGTATCATAATAGTAGGAGTCCATGGCTCTGTATGCCCCTGATGCACATCTTCACGAGGTGCTTCAGTGCTTGTAGTGTGGCATGTAGTATCATCCACCTCAAAGACGTAGCTATATGCATGACTATCATTTAGGGGACCCAAGCACAGATTCTTGCACATAATGCAAGTGTGGGACACACAAACATGTGAGCTCATGGAGGATGTGGAAGGGCCAGAAGCATCAACACGAGGAGGCAACAATGTCATGCTCTGCGTAACCAGTAGATCACTCAAGGTGTGAATGGCTCGAATAGTCGGTGAGCCAGCCTCAAAAATAATATCAGGATGCTACACTGGAGGAGGTGGTGAAATCTTGGGAGGGGGGACATATGTGTGGAATTTCACCCGATGTGCCCATGGCTTGTCCTGAGGAGCGCCTAAGCCTGCACCTTGGTTTGGTCTCATGATCCAATAATTTACCTTGTGACCGTGCACAAATTCAGCATATAATTTTTTTATGAAATAGAATGGGACGTCCAAATTGCTTTGGGTGGTCTATCAAAAACCATCCACCAACAGCCCCAAAAGTTGTCACGTATTGCATCATTTGTGCATAATTTAATTGACAACTTGGGTATTTAGGGTCCAATTTTAAACCGGTTTTGGGATCCACAAAAAGATTACATATGTCATGTTTTGTTATATTTAGGTTCATAACTTGATCATAGTCAAGCCCTTCCTCAAACTAGGCATGCATTGAATCGAGCCAAAGAAGTGCAATATTATGTTTCTCTGTAAGTTTCTCCATGTTTTCAATAATGGAGTTCAACGTGGAAAACATGGGGTGCAATGTGGGGATATTGGAATATGTGGTCTGATATCCTCTAAGCTGATTTAGATTGTCTCCTATGAGATCCTCTAAACATCGAGGGTTTGAGATTGGTTCATCTTCTAAAAGTGAGGGATTGTTTGGACGTGGTTTTGGATTATTTGCGGGATCATTGAGATGGTTTTCTGACTGGTTTGAGTCCATGTCTGATTACAATTTAAACCCAAATAGACAATTATAATCAATTTTAAAAAATAATAAAGAATCTCAGTTAAACCCTAGTTTTTATAAAAACAAAACTACAAATTTCAATTAAAAAATAATAAAAATAATAAAAACTTAAAAATTTAACTTACCTTTTGATCTTGAGTGAATCGGATAAGAGATTATATCGAATATGCGAAATCCTTTGGGCCGTGTTCAATGTTTTCACAATGAAAATGTTGAATGTGGCCGTAGGCTAGAAATAGAATTTACTGGTGAAAATCGGATATTCGATTAGGCCTATGCTTTGGATTTTGTCTTGGTCAGGTGTACTAACACCCAAGCCTACTAAAAAGTCAACAAAATTTTTAGTGCTCTTTTGGACGAGTGAAAATTTCATTTTTCACATCGCCACTTTTTGGCATACCATGATCCTACACATACCCAGATTAAGAAATACTACATTTGTTTAGCGGCCCAAGATGACATCTTCCTTCTCATAATTTTTTGAAGGATTGGTTGCATAATGTGTGGGATAAAAAATTAAGGTTTCAGTTTACTTATTTTTGTATGTTGCAAAAGGGATTATTTTAATTTTTTTAAAATAACAACCATGTTTTGTAAGGAATCAAGGGTATATCATACAAGTTGTCTAAGGAATGATGCATCATGTAACTTGATATCCACTCACCTTGGTCATCCCATCATAAAATTGGAATAACTCTCATTTGATGATATCCTTAGGGACATGACTCTAAACTATCTTTAAGGATACATCACCCGAGACCTTAGCTCTCAACTCTTAGAAAATAGTCTCAATAACCTATGGTTTAAATAAAGAATGAGATATCAACCTTACAATTATATCCTCGAGACTCCTCAATATAGTAGTACAGATATCTCTATACAAACCATCCTTAGATATATTGATGGAATCATGAGTTAGTCAATCTCTACGTGAGCACTGAACAACCCCATAATAGGTAGTAATAATCATGACAAAGCTTCTACTAGGAATAGTGTATTCAAACTAAGTATTATTTCCTTATCATGGAGCACATTTAAATTGTCAACCCAGGGACAATTACTTGAAATGGGACAACACAGTTTGTGCACTAAGCCTCTTATAAAGTCATTTTTACTTAAGATGTAGGAAGAAAAATACATGGAAAGAACTACACTATTACTGTAGGAAATTAAAACACACCGCTAAATAATTGAAATTGACAATGAAAACCATAAGTTCTAACTTCAACATATTCTATCATTCCAAAATATTTACTATGACTATCTCTGCAAGTGCTACAAGAACATACACAAGTATAATGCTATAAGAGAAAACAGTGAATTCTACTTCAACTACTAAAAATATTTAAACTACTTGCTCTACTCTACTCTAATCCACCTCCCAAGTGGGCCCCCTTGGTTGGTTTGGATTAGCTATGAACACAAAATATAACTCAAAATTACTTCATTATATATTCAGTAAACTGATTACATCATAACAAAGTAGTGCACATAATTAAAGAGTAACTTGCTTCTAATATAATAATAATAGAATCATCTATTTAACTAGATTTCCAACAATCATATCCCTATATAAAGAGGATTGACATTTGAACATATAGATAAAGTTTGACTAATTCATCCATAAAGAAAGGAGAATGTGACAGTCCACAACAGAAGATCATAAAGACTAAACAACCATTTCAACAGAATATTGACTGTAGAGGAGATTTAGCATAGTCGTGCCCTTATATTCCCTGAGAAATTCATTACTTCAATCCTTCAAGCATGTTCCTTGGTTGTTATAATGGTTCTTCTCATTGTGGCTGAAACTTCATCACTTCCTCATCAATGCTACTGATTCATTCTCCACCCATTCATTTTATCCTAGCAGATTAGTAGTGCATGCATGCATATTCAAGTATTCAACTAGTCAATCTAATCCAAATGTTAGGACATACATTAAAAAAATTATATGAAATAATGAAATATATATATATATATATATATATATATATAATATTTAGCAAGGTATGTCAACTATTATCTACCCATGAGTTTGTGGATCGACTGTACTTATAGTATGTATACAAATTCAAGCACCTAAAAGTCACAACAAGTGTTTTGGAAATGTCTTAGAACAGAGCATAAAAACAACATAAAACAAAGACAAATTCTAGGCTCATCATTTGCCCCCCAACAAGAATAATGCTTGTCCTCCAGTATTACACTTCTTGGCAACTCCTATGAACTTTCCAACCTCAGGTTTGCCTCTCCTCTTTCTCTTGAAGGTATATTAGAACTCTCTGGTTCTTTCCCAATAGTCCATTTGGTAATCTTCTTGTAGTTGGTCCAAATTTGTAGTGTTAATGTCATACAATGGCCACAAGAGCATCAGTGGCTGGAAGGTTAAAGGATACCAGAGCTTGCACTTGATTTGTCTTCCCAACTGCATATATTTTGGTGCTCTGTTTACTGCTGCCTCTAAGTTGATAGGACTGTGTGGTTCAGAATTTTTTGAAAACCTCAGGCAATCTATTCCATCTACTTCTGACTCCAGCTAGGGCTCTCTGAAATGTGAAATAAGGAAGTCCTTGGTATTCTTTGTAGACTTTATCTCTGATAGAAAAAATATTGTCCCTAGTTTGTGGTTTTGTCTTCCCATAAGTAAGAGTGAACCAATCTCTTAGTAGAACATCAGGCTTACTAGATTCAGCCCTCAAAGGTAAATGCTCTGATTTTTCTTAATCCCTATAATTATCTAGTTGTCTGTCATAATTTTCTTTGTTGTGCATCCATGACATCAATTCTTTCAGATGTATGTACCCTATGTAAAGTAAGGGATTCTAATCAGTCTTGTTTGGAATGATGAAATTGTGAAGATACAACTCACAAAGCAAGTTCTTCTGCCAAACATGAAGTGTCTGATATAAACCATAAAATTCTTCAGTTGTTCTGAACTCAGAATCTTTATCATGGATAGTCATCATTAATTGGAACAAGAGAAATTTCTCTTTCAAGAAAATTTCATATACCCTCGGGGGAGGCCTACAAGCTATGATTTGGTCAGCCAATTTTAAGGCATGATCCATCTTTTGTTTTTGTTTCTCTATTTTCTCTTTCAAGTCCTCAATTTCTTCTTTATGATCATCAATCTCCTTCTACATATTTTTCATTTCCTCTCTCCACAAAGTGTTCTTAAAGATATACTGGGTGTATAGACTGAAGAGAATAGACTGCAAAGTAGGGGGCCAAAATTGTCTAGTTGAGCCTTCTATCTTTTCTTTGCAATGTGGGCCTGCTCTAGATAATCGGTGAACCAGGTTCTCCTAAAAGGTACTATGGAATTCTGAGTACAAGAATGAACTGATGATTGAGGCAACTAAGGCTCTTCATGATGGCCTTCTTGAACTGTTTGAGTTCTTTCTTCAGGTCCACTTTGTTGTGTGGGAGGCTCATTAGGAAATGAATCACTTAAATTCTGAGGAGGATCTGAAATATTTGGTTGAATTGGAGAATCATCTAAAACATAATCAATATGAGGCTCTGTATTAGGTTTTTCTGATGGAAGATCTTGACTATCTGGGGAAACTCGGGGAATTTTCCCCCTCATCCTAGAAATTCTTCTCAAAGGAGTTTCTGTTACCTCTACAATTTTCTTTTTGACAAATTTCCTTGGTCTCTCTGTTGTAGGAGTAGTTGCTACAGGAGCCAATTTCATTTTCCTACTTTTTAAAACTATAGGGTTTTGGGGTTTTGTTTCAAGAATGGGAGTTCCTTCACCAATCTTTCATTTTCCTTTCTTCTAGAAGGAGGTAGGCACATTTTCCTCTAGAATAGGAGAAGGTTCTTTTTCTTTAGGATTCTCAGATTCTCTTTCTTGGGGAGAAATTAGCTCAGAGGGTATTTCACTCTCAGGAACTGGTTGTTCAATAGGTTCATCTTAAGGTTGTAAGGTTTTGACTTGAAAAAATTCACCCATGCCAAAGGAGACACATCTCTAAGAGATCTTTCAACTAGTAGTTTGACTAGGGCATGATGTGAAATGAAATTTGTTTTACCCTTCTGAGTGTCTTCAACACTAATGCTTAGCAAGTTATATAGAAAATTTGGAATATTTACTAGAAAATTATGCCTGATACAACTAAGCAATTTAAAATGGTGCGCATGCAAATGGGAAAATATTCCTTCATAGGTGAGGTACCTTATAATGTGTGACACCAACTCATTGAATGGAGTAGGAAGTGAAATGCACTTGCAACCTTGTTTGTTTACTTCCAACAAAGGGTTGGAAGGGAGAGTGAATTCAGCTAGCGCCGACCTGGCATCATGTTTGTTGGGGTAATGCTCCCCAATTGCTGGAAACCCCATCACTTCTGCAATGCGTTCCTCTATTTCCAAAACTATCAAACCCCATACATTTGCTTCCCCTTCCTCAAATGTGTTCATAAATTCAGTAGCCACATCCTCATCAAATTCTATCAACTTCAAGAAATACCCAAGCCATCCGTAAGCATGAAATCTTCAGAAAGCTTCCACATCAGTGAGCCAAATAGTATGAGCCACTGGCTCATGCCGCAATAGTTCGCCCCCATTATTCAAAATTCCTTCTCCAAATTTCTTTCTCAATTTATTAATGTACAAATTCCTTCTGCTCTGAAACCCCCAATTTCTTAAATCCTCATGGAATACCCTAAAATTAAGCTCCTAATTGCACTTCAAACCACAGCTCCCTTGCAATCTCTATGTTGCATTATTTTTTAAAAATGGGCAATATGAGTGATAATGACACTTTACAACAAGGAATTATGTCTTTAAGTGAAATTAACTTCCACATAAATTGATTATGTCATCTAGGGTTACGTCAATCAGGAATCAAGAATAATTTGGGAATTTAGGTACAATACTTGTGCAAACAATGTAAGGACTTAATGACACAACACATAAGTACAAATTTGAACTGACATACAATGATAGGTATAAAAAAATAGCGACTTAAGAATTAATACACTTCCCTGCCCCGCACAAAATAAGGACAAGTGTACACACTTGTCATACTTCACGAGAGGGAGAAAATTGGAGTAATGCCATATGATATAAATATATACAGTATTAGATATAATTGTCAAAATGTGTGTGCTAAAAGTGGAAAGAAATTGAAAAGTTGTACTTGGAATTGTGTTGTCAGATGCACTGGAATTCATCATGAAAGGTACAGTCACTGAATGTGTTCATTTTCTATTGTGGAATTTATTGAAAACATATAAAATAGAGAAAGTGGGGTGACATGGAGTATGTGTGGGTGGAAGGTAAATAAGTGAGGTGTGTTGGAAAGAATAATTGAGAAAGTGAATGGAGAATTAAACCTCATTTGAAATGAAGTATTTATTATGGGCGTACCCGCAAGGATCTTAAGTTGAAGCTGTAGGAAGAAGGTGGGTACCTTCTGTTGCAAGAGATATTACCTATTGTGCTGTTGGGATGGCTTCATGAAATTGTTGCATAAAATATTCCTTGGTTTGGGGTTGATGGTATAAATGAAGTCTATGACAATTGACCAATAGTTTGAAATGGACTGGATCAATTATTATCAGTTGGACAACTCCATTGTCGAAGACATGATTTATTTCATATGGTCCTAACCATCTTGTTTGTAATTTGCCTTGTGTTTCTTGATATCTAGAATCACATAATAGTGCCCAGTCACCTACTTTGAACTATCTATTCTTTATGTGGGAGTCATACCATTTCTTCCTTTTCTTTTGGACTATCTTTGTGTGCTCTAGTGTATATTTTCTCATCTCATCTAATGAGTTGAGATAAAATAAGCATTCTCACTATGTTGTAGGAAGGTCAATGTTCAGCTTTAAAGCAGTCTATAATGTTTTATGCTCAAATTTAATCGGGAGCATGGATTCTCTTCCATATAGTAATTAAAATGGAGTCAATCTGGTTGTTGTTTTTCATGTTGTCCTATATGACCAGAATGCTTCTTAAAGAAAATTGCTCTAGTCATAGCAGTTGAGTTGAACCATTTTTGTAAGTATTGCTTCAAGTTCTCTATTGGTGACTTCCTCCCAACCATTGGCTTGTGGATGGTAGGGACTGGACTTCTTGTGTCTGATGTTGTATTCATTCATAAGGTCTGTTATCAGATTGGATGTGAATTGTGCTCCCTGATCAGTCACTAGCTCCCTCAGTACACCGTAGTGAGTGAATATTTCTTCATACAAGAATTATGCTACTTAATTGTTGTCATGGGCATGCTTCATTGCCTTCACTTCTATCCATTTTGTTACATAATTCATGCATACCAAGATGTATGATTTTCCACTAGATGGAGGGTCTATAGGACCAATAAAATCCATGCTCCATTTATCAAATGGTGTAACCACCACTTGTGGATGTAAAGGTATTTCATCTGATTTGGTAGGATGACCCATCCTTTAGCATTTATCACATTTTTTGGTATAATTGGCTGCATCTTTATGAAGTGTGGGCCAATAGTAACATGTTGTCAATAATTTCATAGATTTCCTTTTAGCTGTGAAGTGTCCTCCACATGGTTCATCATGGCAAGCATGGAGGATGTCATATGTTTCATCTTCACGTACACACCTTCTCATGACTTGGTTTGGGCCAGTGTAAAACAATGTGTTGTCAATCCAAGAAAATTGAATGCTCTTTTCTACTAGCAATTTTCTTTCCTTCAGAGAGAAATGTGTAGGCATTCTATCAGCTACAAGGTAATTGACTATATCAGCATACCATGGGATGTTGATAGAAATGTGGAACAATTGTTTGTCAGGGAATGTGTCTTCTATCATTGAGGTATACGTATTATCATGCTACAGTCTGGATAGATAATTTGATACAACATTTGATTTTCCTGGCTTATCTATTATTGTTAAATCAAATTCTTGTAAGAGCAGAAGCCATCTTGCTGACCTACCTGAAATTGTAGGTTTTTTCATAAGATATTTTATGGCAGCATGGTCAGTATGAACAAATATTGGATATCATGTGACATAGTGGGTATGTTTTTGAGATTAGCATTATTGATAAGGCTAGGAAGAGGAAATGGAAATGTAGGTTGGGTCATTATTGCAAGTAATTGGGAGTGGAGTTTCTATTGGGAAGTATTTATGGCCAGAGGATAATTAGAAACTAGTGCACTTGAGGTGGAATTAGCAAGAAAGTTGGCTAAAATATTAGCAAAAGGCCAAAGGTCAGATGGATCAAATGGGTCTTCTACCGATGAAGTTGCTAGAGGAAATTCCAGACTCCCATCAATGAAAGGTAATTTGACTTCTGCGGACTCTTCATTCAAATTAAGAGATTCTCTTGGGAGGAATCTACCATAGACATATCTTCTTCTTCCCCTTCGATGCATGCAAGTGCTTAAATGAACTTGTGAAGAAAGTTTAGACCTACAAACTATTATCTAGAAAATAGGTAACTATCTAAAATGGCTCAATAAGATTCTCAGCTTGACACCATCCTTGACAATAGCACAAAAAATGAACACCCCATAATAGGTAGTAATAATCATGCCAAAGCTTCTCCTAGGAATAATGTATTCAAACTAAGTATTATTTCCTTATCACGGAGTGAATTTAAATTGTCAACCCAAGGACGTATACTTGAAATGGGACAACATGGTTTGTGCACTAAGCCTCTTATAAAGTCATTTTTACTTAAGCTGCAGGAAGGAAAATACATGGAAAAAACTACACTATTGTTGCAGGAAAGTAAAACACATCACTAAATAATTGAAATTGATGTTGACAACCATAAGTTCTAACTTCAACCTATTCTATCATTCCAAAGCATTTACTATGACTATCTCTACAAGTGTTGCAGGAACATACACAGGTATAATGCTACAGGAGAAAACAATGAATTCTACTTCAAATACTAAAAATGTTTAAACTACTTGCTCTACTCTACTCTAATCCACCTTCCAAGTGGGCCCCCTTGGTTGGTTTCGATTAGCTATGAACACATAATATAACTCAAAATTACTCCTTCATTATATATTCATAAAACTAATTACATCATAACAGATTAGTGCATGGAACTAAAGAGTAATTTGCTTCCAATATAAGAATAATACAATCATCTGTCTAACTAGATTTCCAACAATCATATCCCTATATATAGAGGATTGACATTTGAACATACATATAAAGCTTGACTGATTCATCCATAAAGAAAGGAGAATGTGACAGTCCACAATAGAAGATCACAAAGACTAAACAACTATTTCAATAGAATATTGACTGTAGAGGAGATTCAGCATAGTCGTGCCCCTATATTCCCCGAGAAATTCAGTCCTTCAGACATGTTCCTTGGTTTTCATAATGGTTCTTCTCATCGTGGCCAAAAATTCATCACTTCCTCATCAATGCTATCGATTCATTCTCCATTCATTCCTTTTATCCTGGCCGATTAGTAGTGCATGCATGTATATTCAAGTATTCAACCAGTCAATCTAATCCAAATGTTAGGACATACATTAAAACAATTATATGAAATGTTGCAACATATATATATATATATATATATATATATATATATATATATATATATATATATATATATATATATATATATATATATATATATATATATATATATATATATATATATATATATATATATATATATATATATATATATATATATATATATATATATATATATATATATATATATATAGCAAGGTATGTCAACTATTATCTACCCATGAGTTTTTGGATTTGACTCTACTTTTAGTATGTATACAAATTCAAGCACCTAAAAATCACAAGTGTTTTGAAAATGTCTTAGAAATGAGCATAAAAATAACATAAAACAAAGACAAATTATAGCCTCATCAAGCACTATGACATATGGTCGTAATATCTAGAATATGAGGTGAAACAAGTTGTGCACCAACATCAAGTGCCTGACCCTCAGGTGCATCACCCTGAGGTACATCTTGACCTAGTACATCCTAAGGTACATCATCTTTATCATGTGTGGCCATCTAGGAGTAACATGTGTTAAATGTTAAAAATTAATTATGTAAGTAAACTACAAGTGCATGTAAAATGGAAACTAATATTAAAATCTAAAATTATACATGTACAATTTTAAATTATGAATATAAGAATGAGAGAGAGAGAGAGCGTGTATTTTACTCAAGAAACATGTAATAAAGTACAATTTAAAAAAATTCTATTTAGTTCTATACATAAAATTTAAACATCTAAACATCTAACTAGATGTACATGTATATGGTTCATTTAAACATCTAACTAGGTCCTAGTAAGGGGTATTATGTCATAATAGGTCCTATTAAGGGTTTTATGTCATAATAAGTTCTATTATATCATAATAAGTTCTATTATATCATAATAGGTTCTATTATATCATAATAGGTTCTATTATGTCATAATAGGTCTTGCTAAGGTTTCTTAAGGGGTTTTATCTCATAATAGAGGGGTTGTTAAGGAATCTTGTGTCATATAAGATCCTACTAAGGGATCCTATGTGTCTTAAGGGGCCCTAGGTGTCTTAAAAGGTACTAGGATGGACTAAGGGTTTAGGGTTTATGGTCAAGTATCATGTCATAATAGGCCCTACTAAGGGTCTTATCTCAAGATAGGTTCGATTAAGTCATAATAGATCCTACTATGTCACACTAGATTCTATTATGTCAAAATAGGTCCTATTATATCATAATAGACCCTATTATGTCATAATAGGCCCTACTAAGGGGTCTTAAGGGGATTTATGTCATAGCAGGTTCTACTAACATGGGTTTGATGTTATAATAGGCTATCTTAAGGTGTATTATGTCATAATAGGTCCCAGTAAGGGTCTTATGTCATACTAAGTTCTATTATGTCATAATAGGTTCTGTTATGTCATAATAGGTTATGTTATGTCATAATAGGTCTTGCTAATGCTTCTTAAGGGGTTTTATGTCATAATAGAGGGGTTGTTAAGGAATCTTATGTCATAACATATCCTACTAAGGGGTCCTAGGTGTCTTAAAAGGTATTAGGATCTACTAATGGTTTAGGGTTTAGGGTCAGGTATCATATCATAATAGCTCCTATTAAGGGTCTTATGTCCTGATAGGTTCTATTAAGTCATAATAGGTCATACTAAATGTCACAATAGGTTATATTATGTCAAAATAGGTCATATTATGTCATAATAGGCCCTACTAAGGGGTCTTAAGGGGGTTTAAGTGATAATAGGTTCTACTAACCTAGGTCTTATAGGACATCTTAAGGGGTATTATGTCATAATAGGTCCTATTAAGGGTCTTATCTCATAATAAGTTCTATTATGTCATAATAGGTCTTGTTAAGGGTTCTTAAGGGGTTTTATGTCACAATATAGGGGTTGTTAAGGAATCTTATGTCATAAAAGATCCCACTAAGGGGTCCTAGGTGTCTTAAGGATCCCTTGATGTCTTAAAAGACCTATTAGGATGTACTAAGGGTTTAGGGTTAGGTATCATGTCATAATAGGTCCTATTAAGGGTCTTATGCCATGATAGATTCTATTAAGTCATAATAGGTCCTACTATGTCACAATAGATTCTATTATGTCAAAATAGGTCCTATTATGTCATAATTGTTAGAATAAATGAGAGGGGGGTGAATCATTTATCCTTAGTCCCAAATACAAAATGTATCACTTAATACAAATTCAACTAAATCTGCAGCTCGGTAAAATAATAAATACTAAACTGTCTGTGTAATTACCGATTACCAGTTAATTTCTCATAGTGATTACCGACCAAATCAAATATGAAACATGTAAAGTATGATATCCAAACAATCACCACATAAAAACATAACACAAAATATTTAACTTGGAAACCCTACAAAGGGAAAAACCGCCTGGGACCGGTAACCCAAAAAAATTTCATTCTTCTGAAGTGAGCTCAGTGAAGAGCCAACCCTGTTAAAGGTTACAAAACACACTATAAGGTGTGACCTTGTTAGAGGATTTAACACTAAAAATTATCATCCAACCAACATTCACTATGGGGTTGATAGGATAACAATGTACATTCTATGAATGACATATAAGACTTTCAAGTCCACTCAGTTAAGATATTTTATCTGTTTACAATGGTTAAACTGAGACAGTAGGTGATCTGATTACAATACAACTTGATTTGTAGATGTTCAGATCTATTCTAAGTCCATACAAATCCTCTGATCAATATTTATATTTAGTTCATCAACATTCAATAACTTACTATCCCTCAGTAAAGCTCTCTTTGATGCTCGGTACTGTTCTGCAGTTTGGTTCTTCTTCAACCAGTTTGATCAGGCATGCATGAAGCTTGCTCACGTGATATATTTGTAGTCTCCTTCTTCTGGCATGAGTTTTACTGTGAAACCCTAGTCTCTTAAATAAACAAGTAAACCATTTTATTTTCATCCATCAGATTTTTCCGCTTAATCTCCTTCGTTGATTTTTCCACTTAATCTCCTTCGTTGATTTTTCCACTTAAACCTTCCTTGACAGTTATGTTAATGACTCGTTTCAATTCCATCCTTTAGATATTCTTCAAATTTTGTTAGCCGTAGATCTCATAACAAACTTTATCTTTCCACCTTGTAATCATACACTTTACAACTCATCAATTTTTGTCAGCTAAACTAATCATTTAGTTCTTTTGTCCATACTTGGTTAACAAAGAAATGTGTCGGTGAACACAAGCTCGGTTGATACTATCGCTCAGTATACACTACACTGGCTCGGTGTATACTGGAATGCTTCATTAACCGACCACACTGCTTTGTAACATTTTGCTTCTAACTTCATAACAGATTAATGCAACATAATCAAGTCAACAATATGAAGTCATAGACTCATCAATAAGTTACCAAGAGTATTCCTTATCCTCATCTGTCATATCCATCTTCCTCAATGTAGATATCTCGGTTCTTCATCCTTTCTCTCCTCTTTACAAATGTCTAGATATTTGTAACTCCCATGATAAGTAATGTCAAGATTGGTTGACATTAATGACAACATAATGATTGATTCAATTATCCTACATAACAATTCAGTGCTCGGTGATCTCTAATCACTTGTACTTCATCAATTAGGTTCTCAATCAGTTTTAGTTCATCAATAATATCCCTACTAAGGGGTCTTAAGGGGATTTATGTCATAATAGATTCTACTAATTTGGGTCTTATGTTATAGTAGGTCATCTTAAGGGGTATTATGTCATAATAGGTCTAGTAAGGGTCTTGTATCATAATAAGTTCTATTATGTCATAATAGGTCCTGCTAAGGGTTCTTAAGGGGTTTTATGTCATAATAGGGGTTTTGTAAGAAATATTATGTCATAAAAGGTCCTAGGTTGTACTCAGGGGTCCTGGGATAATATTTTAACATCTAACTATACATGCATAACATTGGAAACATCTAGAACATATACATAACATTTAAACATGTATCAGAAAGAATTTTAAACATTTAAACATCTAACTATACATATGTATAACATTTAAATATATGTAGCATTGGGGTTAAAATGGGTCCAAGGATGTAGTAGGATATATTAAAGGGGTTTCAATTTCTTAAAGGGTCAAAATATGTCCTAGGATGTATTAAGGCATCCTATAATGTATTAAGAGGTCCTAGGATATAGTAAGGGGTCCTAGAAAGAGAGAGAGTACCTATATTTTTAAAAATGATTTCTAAAGTTTATATTAAAAAATAATAAATTACTTGAAAAGAAAACTAATGATATAAATAACTAAAAATATTTTTAAAAAATATTTTCTAACATTTTCGAAAGTTTTTTATAATGGTTTTCTAATATTTTCTAACTACGGTTTTCTATCATTATCTAACAAAATCCTAACTTTTTTCAATTAAAAACTACTGAAAATAAAAAACTAACTAATATAATTGAAAAACATATAATTTACAATTAAACACAAATAAAAAGGAAGAATTATGTGCACCTGGTATCAACGATGGTCGAAAGAGGTCGAAAGTGCTCACGAAATGTTGATGTCAGTCTGGGTTGTCACAATGTTCTCTCTAACGCTTGGAGTCCACAAGCATAGGAAAAGTGTTTTGTGAAAATGACCATTACCACTAAAAAATTATTGGAAATCTAGCCAAAGGGGTCTTAATGTGAAGACCCCCTTCGTATGAAGACTCATACATAAGGGTTTTTGTGCGAAGAGGGGTCTTCACACGAAGGGGTCTTCGTGTGAAGGCCTTAACCTGCTTCACTCGAAGACCCCTCTTCACACGAAGGGGTCAGAAATGGAAAGAAAAATTCACGTCCTATTTTCATTTGTGCTTGAAATTGGGATACACTATTATGATAATACTTATTATTATTCAGTTTTGATAAGACTGGTTTATTCTCGACATTTCATTTTTTATTGATCTTAACCAAATTATCATAATTTATATGCCCTAACCATTTTTGCTAGAGTTTGGTTTCCTCAACCTGACTCATAAAACAAACATTATTCTCTATTTTTTTTGAATTTTCATAAAGGTTATAAACTTTCCCATTTGATTTGAATCTTGTCGCAATATTTTTTCCATGTTTCTTTTTAATTTCAAATCCTCAAATAGAGAGCATTACATAAAATCCATTATCAAACATTTGACTCATACTGAGTAAGTTATGTGTTAATCCTTTGATGTAATATAAATCATAAACAAGAGTTTCATTATTAAGAAGCATGGTTCCTTTTCCTATAACTTCAATACACTGAATGTTTCTAAATCTTATTGATCCACCTAGATGAGTTAATGAAAAAATGTAGTTTTATCACTAGTCATGTGGCGAGAACAACCACATTCAAGAATTCATAAATCCTTTTTTAATAGTATGTAAGAATGTTTGAATAACCAAAGCTTTAGCTTGTACTTTTGGCTTCCAAATAAGATTGATTCTATTTTGATTTATAGATTTACATTTTTATTTTTTAAATTAGATTTCAGAAAGTAGCTATATGTACTAATTGATTACATTTGTAAAATCGTAGTCTATTTAAGTACTTGTACATCATTTGATTTATGTTTATAGTTATAGCTATGAAAACAAGAATCAAATAAATGTGAATTATATCTAGAAGACTTACAAATATTAGTGTTCAATCTTTTCTTCATAGTTTCAACACCACTTTACCCATGTCCTTCAGAGACATCTTGAAAGCTCTTTCTTTCATTCAAAAATACAGATGACTTGCTACTCAAAGTAATTTTTCCTTGTAAAGTTTCAATTTGAGTCACTATGGAGCAATATTTCTTCTCTAGCAGAAATAGTTTTTCTTGAGGTTAGACTCTAAATGATTCTTCTGTTCTTCTAACTGAAGTTTGAGATTAGAAATAATATTCACACTTTCTATTTGTGGAATTGCTTTTTTTAATATTTTTATTTCCATTAGAGAAACTTTTAGCTCTCCTACAAAATCAACCTCGGAATCAGAATAATTTGAAATATAACCATCCTAGTTTTCAATAGCCATAAAGAGAATTTCTTTCTCAAGAAACTAGTTCATCAACACAATGATATGTTACATCACCATAAAATCTACAACAAACATCACAAGTAATCCTAGAGTCAAAGAGATATCCTCGGATAGCCATGAAAGCACTCCTCTACCAAGAAACCCTAATAAGGGTGTGGCTTTGACCCCAATTGTAGCATTGAGAAGGGGCGGGGGGGGGGGGGGGGGGGGGGGGGGGGTTTGAATCATGAATGCAATCCAATGGTATGAAAAACTTGATACCATCTATGGTGATGTATATAATAGAGAGAACTATATAAGAATAACTCATATAAAATTCTTTGTACCTTAAATTACAATTTAATAAATTGCACTATAGTTCTTAAAAATTATAATGTGTTGTTCTACCTATGAGAAATGATGAATAGAAAAACAATGAGAGATTTGGCTTAATTCATTGCATATAGTTAACACAAAAGCCAATTTCTTAATTCCAAGTGAATTAAATGAAAAATAAAAATATTTAATACAAAATAGAAGAAATTTATTCATAGGAAAAAATGTAGCCATTGATTTCTATAAGTATGCTCTATATATTCCTAGTTTTGAGATAATGACTAACCAAATGAACTCCATGAAGATGAAAAGTAAGAACTTATAACTTTTAGCATTGTATAATTTTACCAATCAGTTGGCTTGCCTTGTAGCCTCTTTTGTCTAGTAGTCTAGAATTTAAAATAGGTTATTTATTTTGAGAAGTTCAAATGTTTCTTAAGAGAAAAGTCCCACTGTAGCAAATAAAGAGGTTAATAGCAATATCCCACTTCCTGATCACGCACTCCAATGTTGCAACATACATTATAATTATCATGGTCACAATCAAAATCATATAAGATTATGATACAAACCAATTAAGGACAAGAACACATTACTCTACGAACTTCTATTAATTTATTCATTAACAATTAATTTCTCTAATTCAGCTCCAATTGCCACTTCTTCAGTTTGACAAGAATCTAGACTTCATCATCTACTTGGATAAAGGTCTCATCAATTTTGTTAGTGTAAATTTGGTGGAGTGAGCCTAAAGTGACTATCTCCCATTTATTTATTACCATTCTAAGAAAACAAGATACCATGTGCAACAAAGTGACCCTAATCAATTTAAGAAAATAAGTTGCTAAACAATAAAAGATAACCATCTATCTTTTATATATAATCAATTTAAGAAAACAAGATGCTACACAATAAAATATAATCATCCCCCTTTTATCTATGCTCATCCTAAAAAAAGATACTACGACATGCAATAAAGTGACCACCTCCCTTCTATGCAAATGATTCTATAATTGAGTAAAGCCTAAAGTTTATTTCGATAACCATATATGGTCACAATAAAAAAATACAGATATAAGATGTCATACATTCATAACTATCAAAATTTAATTTCCTTCCAACCTGAATAGTTTAGCAATAATGAACAATCTAATGTAAATGACTCATAAGATTAGACATATTCTAGTGTAACTAAACTAATCTTTATTGTATAATTGCAATCAAGAACATTATGTTTTTCACAATCTAATGATATAAAACATAGTTAAATTATGAAAATAATCTTCTATATGTCCAAAGCATAATAGAATATTTATTTTGAGAAGTTCTAAGTGTTTCTTAAGAGAAAAGTCCCGATGCATAAAATAAAGAGATTAACAACAATATCTCACTCCCTCACCACATGCTCCAATTCTCTATTGCCAGAAATGTAACATTTTTCTTCCGTTGCGTGTTTCAATGCACACAAAACATTTCAACACAGAAATGTGTGTTTTGGCCAGTGATATTTTGTTTCTCTCTGTTCTGTTGCCTTAATTTTTATTCCTTTTGTCAGGGATTCCACCTCAAGCAAGGGCTTTCAGGTTGGGTCAACATTCAAAGCAACTGCAGGAACTGCTTGTATTCCTCGTTAAACCCAAACTAACTGAAGAAGACTTGATTGCCACTAGAACTAAGAATAGGAAAAGCTATTATTAACTAAGACATCTAATGCAATCGAATGCATAAATTTTTTTATTTAAAGACTATGGTAAACAAAGAACAGACTAGGAGTTATTCAGTATCTTTCTTGTAAAAATAAACTTTACAGTTAATTTAACTGAAGTATTCGATAATTTGGACACGATATATGATTGTTAAGATATATCTATATATATATCTATATATATATATAGATATATATATATATATATAGATATATCTATATATATATCTATATATATATATAGATATATATATAGATATATCTTAACAATCATATATCGTGTCCAAATTATCGAATACTTCAGTTAAATATATATATATATATATATATATATATATATAGATATATCTATATATATATATATTATTTTAACCTTTTTAATTTAAGTTAATAGTTTAAATATATTAATATTTTTTTATTATATTTAATTTTTAATTAGAGACATGTAATATACAATGGTATTTTTAATTTCTTATTTCTTATTATTTTTATATTTAATTCTATATTAGTATTTTTTTTATGTTTAGATTTTATTTAATCAACCACTTTAAAAATAGTTTATGATTTATAAAATATTAAATTATTTATATATATATTTTTAAATAAATTTTGTATGTTTTAACAATTTTTAATAATTAAATTGTTAATGATATATATTCTATTTAAAAAATAGTTTTGTGGTTTTTAATGTGACATGCAATATGTTAATGTTAAGATATGTTTTTATTTTTTATTAGTTTTACATTAGTTTTGATAGGTTGTTAAGATATGGAATGTAATATATAGTTTTGTTATTTTGTTATAAAAGGACTAGAATGGAGATTATAAATCACAAGTTGATTGAAAGATTCATAAAAAGCAGAAGAGAGTTAAATATTTGACATTACAAATCAGGTATGATTTTTTATGTATATGCATTTTTAAGTAAAAATAATTTATATTTTAACTTTTTGAAATATATCTATTGGTTGTATATATATTCTTATTTTGAGAAATGCATGTACTTGTAAATAGCTTTTGGGAAAAAATGGATGGTACTTCAAATCCTCCGATGAATGAATTACAGAATCAACACACAAGTCCCAAAAATTATAACAAAGTGAAAAGGGAATTTGAGCAAAAGTTGTGGAAGATTATCACAATAACTGGAAATTACTCAACATGAAATTATGGTAGTTCTAGAAGTAGGCATTGGAAATTCCCTCATTGTAAGAAAGATAAATCTGGTTCAATTCCTCGAGTTCGATATCATTTGTTGGGGGTTGGAAAGAAGGAACCAAAATTTATTTACAATAGGATTCCGATAGGAGAAAGAGTTGATTTGATCAGAGAGTTTAATTTTGTAGAGTCTTTAAAACCAATCGAGGAACAATCACAAGATTCTCAACAAGGGATATCACCATTTGTAAGTTCTTCTAGTACCTTTATTTATGAATCTCAAATTGGGAAAATGTTTGATTCTACTAACAAAAAGAATGTAGATGCTTCTATTGGAAGGATTTTCTTTGGTTGCGGAATGTCATTCAACATAGATAGGTTTCCTTTATGGAAAGAGGCTATGAGGATGGTCAACAATGAACCTAAAGGATATGTTCCTTCAGGTTATGAAAAAAATTGCATTGTTTTTTCAGATGATGAGAAGAAACACCTTGAAGAAAGGCTACAAGATATTAGAAGTAGTTGGTTATAAACAGGTGTTTCTATAGTTTTAGATGGCTGGACTAACATTGCATTAAGACTAGTAATTAAGATTCACATTTCTTCACCAAAGGGCACAATGTTTATCAAATCGCATGATACTTTAGGACATGTGAAAGATGCAACATATTTGGTAGGTCTTTTTAAAGAAGCAATTGAATAGGTAGGGAGAAATAATGTTGTGCAAATTATAACTGATAATGATTCAAACAATATTTTGGTAGGAGGGATGTGTTGACTTGGTGGTCAGCACCTCCTTGGAGATTCATGACATGGCTTAACTGCCTCCCATGGATCAGGTTAAATCTGGCATTTGTATCAGGCATTGAGAGTTTGAGCTTTTGGTGCAATGACAAATGATTCCAACAATTGGTATTAGAGCCTTGGGTCATGGGTTCGAGTCTCCCTTCAGTGGGTGTTGAAGGCTCAGTTGGTGTTGAGGGGGAGATTATTAACTTGGTGGTCAACACCTCCTTGGAGATTCATGACATGGCTTAACCGCCTCCCATGGATCGGGTTAAATCTAGCATTTGTATCGGGCATTGAGAGTTCAAGCTTTTGGTGCAACGACAAATGATTCCAATAGGATGATCGAAGATGAGTTTCCAAATATTTTTTGGACACCATGTGAAGTTCATTGCATGAAATTTCTTCTTAAAGCTCTGCATAATAATCTTCCTTGTGTTAGTGAGGTAGTTGTAAATGTTAAAAAAATACAACATTTATAGTAAATCACTCTATGTCACATGGTATTAGGAAATATGCTTCTTTGCACCTACTTAGATGTGCAAAAATATGATTTGTGTCAAATTTTATCATTGTTGATCAGATTGTAAATGTAAAACAAGCATTGAGAAAAATGGTGGTGTCTACTAAATGGGAGAGATGGATAGATAGATCAAGTACCAGCATCCAAGAATGTGATGAAATTTATGATCTCATAATTGGTAGTGGGTCATCTTTATTTTGGCAATGGGAAAGTGATCTTCTAACACTTTCTTGGCCTATTTGTGAAGTCCTTCATCTTTTTGATAAAGATAAACCATTCATGGGAGATGTGTTTGAGAAGCTAGATTAGATGAGGGAGAATATTAAAGATATGTTCATTGTTGGGGTGCCATCATTTGATCAAGAGACACACGATATTATTTGGGGATGTAGTTTACAAAGATAGAAGATGCTTCATAGTCCTCTTCACTCTGTTGGATTTTTACTTAATCTTAAATGGTTTCACAAAAAACCATGGTTGGATGATGAGGTTTCCACTAGATGGAAAACCTATATAGAGCTTATCCAATTAGGGAGGATCACACTCAAATCAAGGAGGAAATATCAAAATATATTGATGGAGTAGATAATTTTTCTCATAAAGATGTTCCATTTGATTGATTGAATATGGAACCCAAAGCATTTTGGGAGAACTATGGAGGAGAAACAAAAAAAATAACAAATACTGCAATTTGTGTGTTATCTCAGATAAAATTCACATACTTATTCATATGATAGTTGCATATTAAATTTATATGACTATTAATTTATTTTAAAAATACTAATATTTTTTACTTTTATCTTACATAAACAGGTTTCTAGTGCTTCTACGTGTGAAAGAAATTGGAGAAAGTATGCCTTCATCCATTCTATGAAGTGGAATAGGCTAGGTAGCAAAAAAGTAGAAGATCTCGTGTATGTTCATTCAAATCTTTGAATTTTATCTCGAGCTTCCAATGATTATAAATCAGGTCCTCATAGAATGTGGGACTATGGTGGCTCAATGGATGATGGAAATGATGAATTTTCAATAGAAGTACTTGCAGATAAAGAAGAGGAAAGTTTACTTGTAGTTGGGATGGAAAGAGGCGAGACAAGTAGAAGCATTGCTTGAACATAAAACTTTTGATGAAATCTTTCAATATCATATTTATATAATTGCAAACAACTATGATAGTTATATTTTCTTTTTTGAACTGAGAATTATGTTAAATAAAATAACAAAAAGTGATATTTAATCTTTAATTTTACTATGTTTTGTATTTTACAAACATTAATGTTATGCATTTATATTTTAACTTACTTGTATATATTGTGCATTTTTTTTAACTTGCATATATATATATATATATATATATATATATATATATATATATATATATATATATATATATATATATATATATATATATATATATATATATATATATATATATATATATATATATATATATATATATATATATATATATATATATATATATATAATTTTACAAACTTTAATGTCATGCATTTTTATTTTAACTTGCATCTATTTTTAACTTGTATTCTACAAACTTTAATGTTATTTACTTGTATTTTAATTTCTATTATATGTCATTATTAAATATGTATTTTTATTTTAACTTGTATGTATATGTCATGAATTTTATTTTAACTTACATATATTTTTAACAAATTATATTTTTTTAATAATGGCGAGCGAGCGAACAGGAGAGAGAGCGGGAGCGGGAGGTTTTTTGAATTTGAAGGTGGATGGGAATCCTAGTTTGCAGGCTAGGGGATCCTTAGACAATGCCTACTTTGATGTCTCCCTTGCAGAGCAGGACTCTGCTGATCCAGAGGAAAAGGATGGGGTCCCACGTGAAAAGGAAAAAGACCCTGGAAAAAGGGATGGGGCTGGGAAAGAGATTCTAGGCATTCCTACAAGGCCTTCATCATCCACGAAGACCCAAGCATGTGACCAGGATGACAACATCAACCATCGGTGGTCAATCCTCTTTGGGATCAAGTCCTCAGGAAAGTCTTCTTTCCCAACTATTAAGGACCTTTTAGATAAGGAAAAAGGCAAATTGTTGGAAACTGCAATTGAAACAATTGTTGTATTGTCATTGATGTCAAACCTTAATTGGTAAGACTATTGCTACTTAGGAAAGTACTATATCTATTGTATTGTTGTGAAGGATTGGGGCAAGGTTGGTAACAATAGCACCTAGGGAAAGGTTGACTTATCTTGATATTACAAAGTGTACTTGACTATGTTGTACAATGATGAGACAATATATTGTTTATACTAGTAAGACTGAAGACTAAACTAATAGGCTTGACCGAGAAAAGAATGGAGAAATCATGTTTAAGTTGAGTAATGTTAGTGTTGACTGAGTCAGTGCATGCCGAGCAAAATTCTAGTGTCGACTGAACAACAGTTAATTGCTGAGGAAGACAGTATAAGCCGAGGAAACATTTTTGGTATTGACTGCGCTTTCTACATGAAGACCGAGTAGTTGATCACAGTATTGACCGAGCATCAGCATTTTTATATTTGAAGAGAATTTAGTTTTGGAGCCAACATTGTTGAATTCTTGGATTATGTAAAATGTGTTGACTTTATTTATTGATTGTTTGAAAGCATTAAATGCACTGTAAAATGTTTTATTGTAAATCGTTAAGAGATTTGAGATGATTCTAGAAATGAAGCCGAAGAACATGAAGCGGGTAGATTCAATGAATTTGACCTAACCCTAAGATCTACAAATGAGATTGAGTGGCATAAGATGAGTTAACCTAATTGAGGAAAGTATTAAGGGAACCTGAGCATTGGATATGCGTGTGCATGGGTGAAAAAGAGAATGCTTGAAGATCAGTAAAGTTTTATTGACTGTATAAGCAGAAAAGGTTGAAGGAGAATTGTGGTGGTTGCTTGAAGAAAAGTTTTGAGAAAATTAGAGATGGAGATGGCAAAGTTTCAAAGTCAATAAACCAGCATTAGTGTACGGAATTGGATCTAATATTTGCAAAGTGAGTTGTATGTTTTTCAGATCAATATTGCTGCTACTTTCTAACCATTGTAACAATCAAAATCCTTTTAATAGAGGTGGACCTAATAGTCATAAGTTAAATCCTTTGAACAAGGTTGCATTCTAATGGAGTGTATGTAAGTCCTATAACAAGGCTCACTTTTAACAGGGTGATTGAAATCCTTTAACCAGGTCACACCTAACAGTGTGTATTGTAACCTTTGACAGGGTTAGATTTTAACCGAGCTCACTTCAGAAGAGTGAAAATAATAGTAGCATGTTACAAAGTGGTTTTTCCCACATTGGGTTTCCACTATAAATCCTGGTGTTATTACTTGTGTGAATGTTTTGGTTTGAACATTTTTGTGTTTTACAAGTTAAGTTACAACTGGGTAGTGGACTGCATTATTATATGTTTCTATTATTGAATCAGTGATGACCAAGTTTGTTTTGGTTATTGGATCTGATTTAAGGAAAAATTTTTAAGTTTGTCTTATACATCAGGACCTAAGAACAACTGATTCACCCCCCCTCTCTGTTGTTAGTGGACTACATTGTTATATGTTTCTATTATTGAATCAGTGATGACCAAGTTTATTTTGGTTATTGGATCTGATTTAAGGAAAAAATTTTAAGTTTATCTTATACATCAGGACCTGAGAATGACTGATTCACCCCCCCTCTTTGTTGTTCTAAATCATATTAACAAATACGCTATAGAAATACCTGACGAACTGGTAGATCACAACATAGCTACCATGGATCATACTCCTGTTGGCAAGTTTGTTGGATCTAGACCTAACATAGACATTGTAAGGATTTTTGCTAAAAAGAAATGGGATTTAAAGGGTCAAGTCTAGGTCATAGCCATGATGAAGGGTTTTCTATCTTTTGAGTTCTCCTATAAAGAAGATCTGGACAAAATCCTCTGTGTCGGTACCTGGGCCATAGGAAATGTCACTCTAGCACTGCAAAAATGGACCCCCAAGTTGGATCTCAATGAATCCTTCTTCATCTAGGCCCTGGTGTGGGTTAGACTACTTGAGCTCCCATTAGAGTTCTGGTATGAAGATGTTTCTGATGGGATAGCCAAATCCTTTGGTACTCTTCTTTCCATAGTCCCAGTGACCATGGCTTGGAGACACCTTACATACGCCAGGATTTGCATTGGAGTGGAAGAAGTCCAAGACATGCCAGAAATAATAGAGATCTATTCCAAACTAAGAAAATGAGTGCAGAAACTAGAATATGAAAGTGTCCCCTTTTCCTACTTCCATTGTAAGAAAGTGGGACACAGAGCTAGTTCTTGCCCTATTTTCCCGAGTAAGGAGAAAGATAGGAAAGCTAGAATGGCTCAAAAAAGAAACACAAATGGAAGAAATAATAGCCTAGAAAAGGGAGAGCCAACAAGAGAGGGAACAATCCCTAAGAAGGGCACTGAGGCCAAAAATCATGGAGTTTGGAAGAAAAAAGAACCAGCTGAGACTGCCCCTAAAGAACATGAAATTAGAGCTGAGAAGGAAACCATGGCAGAGGAGGAGCGGCCTAATCAATAGATTACAGACCATGAAACCAGGGCTGAGAAGGAAACCATGATAGAGGAGGTGTGACCTAATCAGTAGCCTAAAACAAAAGAATCATGTGGTGAAACCCCCCATTTGGAGGGAATTGAACTAAAAATTGCTATCCAGCAAGAAACCTTGGGGGAAAACAAGATGACTATCCTGACTGTGGATATCGACTTGTGCCCTGGCAACACTTCTGCTTCCCTTGTTCTAGACTCCCATGATTCCACCCCTGATGAAGGCCTTTCCAGTCTGATACTGAGCTTGGTGAGAGGTACGTCCTTTCAAGATTCCCAATCTTTCCCTATAATGCAGGACTCAAGGAAGTATCAACAGATGGAAGACCTTATGGTCTCAACTTCCCCTAACTAATTCACCAAAATGGAAGAGCTCTTCACCAAGCTCAAAGAAGAGAAGGAGGGATGGATCTCTATCCATTATAAGAAGAAACCCAACATCAGAGACCCACTTCTTGTCTCCCCAGCAGCTGCCAGAAGTAGAAACAAAGCAAAAGTTGGAGTCAAACCAACAAGCCTAGGAAACAAGAGGGTGACCCAAATTAGGCAAGAAGAAGCCAGTAAGAATGTTGCGGATGGGACACAGATGACCATCCATGCAATGTGCATCTCCAATAAGAAATGAAAGTCATCTCCTGGAACATACATGGGCTAAATAGCTCACACAAGCAAGATGCCATTAGAAATATGATAAGGGATCACAGACCTGATATTTTCTTAATCCAGGAAACAAAGATGCAGAAGGACAAGCTTGAGGGCCTCTCATTTTGTAAAGCCATGGAAAATAAAGCTACCATTTTGAACGATGCCTCTGGAGGTCTCATGACTTTGTGGAATTCAAATCACCTCAAAGTTGATGTCATCTATGAAGGAGGTAACCTACTTCTTATGCAATTCACTAAAATAAAAGATAAGGAAAGTTGGTTTATTTTCAACATTTATGCTCCTAACTCCAAAAAAGATAGAAAGATTTACTGGAATAAGATCAGAATGACCCTGGCTTCCTTGAATCTGTCTAAGGGCATAATCATGAAGGATTTTAATACTCCCTTAAAAGAAGGGGAAAAATAGGGAGGGATTTCCCCTGACATGGAAAGCAGGCAAGACTTAATGGATTTCATTAATGACTAGGCTCTTCTTGACATGGACCTGCAAGGAGCTGACTTCACCTAGTCCAACAAGCATATAGGTAAGGACTATATCCAAGTCTAGTTGGATTGAGCCCTGATTTCTCTGGATTGGTTGAACCTCTATACTATCAACCTTTCGGCTTTGGCTTGTATTGGTTCTGATCACTTCCCTATCTCTCTCTCCCTAGACCAGATAGCTAAGAAAAGGAACTTCCCCTTCAGATTTGAAAAAATGTGGACTTCTCACCCAAATTTGCCAAACAAAATCAAAGAGTGGTGGAACATAGATGTTGAGGGCACTACTATGTTTAGAGTGGCGAAAAAGCTAAGGAATGCCAAATTCAATGTCAAAAAATGGAAGAAAGATGAATCTGGTCATATCTTTTCCTCCAAAGACAAGACTCTTAAAGACCTAAATCTAATTCAAGATGAAATCCAAAATCAGGGGTACGATGAAGAAAGATTGAACAAGGAGAAATCTATCCTTTCAAACTATCATAACATCATTGGTCAGGAGGAAAATTTCTAGAAGCAGAGATCAAGGTCTATATGGATTAGGGAAGGAGACCAAAACACTTGGTTCTTTCACCTTTTCACTATGAGACACAGAGCCACTAACATGATAAACAACATAAAGAAGGGAGATCAAGCCCTGAAGGATGACAAGGATATAGAGGAAGAATCTATTGCCTACTTTTCTTCTCTCCTTACCAAAGACTAGGAGCTATCTAAGGAAGACTAGGTCAAACTCCTCAATAACATACCGAAACTTATTATAGATAGCCAAAATAAATCCTTATGTTCTATCCCAGACTTGAGAGAAGTCAAGAGAGCCTTGGACTCTCTTCTTGGAGATAAAGCCCCTAGCCTTGCTAGCTTCCCTATGTTCTTCTTTCATCAATTCTAGGAAGTGGTGAAAGAAGATGTTGTCAAGGCAGTGCATGAATTTTTTGGTTCTAAAAACCTCCTTAAAGAGCTTAATGCTACTTTCCTGGTGCTGATTCCTAAGTCTACCGGAGTGGATTCTTTCGAGAAATTCAGACCCATCAGTCTCTACAACTCTCTTTTAAAGATTATATCCAAGGTCATTACTTCCAAGATTCTCTATGTCCTCCCCTCTCTGATCTCACAGTAGCAATCAAGCTTTGTGCTAGGTAGACAGATCCCAGACTCCATAATGATGGTGCATGAAGTTATTCACTCCTTAGAAGCTGGGAAAAGGGAAGGTTTTCTTCTCAAGCTTGACCTCTCTAAGGTTTATGACCAGGTTGACTAGCAATTTCTCCTTAGAGTTCTCGAAGCCCTTGGTTTCAATGCCCAAACTTGCAAGATTCTTCAACAAATTATCTCTACCACTTCTCTAGCAATAATGATTAACGGCTCCCCGTCCTCCTTTTTCAATCCTACCAGGGGCTTAAGGAAAGGGGACCCCCTTTCCCCAATTCTCTTCATAATCCTCACTGAGTGCTTGGGTAGACTCATTTCTCCTTCTAAAAGGGAGGGGAACCTGAAAGGCATCAACCCCTCCTTAGGTACCAATGTTTTCATGCATTAGCAATTCGTGGATGACACCATCCTTGGTGGAGAAGCTTCAGTTGGAGAAGCTAAAGTGGTGAAGGATATCCTAAATGATTACATCAAGGCGACTGGTCAATTCATTAATTGGAACAAAAGCTCCATCTTTTTTATCAATACCCCAGAGGAAAGACAGGAAAATTGCTAATATTCTGGACTGCAATATCAACGCCTTTTTGTCCTCTTACCTGGGCCCGCCCTTAGGAGTCAAACCTGCAGAAGCCTTCTAGAATAAACTTATTGACAGGTTCAATAGGAAGCTTGCTAGTTGGAAAGGGGTCACACTCAGCCAGGCAGGAAAGATTCAGCTGGTCAAGTCTCCTTTACAAAATCTCCCAACCTACACTCTCAACCTCTTCACCATTCCAGCTTGCGGAGATTATGGAAAGAATACAAAGAAGATTTCTTTGGTCTGGCATAGAGGAATAGAAGCGCATACCTCTCATAGCTTGGGAGAAAGTTTTTCACCCTAAAAAAGCTGGTGGTCTTGGAGTAAGGAATTTAAGACTGTTTAACAAAGCTCTTCAAGCCAAACAGATCTGGAGAATCTTCAATAGTAAAGGTGAGTGGTGGGACACCATTGAAGATAAATATCTCATGCACAACTCTATCAATGTCTTCTTTGAAGAGACAGATTCCCCAAAAGGATTTGTAATTTGGAATGGTCTCCTCAATGCTAAGGATCTAGCTAAGTCCATAGCCAAATGGAAGATCAGGAATGACCAATTTGTCAACTTCTGGAACAACAATTGGCTCCAGATGGGTTGTTTGAGAGATTTTGAGACCTTCTATAGTTGGAGACATGTTAGCACCCAACTCTATGGAACTCAAGTCACCAATTACAGAAGGGATGGTAAATGGGTGGATCTCTCCCAAATCTCTCAGGATCTAAAACCTCTGATAAAAGCCCTCAATGCAGTCTCTTTATCCCCTGCTCAGGATGAGATCATCTGGGAAGACTCTTCTAATGGTATCTTCACTGTTGCCTTAGCCTATTCCTTGCAGATACCTCAAATTTAGGATGCCAACCCACTGTGGGCTAAAGCTTGGATTCTAGGTCTCACGCCCAAAATCAATGTCTTTTTCTGGATCCTGCTCCAGAACCGAATCCTCACTAATGACAATCTCATCAAGCATGGATTCCAGATTCCCAACAAGTGCATTCTCTATAAATGCCAGGAAGAATTGGTGGATTACTTATTTATTCACTACTCTTTTGTTAGTAACATTTGGAAACATCTTTTCTCAACTCTGAACTTAACTTGGTGCTTCCCCCTGTCTTTCCAAGACCTTTTCCTCAATGGACTTTCAAAATGTTTAATCTAGACTTTCAGACCTACTGCACTTGGATGCTTCCTCACCTCTATTGGGGAGTCTGGAAAGAGTGCAACAACTGCATCTTTTGATACTATTCCTCTCACCCCCAAAATCATCTGCAATAAAATCCAACATGCTGTTAAGGAAAAAAATTTCTATCATGGAAGAACTAACCATCTTGCAGGATGGATTTAGGCTGTGACCCAGGAGAAAATATTGAACTATATCTGGAGTTGCCCCTCGACTAGCTGGGAGAAATCCAATTTTGACAGCACTACCAAAGGGAACCCTAGCCTTGCTGGTAGTGGAGGTATTATCAGAAACTATTTTGGTTCTGGCCTAGCGGCTATCATCTTGCCTTTGGGCTCTCAATCCAACCACTATGCTGAAGCCTGTGCGGCCCTCAAAGTCACCAAACTTGCCCAAGATATAGGGGTTAAGAAGCTCTAGCTCGAAGGTGACTCGATGAACATTATCAATTGCTTAAACCTCATTCACCCCCCCTCCTGGTCAATTTCCAACATCATTGCTAAAACTTGAGTTATCCTCAATTCTTTTGATAAGGTGTATATCTCTCATGTGTACAAAGAAGGCAATAGCATCGCTGATTGGTTCGCCAATCTAGCTATCATGAAGGATGTCAAGATGATATGGCGATGTGGTGAATATATCCCAAATGAAGCAAAGAATATCCTTGATAAGGAAAGACTCCAAAGTACCGAGGGAATCATAAAAATTTGATCGGCTCTATTTTGTTGTGGATTCTCTGCCCTTGGCTAGCTTGTGGCTTGCTTCTTGGCTATTTTGCTTAGTTCTATTTTCTTGCTATTGCTTGTCACTCTTTTTTGACTATGTGTTTGAGGCACCCTATAAAACCTTTTTTACTTAATAAAAAACAAATTATATTGTTAACAAATTAAACTTTAAACTTTAATGTCATGCACTTTTGTTTCTGACAACATAGGTCTGATATCACAGCATATATCAATATTGTTACAATCAAAATAGTCAATGCAGTAATCATCATAGGGATTAGCAGGATCAGGATCGAAGTAGGGATTAACCAATGCCACTGTTATTATTAGTAGCATGCAAAACAATTTCATTTCCTTTGCCATTTTCTTTTATGTTGTGAACAAATTCCAATGCAATTCAATTTATAGAGTGTAATTGCTGCCTGTTTGGACCAATCATCTCAAACATTCCTTCTTTGGAGATTATATCTAGAAATTTGTAATTATGAGCCATTATTGTCTTTTTTGCATTTGTCAGCCACAAGACGGATTTTTAATTGAGAAATTATAGAGTGGAGTTTCTAACATTATTATTCTGAGGTTTAATCGAGAAATTTATAAAAATTTTAGGAGCACATTGCATTCGTCCAAACTAAGGCTATGCAAATAACAAAGGAATCCTTGAATATGATGAAATCCACCATCGCCCAAAGTCCAATCATTTATCGTCCACCATCGCAATCACCCACATAGTTCCCGTGCATAAGCCAAATCAAATTCAAATTGACATTGTCGCATTGCAGAAGTTTAAATTCAAAATGTGAATGGATAATTTGATAATGGTGTGTAGTAGTGAGTCATGTCATAGCAAGACAAGATGTGTTTGGTGAGTCCCATTGATGTTATGGTAAAAAGAAAAGAAAATTTGTCTTGTTTTTCCTAGTCAAAAAATAGGCTTGACATATAAGAAGTATAAAAAAAATATTGGTGTTGGTATAGAAGAGTGAAATTTTTGGGAAATACATTTACTACCAAATAAAAATGTTTCATTAATATATAATGTGATAACAATAAATTAATCACCATCTCATTTGTATAAACATAATGATAAAATTTAGATTCAATAGAACATAATATAAAAAATATACGTTTGAATATTTTGGTAACGTCTTTTAGGAGAATATTTGAGATCATATGTAATACCCTATCCAATGATTATACTTGGACTTTTATTTGGACACTTTCATTATGATGGTTAGAACTATATGTTTAGAGTTTTTCTTATTTAGAGGATGATACACTTATCAGATGCTTATATACACTTATTTATTGTTATCATTTATATGTTTATGAAGTTTGAAAACATTTATATTTACATGATTTATACAGCTAACCCAAGGATTTGAATCTAACCATTATTATCTACGATGTCTTATGTTTTCATGTGTATAAGATGTTTAATGCAAGTTCATGACTTAGGATGAAGTCGTAGTTACTCACTTAGTTGAGGTCCACACGATGTATCGATCCTGGTCATCTACCTCCATATATATATATATATATATATATATATATATATATATATATATATATATATATATATATATATATATATATATATATATATATATATATATATATATATATATATATATATATATATATATATATATATATATATATATATATATATATATATATATATATATATATTTGCATAGGTGTTTCTTCTCGGTGATGCAGGACTGCAAGTATTGGGTATCGTCTCCACCTGGTCTCACAGGTCTGAGCAATCCTTCAAATCCTCGATCATTGTTGTTGTTATGGAGATATCACCAAGGTTCCATGAGAAGGAACTCAACCTCTAACCCTTATGACCCTTAGGCGGGGAGTTCCTGAGTCAGTCCCTTGTGTTGTTGTTGTATCATTGTGTATATCAATTTGTTGGATTATGGTGATCTTGTTGCTTGTTCTTGTCTCTTGAATTTTAGGATACTAATGTTTGGATATGGTAGCTTTAATTATTCTTAATAATATGCTTGATCGTTGTTAGTAGATAATTTATATGAGCCATTATTTCATGCAAGTATAGGATGTTGTGATTGATTTCACTAATCTTGTTAGAACATCTTATGTTAGTGATCACCACACACACACACACACATATATATAATATATATATCATGATTTTACTTTGTATGGAATATGATTTATTATTTGATTGGATAATAATATTTTATAATACCATAATAATAAGATGTTTATAATATTAATAATAATATTGTTGTTAATAATATTATAACTATATATGTACACATAAGCATATGGGTACACACATATGCCTATGGTTACATATATCTATATAATATGGTGTGAAATTAATTGTATTTTAAATAATAATAAAAAATAAATAATTTACTTGAAGGATTAATTATTATATGGTAAATCATTTGACCATAACTTCAGTAAATAAGGCGATAAGTAACAATAGTAATAAATTATTTCCTTTTCCTTAAATAAAGGAAAATAATATTAGTTTATTAATATTTATGAGGCTTTCATATTATATTTTATTATTAATAATATTAAATTAGCTATTCCCTTCCCGTGAATGGCTTGAATGAAATTAATTAAATCCTAAACTATAAACTACCTTTTAGTTGGGATGGTTGCATCGGTTGATTTTCCTGTGCAACCAATCCTTCAACTTATTTACGGGAGGAAGCCTTTGAGGAATGGGAGTTGGCTGGATTATTCACAGGAGAATTGATCTTAGTTTTAGGATATCATTATTGATTATTGTATATTTGGAAAAGGTGGTGTCTGCAATTAGAAGGATTTGGTGGAGTGCTGGAAGTAGGCCAAGTTGATTGATTCCTCCTTCTTCAATGGTTGTCTTCGCTAGAATCCAGGTAGGAGCTATCCTAGAAGATGATCCTCCTTATTTGATTTGTGTGATTTCTTTTGTTTTGTATTTGTGATTGCTTCCTGTGTACAGGAAATATGAAGAATGTATTATTCTATTGTATTATGTTTGTTTGTTTTTTTGTGTGAAAGGACTTAGGAGAAAGGATAGATATATTGTAAATATATTATTGTACAATGATTAATATTTCTTGTGTTATCATGTTTCCTGTGAAGCTATATTGTTTGTTTACTTGCTACAAAATATAAAACTGTGATTTAGATTGTGAACTATGTCACTACTCCTTGTCTACTCTTTGGAAAAAAAGATAGTATCATCAATTGAATGTACACAAATCAAGATAACTAAAAACTATGCTATTCCCTACCTATACTCAAAACTCTTCATAAAATTAATCAACACAAGATGAAATTTATTTAAACAATCATCTTATCTATGACTATCCTAGCATGACAGATTTCTGCCCTCTAGACAGACCCGTACTTAGATGTGTATAACTTTTGATTTTGATTAAATATCCTCAATCTCTCTAGTGAGGATGGGATTAATTAGGTTTTGAAAAACATATTTAAAGCTCATCAAAATCTAACAATTGAATTGGAAGTTATGGCCCTGGCACTGATGGTCCTTTTTTCTTGATGCTGTATTGTTTGTCAATTAGAGATCTCTATTTTCAAACTCTTGTATATCCCTGCATTCAAACACTTAATGGCACATACTTATAAATTAATAGGCTTCTCCCAAAATCCAAAATAATCAAAGAAAGTGGAGAGCCTATGTACTCATTTAAACTTCAAAACAATTGATTGATTGCACCAAATCAATAACCGGGATAGTCAATGTAAATGAGGACTTGCTCTGTTCAAAGCCTCATAAAAATAAATTAAACATATATGGAAATGGTTAACAACAAAAACCAATACTATATCAATCCATTTGGGATCACATTTACATTGGAATGGAGATTATTCAAATACAAAAGGGCTGGCTATAACCTCACGACAGAGAACAGGAAAGTTGTAGAGCTTTTCTTTTGTATTCAAAGAAAACTTTATTTCCCTCTCTCTTCCACACACCAAACCCTCTAATAAACTCTCCAAATTTTAGTGTTATGTGTTTATGATATTTTGGTAAGGGTAGGAAACCTAGCTTGTCACTTAGAGTTTCCATTTAGCCTTAGAACCTTTTGGGAAAGGGTTTGTATTTTGATTTTCTTTTCAGTTGTTATTTGGGAAAGGTTACTCCAACCCTAGGTATGGCCTAGATATCACTTCCTTGTGGACCTTGGTGTTTATCTCCTAGCACGGGGCAATGGGCCTTTTGGTATCCACATGGTTGGGTGGTAAATCTTTTATCGAGGTACCTTTCATAGTTGCAGAGCTTATGGATTCTTTCTTGCGTATTGTTCCAGTTTTGAAGGAAGAAGACTTTGTATTTATCTTTCATTATTCTCAAGTGTAAAGCTATTATTACCTCCTAGATGAAATGAATTTAATGTAGCATTTAATGTATTTCAATTTGATTTAATTTGGATGGGTAGATTTAGGGAAAAGAAAAGGGAATGTTGAACTTTATGTAAAGCGTGTTGTTGGAAAAGCAAAAGCAGTTTCATATATGTTTCAAGCAAAGTGGCATGTTTCTTATTACTATTGTTCAAGAAAAGTTAGTAAAACTAATATGTTAATTTCATATGAGAAATAGTTTAACTCTCAGATAAATTCTTTTACAAAGATTATTCTTTAAATGTTTATGAAATAAGGTTTAAGGAATATTGATGGAATCAATTGGTTAGTAATAAAATGATAGCATTTATATTTCTCTCTAAAGAATTTCAAAGGTTATGCTTTAAGAGTTAGTAAACTTAATGATCTTAAAATAATTATAAATGCACTATAAGGGAACGTTGGAAGGATTGTAAGTTAAATGATGTTTATAGATTGTTCATGCAAATCTTTTAAAGTTCAAAATTTTTCATAATTCAGTTTTCTTTTCTGAAGAGAATCTTTGTTCTGTTTCCTGGTTCCCTTGCGGGTCATGACATCTTTGGTATCAGAGCACTAGGTTTCCACACTGGGAACTCTGGGACTCTTAGCCCACTTATTGCTCAGTATTTTGCATAGTTTTATTTTGGTTTATCATTATAAGATAAGATCCTAGATATAGGAACTATGTTCTTGGTATTCGTGCTATAATATTTTTTTTATAAAAAAAGTGTACCCATTCTTCTAAGATTAGGTTGTCTTACATAAATTAATTCTATTTTTCATTCTAGAAATGATGAATGAGCCTCCTAAGTACTTTCATAGATAGTGGATATCTTTCTAATAAATAAATGTTAATGAATTCCTCATATTTTTTAATGTCACCTTCTTGTTGTACTCCTAGAAAGACTCAAATTAGTATTGCAAGTTATTTTTTACCATAAGTGTGATAGTAGCCAACCATATCTCCTCTAAAAATTGTCATCATGAGTGCTTGTTATAGTGATTTTAGGTTACTTGATTGACTTGAAAGGGCTTAACATCTTATTCTATTTTAAATGCTAAATTTACATCATAATAGCTATGTGTGATCAATGATTCTAGTTAATGATGCTTTTGTAAGTTGGAATTGAATTACTTGCATTTATAGCAAGGAGTAAGATATTACCATGGTAGTTCTCCTTCTTATAGATTCAAATGATGAAGTTCTTGCATACGTATTGTAGGTTATTGTAAAGGTTGAAGTATTGCATCTCATTTTCCTTTTTCCTATTTTAAAAGAGAATTGACAACCAAATTTTTGTACGGAAGGGGAATTTAGAACCTTATTAACTAGGTTGCAACACTAGAATTCCTGGGGAATCCTTTTGGCCATGTTGTTGAAGAATTATGAATAGTTTGGTACCATTTTCTAAATTAAGATTGTGTTTATTTCTCTTGAGCTTTATATGTAATTGATAATGTGACATGATGTGTGATTGATTATGGTTTGTCTAACCTATGAATGTTCAAATAAATTTCATTAGTGATATTTGATAATAATCACCACAAATTAAAATAAATATCTCTTCTCTCTTCTTGATGAATGATCATAAAATGATGTTATCTAGATGTAATGTAAATATATGATTTAAATTGTTGATTTTGAGATTCTTGGGTAAAGGACCTAAGCTCCCAAGGTGTATTTTTATTGGAGTCGTATGTAGGATTTAACCATATTGATGAAATTAGGAGATTTCATAATTAAAAGAGTACATGTTCTTTTGGTTCAATTATTGAAGGAAGAGCTAGGGTTGATGTAATATTTTCTTGACTATCTTTCTGAAATTGTTTGTTCTTGACTTGGTGAATAGGTAATATTTAGATGAAATATGAATGCTATGGTAAGTCTAGTAATGAAGTGATTATCCTCCCCAAATTGCAATATTAGGCAATTGAGACTTCAATGTATTTCCTTATCAGTATTGAAGTCATTATGTTAGTAAATACTAGAGTCTTGAAATGTCTATATGGTTTGTTGTGTCTTTATTGGAGGGATTTATCATGTGTAATGAAAGTACCTAGCTAATTCATTTATTTGAAAAGATGATACTTAGTCCACTCTTAGTGTCCCTGATTGGGTGAAAAGTGAATATCCATAATGGTTTATAATGATTAGTTGTGAATTTATTATGTGACTAATAAATGTACGTAGTACAAGTTTATTGTTTCCTTTCCTTAATTAAAAAAAAAATGTATTGATTCGATGAATCTTCAAGAAATATAATGTATCATTTCTCTTTGTGCCTTATTTTATATAAGTTAAAGTCATCTGGAAAATAGATGTTATTGTCTCATATTATGTGAATGGTAGAGATTGATATGTGTACATTGGATATTGGCATATGCCCATGAGGAGGTGAAATGTGATTAAGTATGTCATTGGTATCTTGTATTAGGTAGAAAAAGTGAATTGTGAAAATAAAATAAATTAAAAATTGGAATATATGGATACTATGTGATGTTATTGTGTGCTTCCTTGTAAATGTGATAAAACCAGTGCCAGTGCTTATGTTGGGTGGTTTGTATAACCAATAATTAAATGAGTTCCATGGAGTGGTGCAATATAAGTGTCATCCACGGAAGTTATGTTTTGGATAAGGGTATGGGAGAACCATACCACTCGTGTTGCTTTCTTGTTTGTCACCCTATTGAGTGCCAACCCATGAGTGTTGGTAATTAAGTATGTGGAGGGGTAGTAGTAGCACCATTTTCCTTGGGTATTTATGTGGTGTACGCATAATGGTAGAGTGAATTGACCTTAGCTTCCACTACTCTAGGGAAAAGAGTAAACTATGCTTCCCCTTATGAGGAACCTAAACATTTGGTTCATAAGTGATTATCCTAATTTCCACAGTTCTTGAGCACAATTCCAGTACTTGATATGAGCCTCTATGAGGAGATATATGATTTATGGATATGTACATTTCTATGTGGTCTAGCATGTGGGGGGAGATTCTATTAGCCCATGCTGTGATGGATACCGTATTCGCATATGTTCCGACATGATGCAATGAATATGATGCCATGCCCCACTATTGTTCCGACATAGTGTGAGGTGATGATGTCATGTTGCTGATGGTAGCGAGCTGAGCTTGAGAACATGATGCCATGTACATGATTACGTGAAGGCATAGTATATGTATGCATTTTTCTTCCTACTTGATGCAGAGTGTATTGGTGATTCTTGCATGCTTGTAGAGGGGCGCCCATGGATGCTCAGTTTGTAGACACAATAGGCATATGGGTGGGCCCTAGCCCTGTATACCTCTGGCTATAATGATGATCTATGAGAGACATCGTTATGCAGGGTGTGTCTTGTGTGTGCCTACTCCACAAGGAACACTACCATGTGACATACGACCAGAGTGTGCTTACTCCACTTAGTGTATGGTCATACTGGGTGGGTTGGCATGCTTATTCTGCACCATCCGATGCAGGGGTGTTGCCGAGGTGAACCCCTTATGCCATGTGGGTAGTGTTTCTTAGGCCCAACCACATGAAGGGATATTGCGATAGCTAGACGTTGTTCCCTCCTTCCTCGTGAGGTGACTAGATATAGTCACACAGTGACGTGATGTGCAATTTATGGTGATTTTCATCTTTGTTTGTGTAGACCAGTAATTTTCTCATCTTTTCTTGTGAAATTTTAGCCATGACTTGTGAAATTTATCTTGCACATAATTTATTGTTGCAACATCTTGGATTCTTATTTTGTTGAGCTTGATAATTCACTTTCTATTATTTATGAACTTTGGTGGCTAAACTAATTTCTTTTGGATTTTCAAATACCGGTCTTGTGTTGTGTTGTGATTCCTCACTAAAGATGCATGAGGCAGACTTGGTGAGTGTATACGAGGAAGTAGACGTAGGGAACCCTTGAGGATGGGGGTATGTGAGGCTGTTATGCAGCTAGTATCCACTACCTTCCTATGTGTGGTGTCTGTTCATGGAGGCTAACCACCTTACACAAACAAGGGATATGACATGTGGACTTGTATGGAGGGCCTTCGTGGCAATGTCCCAAGACACCATCAAGCCACTATGTGAGGTATCGATTATGGATTTTGGATATAGATGAGACTGGTATTGTATCCTGGAGTGAGAGCTTGTCTAGAGAGGCATATCCACTCCCGATCCTTGTGATGTGTAATCTCAGTGATGTGGACTGATATAATTGTTTATAAGGAACATTTGGATATGATCAATGTTTTATTTTAGATTGAAATGTATCATTATGTTAGATGCAAGTAAGAATTTAATTTTTTTATGTGTTGAAAGAGAAGGAATTTGTAATATTTTCATTTAGTGGTCCAAGCTATTTACCTTGGTTCTTACTTTCTAAGTAAAGGGAAAATTCTATTCATATTGATATTTGATCAAGTTGAAGTTATTCTTGTTGGTGATAGTAAAATTGATTGGGATATATATTTCATGCTTAACCATATTATGAGGATTGTTCTCTATATAGTGCATGGATTCAAGGATTAGTTATGTATGTGATATCAGTTAAAATGTGTTTAAGAGATAATGTTTGATGTATTTCCATTTCTAACTTGCTGACTTCCAGGAGTAAGTCTCATCTTAGGGAGGGAGGATGTAATAACCTATCCAATGATTATACTTGGACTTTTATTTGGACACTTTCATTGTGATGGTTAGAACTATATGTTTACAATTTTTCTTATTTAGAGGATGATGCACTTATCAGATGCTTAGATACACTTATTTATTGTTATCATTTATATATTTATGAAGTTTGAAAACATTTATATTTACATGATTTATAAAGCTAACCCAAGGATTTGAATCTAACCATTATTATCTACGATGTCTTATGCTTTCATGTGTATAAGATGTTTAATGCATGTTCATGACTTAGGATGAAGTCGTAGTTACTCACTTAGTTGAGGTCCACATGATGTATCAATCCTGGTCATCTGTGTATATATATATATATATATATATATATATATATATATATATATATATATATATATATATATATATATATATATATATATATATATATATATATATATATATATATATATATATATATATATATATATATATATATATATATATATATATATATATATATATATATATATATATATATATATATATATATATATATTTGCATAGGTGTTTCTTCTTGGTGATACAAGACTGCAGGTACTGGGTATCGTCTCCACCTGGTCTCACAGGTCTAAGCGATCCCTCAAATACTCGATCATTGTTGTTGTTATGGAGATATCACCAAGGTTCCATGAGAAGGAACTCAACCTCTGACCCTTATGACCCTTAGGCGGGGAGTTCCTACGTCAGTCCCTTGTGTTGTTGTTGTATCATTGTGTATATCAGTTTGTTGGATTATGGTGATCTTATTGCTTGTTCTTGTCTCTTGAATTTTAGGAGACTAAGGTTTGGATATGGTAGCTTTAATTATTCTTAATAATATGCTCGATCGTTGTTAGTAGATAATTTATACGAGCCATTATTTCATGCGAGTATAGGATGTTGTGATTGATTTCACTAATCTTTTTAGAACATCTTGTGTTAGTGATCACACACACACACATATATATATCATGATTTTACTTTGTATGGAATATGATTTATTATTTGATTGGATAATAATATTTTATAATACCATAATAATAAGCTATTTATAGTATTAATAATAATATTGTTGTTAATAATATTATAACTATATATGTACACATAAGCATACGGGTGCACACATATGCCTATGGTTACATATATCTATATAATATGGTGTGAAAGTGATTTTATTTTAAATAATAATAATAAATAAATAATTTACTTGAAGGATTAATTATTATATGGTAAATCCTTTTACCATAACTTCGGTAAATAAGGTGATAAGTAATAATAGTAATAAATTATTTCCTTTTCCTTAAATAAAGGAAAATAATATTAGTTTATTAATATTTATGAGGCTCTCATATTAGATTTTATTATTAATAATATTAAATTAGCTATTCCCTTCCCATGAATGGCTTGAATGAAATTAATTAAATCCTAAACTATAAACTACCTTTTAGTTGGGATGGTTGCATCGGTCGATTTTCCTATGCAACCAATCCTTCAACCTATTTACAGGAGGAAGCCTTTGAGGAATGGGAGTTGGTTGGATTATTCATAGGAGAATTGGTCTTAGTTTTAGGATATCATTATTGATTATTGTATATTTGGAAAAGGTGGTGTTTGCAATCAGAAGGATTTGGTGGAGTGCTAGAAGTAGGCCAAGTTGATTGATTCCTCCTTCTTCAACGGTTGTCTTTGCCAGAATCCAGGTAGGAGCTATCCTGGAAGATGCTCCTCCTTATTTGATTTGTGTGATTTCTTTTGTTTAGTATTTGTGATTGCTTCCTGTGTACAAGCAATATGAAGAATGTATTATTCTATTGTATTATGTTTGTTTTTTTGTGTGAAAGGACTTAGGAGAAAGGATAGATATATTGTAAATATATTATTGTACAAATGATTAATATTTCTTCTATGTTATCTTGTTTTTTGTGAAGCTATATTGTTTGTTTACTTGCTGGAAAATATAAAATTGTGATTTAGATTGTGAACTATGTCACTACTCCTTGTCTACTCTTTGGGAAAAAAGATAGTATCATGAATTGAATGTACACAAATCAAGTTAACTAAAAACTATCCTATTCCCTACCTATACTCGAAACTCTTCATAAAATTCATCAACACAAGATCAAATTTATTTAAACAATCATCTTATCTATGACAATCCTAGCATGACAGATTTCTACCCTCTAGAGAGACTCGTACTCAGATGTGTATAAATTTTGATTCTGATTAAAAATCATCAATCACTCTAGTGAGGATGGGAGTAATCAGGTTTTGCAAATCATATTTAAAGCTCATCAAAATCCAATGGTTGAATTGAAATTTATGTCCCTAGCACTGATGGTCTTTTTTTATGATGTTGTATTGTTTGTCAATCAAAGATCTCTATTTTCAAACTCTTGTATATCCTTGCATTCAAACACTTAATGGAACATACTTATACATTAATAGGCTTCTCCAAAAATCCAAAATAATCAAAGAAAGTGGAGAGCCTATGTACTCATTTAAAATTCAAAACAATTGATTGATTGCACCAAATCAATAATCAGGATAGTCAATGTAAATGAGGACTTCCTCTGTTCAAAGCCTCATAAAAATAAATTAAACTTATATGGAAATGGTTAACAATAGAAAACAATACTATATCAATCCATTTGGGATCACATTTACATTGGAATGGAGATTATTCAAATACAAAAGCGCTGGCTATAACCTCATGACAGAGAACAGGAAAGTTGTAGAGCTTTTCTTTTGTATTCAAAGAAAACTTTATTTCCCTCTCTCTTCCACACACCAAACCCTCTAATAAACTCTCCAAATTTTAGTGTTATGTGTTTATGATATTTTGGTAAGGGTAGGAAACCTAGCTTGTCACTTAGAGTTTCCACATAGCCTTAGAACCTTTTGGGAAAGGGTTTGTATTTTGATTTTCTTTTCAGTTGTTATTTGGGAAAGGTTACTGCAACCCTAGGCATGACCTAGATATCATTTCCTTGTGGACCTTTGTGTTTATCTCCTAGCACAGGGGAGTGGGCCTTTTGGTATCCACGTGGTTGAGTGGTAAATCTTTATCGAGGTACCTTTCATAGTTGCAGAGCTTATGGATTCTTTCTTGTGTATTGTTCCAGTTTTGAAGGAAGAAGACTTTGTATTTATCTTTCATTATTCTCAAGTGTAAAGCTATTATTACCTCCTAGAGGAAATGAATTTAATGTATTTCAATTTGATTTAATTTGGATGGGTAGATTTAGGGAAAAGAAAAGGGAATGCTGAGCTTTATGTAAATCGTGTTGTTGGAAAAGCAAAAGCAGTTTCATATATGTTTCAAGAAAAGTGGCATGTTTCTTATTACTATTGTTCAAGAAAAGTTAGTAAAACCAATGTGTTAATTTCATATGAGAAATAATTTAAATCCTAGATAAATTTTTTTACAAAGATTATGCTTTAAAATGTTTATGAAATAAGGTTTAAGGAATATTGATGGAATCAATTGGTTAGTAATAAAATGATAGCATTTATATTTCTCTCTAAAGAATTTCAAAGGTTATGCTTTAAGAGTTAGTACACTTAATGATCTTAAAATAATTATAAATGTACTATAAGGGAACCTTGGAAGGATTTTAAGTTAAATGATGTTTATAGATTGTTCATGCAAATCTTTTAAAGTTCAAAATTTTTCATAATTCAGTTTTCTTTTCTAAAGAGAATCTTTGTTCTGTTTCCTAGTTCCCTTGCGGGGCATGACACCATACATATATTTAATCAACTAAAAAGTATTTCCGTATTGTTCAAGTGTAATTTTTTATAAGTAATATATAGATATATTCCCTAGAGTAGTTATGCATGAAATATATCTAATATAGTTGAGTAAGGAAGAGTCAAAAGAGAAAATAACTAAATGAGAACCGTGGATAACTTATACAGTTGAGTGGGGAGACTCAAATGATATAACATAACAAGATGAAATAAGTAATATGAGGATGCTACCCATATTTGAGAAGGGTACAAATGATGCACCATAACACATTTTTTTGTTGGAACCAATTTGGAAAAGTAGGACCAAAAAGTGTAGTAGTGATAAATTTTTTGACTTTATTGGTTCCCTAAGAGGAGAACCCCTTATGTGGTATCACAAGACATATCTATCAAAATCATAGAGAGTGGGATGTGGAGAAGTAGGAATTTCTAGGAAACTTTGATTCTCTACTACCCCCCACTGAAGGGGTAAGTAAAAATTAAGAGAATTGACCCAATGTAAAGAAGGGAATTTATTGCAAAATTTTGAAAGATAGTTCAAAGAAGTGATATAGAGACTAGAAGAAACTCTAAAATATCTTTAAAAAGGATCAATTTATCTCCACGATGAATCATTCATCCATATTGACCCATGATATTTGTTTTGTGAATTACACTCATGTGTATCATCTCAACATAAGCTTTATTGATGATACAACCTTCCCTTGCATGCAAAATATAGTGATAACATATTTCAAACATGGAAAAGATGTTCAATATAATTTCATCTATAAAGGGAATCCAACCCATAATCTAGAGGTTCATCTCCACAATAAGCAACCCACATGCTTAGAGATGTTCTCATGTTGCATCAGATTGTTGAATTTTCAAACTTAGGGTTGGAGTCTAAATCCCTGTGATAATAGTATTATATGATTTATTATATAGTGTAATAATACACTAGACGCATTATATATCTAATATGTGTCAGATATCTGATACGTATCAAATATTTGATCCATCTAAAACAAATCTACAAGCATGGGATTTACCTAAGGATTGTTATGGGGATTGGCTTGGTGATGCCAAACCTAGAAAGTCAACACAAAAGATGTGTTTATGAGATTTCCTTACATTTCTAGACTTCACCCATGTAGTTGATGGTCATTTTTTTACTTGAAATTGATGAATAAAAAAGAGTTACTTAAAGAGATTCTCATCTTTCAACCAAAATAATTTTTTTTCTAATTGGATTATGTCTATAGTCCTAATTGATAGTCCTATGATTGAAAAATATCTATAACATTCAAATGGTATAACATTTTTCAAATTCAAAACACATGCCACATTCTATGTTTCACATATTATTTAAGAGAAAATAAATTGAAATTTATAAAATTTTGTTCAAGTTAAGGTGTTCAGACACATGAGTTTTTATATTCCAAAAAAGTTGTACTAAAAAAAATATAATTAATTATTTACCTAGAAAAAAATTATAAAACAAATTGCATCACATGTGTACACGAGTCTTCTACTTATATATAGAATCTTATAAAAAATAATGATCATTTAATTATGGAACTAGGGTGGTCAGACATACACCTACTTCTTATCTTTTTCCTAAAATTTGCATACTACTATATTGAAATTTTAATTTTACATGAAATAGATTAACTTTTAAAAAAAAACTATTAGCTTAGGACCTAAATTCAATTTCCTATAGATTCTATTCTTATGTATTTTTGAAATAAGGTTGATAACCTATTGAATGTTTTACATGAAGTTGCCTAACTTTATTTTTCTAAAATTTCATTGCTACTTAAGGGCCTACTTTCACCCACCATGATCTTGCACATACTCTATCATCTCCCTTTTATCTTTGCACATTCTAAAAAAATAAGGTGTCTCACAATAAAAGATAACCATCTCCCTTTTATACATAATCAATTTAAGAAAACAAGATACTACATACAATAAAGTGACCATATCCCTTCTATCTACTATGATTCTATAATTGAGTAAAGCCTAAAGTTTACTTAGATAATCATACATATTCACAATTAAAAATACAATATGAGATGTCATACATTCATAACTATCAAAATTTAATTTCCTTCTAACTTAAATAATTTATGCAATAATGTAAAACCAAATATAAATGATTCATAATATTAAACAAATATTCTAGAGTGTAACTACACAAATATTTATTGTATTACACTAGTTTTATGGCATTATTACAACCAAGAACATCATATTTGTCACAATCTAATGACTCCTACCATATAAAACTTAACTAAATTATGATGATAATAATAATATAATCTTTGTATATACATCCAAAGCATAATAGATTATTTATTTTGAGAAAATTTCAAGTTTTTATCTATGATAAGATGAAGAGAAAAGTCCCATTGTAGAAAATAAAGAGATTAACAACAAAATTTTACTCCCTCACCACATAGTTTGATGTCGCAGTAAAATATGTCCTTATTAGTTCCTGCCTTTGGCAGGAATATTACTGCATTCATTCAGTTCAATTTTTCAATTAAATTAACCAATCATATCACAGAATTTAAAAAATTAAATGCAACTTCTATTGTTTATGTTTATTTTCTATTTCTCATGATTAAATAAAATCTTATTTTTCTTTGATTTGATTGGTCGATACTAATTTCTGGAGGCATGAAATTCAATTTTCTCCCACAAAAATTATATAATTTTTGCACACAATAAAAAGCCTGTCACTCTCATTTATTCCAAGTGTACCACAGTTAAACTGTCATTTAACAATGTAAATATTTACTTTTTACATTTAGATTTATTCATTTATTCCAAGTGTACCACAGTTAAACTGTCATTTAACAATGTAAATTTTTGGAAAAATGAGGAACTTATAAATTATGTTTTTACTTGTAAGTACAATATATTTTAATTCTTTATTTTTATTTTTATCATGTTTTTAAAGGTTAAATTAATAAAATAATAGATATAGTATATATTAATAGTGAAATATATAATTAGTTTTTTATTAATAATTTTTATTTTAAAAAAAAATTAATAATAATTATATTTATAATATGTAAATTTTTTATTTTAAAATACATTATAAATTTTTTTATTTTTGAAATAATATATTTAAATAATTTTAACAAGAAATTATATATTTAATTTTTTTAAGAATATTTCATTTTTAAAAAATTTCATATAATATATATTATATTATATTTGCTATAATATATAGGTTATAATATAATAATTATTAAAATAAATTAATATATAATTTGTTATGGGATATATATATATATATATATATATATATATATATATATATATATATATATATATATATATATATAATATATATATATATATATATATATATATATATATATATATATATATATATATATGTGTGTGTGTGTGTGTGTGTGTATGTATGTATGTATGGTACAACACTTGTTCAAAATGAGATAGTTAAGTGATCTTTAGGAAGGACTAGTGGTATTACATAATGTCATTATTAAAATTTTCATGCAATATATTTATTAAAATCACTAAATTACATATTATATATTTAATGTAATAATTAATAAAATTTGAAAAATTAAACATAAAAATATTATCAAAAATTAAAAATTACTAATATATTAATTTATTAGTTTACTAGTCCTTAATTTTTGTTTGCAGCTTATTATTAAACTTCAAAATTTTATTTTAAATATTTAAATTACTCTGATCAAGAATGCAAATGAGAAAAATGTAACAATTCAAAAGTTATATTTGTTATTTAAATATTTTCTAAAC